>OY744605.1:19534164-20024731 GCA_963556255.1 Allolobophora icterica | reverse complement strand
TGTATGTGAGAAATTGGTACCCACAGTTTTCATACCCATTGCTTTTGCCCATTATTATTTTATCTGAGGAAGCCCTTAAGATTCAAAACAATTACCGAGCATTATCGTCAGTGTGATCACCATCATCATCACTCTCATTGTTGTTGTTGTTATTATTATTATTATCATCATCATCATCATCATCATCATCATCATCATCATCATCATCATCATCATCATCATCATCATCATCATCATCATCAAGCCTATAATAAGTATTATGCTTGTAATACAAACGATGCCGTTATAATTATTTAACAGTCGCGAAGCTAAAACAATGCGAAATTTGGTACCCCCAATTTCTAGATCAAAGTTATGCCCCTGGAATAAAGGCTAATTGTTACGTCATTCAATTATGAAACTCGTTTTTGTTAGTAAATTTAAATTTTAAGAATGAAGGCCCTTTCTACGTCATTTTAATTATGTTGCACGTTGATTGTATAAGTTTTAATTTTAAAACCAAAGGCTTATTGTTACGTCACTTCAATTGCGAAACACATTAGGCCTATTTATTCATTTTTAGATTTATACAATGAAAGCCTTTAATTGTTACGTCACTTCAACTATCAAAAGTGTAATTGTCACTATAAGTTTACATTTAGAGAATAAAGGCCTTTGTTACGTCACTTCAGTTATGAAAAGTCCACTGTTATGAGGCCCGGATTTAGGCATGGTCACCATGTGCCAATGCACAGCGGCCCCCACCACATAGGGGCCTCCACCACAAAGGCGTAAGAATTTTCTTGACCTGTGTTTCAGAACTGATTATAAAATATTTTAGTGCTACCTCGATCCACATCAGGAAATGATCCCGAACTAGTTTCTGGATTATCAGCCGATACACAAAATTCTTTCGAGAGACATATCTTGAGCTTGTTCGTCCTTGAATGTGTCCACAAAGTTAACAAACTGCTCGATAATTTCCTAAGCATGCATCGAGGTCGTCTTTATAGACCTCAACGATATTCGATGCCGCTGTCAGTAGTTCTTGTGATGAAAGCAAATCCAATTTGCGTAGGAAGCCGAACTGAGATGGAATAAGCTCGTGCGCAGCAAACCGATGTTGCAAAGCAGTAACAAACTGATCAATGACTGGTAGAAAGTTTTGTAGCCTATTCCAAATTTATCTGACTGCATCAACTCCATCCGCGAAATAGCGTGACGAGGTTGATCGAGCGGATCAAGTCGTACGTTGCATTGTATGTACTCTCCTGTATGTACTCTGTCGTTCCGGATTTCTCAATGCCTTCTTTCTCGTGCTCCGTGAAGCAATCTCGCTTGGACTTGACGGACGTTTTCAGTGGTTTTACCACGACAACAGCGGAGTTTAGATCAAACAGGGGTCCTGCAGCGTCTTGCTGATGGCATTGAGTGAAATAGAAAAGTTAGAAACAGCAGAGCAGATTAAAATAAAGTATAGCGACTTCTTCTTCTTTCCCTTCCGGCTGGAATTAATCCCTCGCTGGGGAGAGGTCTGCAGCCACTCGGATCCTCTGTCTCCATCCTGTTCGATCTCCAGTATCTTATTATTTTCAAGCAGTATCTTCTTTTTTCAAGCGAGAAGCCTGAGGTCCTGCTGAACCATGTCCATCCATCTCTTCTTCTGGCGTTCCCGGTTGCGATGTCCATGCACCTCCACCTTCATGATCACTGGCGTAAATTTGTCTAAAATATTGGGGGGATTTGGTTATTCATTCTACACTTGTTGCATTGGGTGTACAGTCCACCTCAATTATTGGGGGGAACGTGTCCCGGCTGCCAGGGGCGTAACTTTAGTCTAAAAAGTGGGGGGTACCAATACTTTGGTCCAAAAAGTGGGGGGTACCAATTTCTTCTCAGCTTTAGCTTTTCGCATGGCGCCCATTTTGAACATATTCCCTGCCAGTATTCTCATTAATTTTGGCTCTCGTTTACCTGTGTATCTAAGTATTTTCGTACTTTTGGTGGTGATTGCGTTCTGTGAAAAGGCACATTAATGAAATATTGATTGGCATTGTTTAAAAAGTGGGGGGTACAGTACCCCCAGTCCAAAAAGTGGGGGGTACGGGTACCCCTCGTACCCCCCACAAATTACGCCTATGCCGGCTGCCCCCAGAGTCTACGCCTATGTTCATGATTCTCTTGATTTTACTATCCTCCTCCGCCCGTTCCACATGTCCGTGCCACCTCAGCTGGTTTCGCGCACCTTGTCGGATAGCCTATACAGGCAACTCCAAGTGTTTTCCGGATATTCTCATTTTTCTTCATGTCTTTCAATGACACCCCAAGTATCCATCGTAGCATCCTCATCTCAGTTCTTACCAGAAGTTCCTCCTCCTTTCTCCTCAGCATCCATGCTTCTGCTCCATAAATCAATACTGGTCCTTTCATTGTCGTGTACATCTTTCCTTGAGGCGAACTGAGATCCTGCTGTCACACAGCACACCAGACAAATCCCTCCACTTCTGCCAGGCTACTTTTATCCTATTTTTGACATCTTGCTCGCATCCTCCTTTTAGCAATCATTATCGACCCCAGGTATATAAAGGTCTCCACCTGTTTCAGTACATTTCCGCCACCGTCTATAACCACCAGGTTCTCATCCGTCCTTGAGCAAACCATGACTTCTGTTTTAGGCCTACTGGTATTTATTTTGAGCCCCTTGCTCTCCAGTGCTTTATGCCAACCAGTGAAGCGTGTCGGAGCGTTCTCTGCTGAGTCATACGCCAAAATAAGATCATCAGCATACAACATATCCCAAGGTACCTCTCTCCCGATGTTTTCTGATAATGCGTCCATGACGATGATAAACAACAGTGGGCTCAGGCACAATTCTTGGTGTAGACCTACTCGTATTTCAAACACCATTGTGTTGCCAACCCTGCACCTCACCGAAGTGTGTGCCCCCTCATACATGGACGTTACCAGTCACACGAGTTTCTCCGTCACTCCCTTTTTTTCTCAGAATCCAGTATACTACCTCCCTTGGCACTCTATCGAAGGCCTTCTCCAAATCCACAAAGGCCCAGTATCTCTTCTGCTCCACTCCAGTACCTATTTCTGTACCTGCCTGAGCGACTGTAGCGTATGTAGTTACTAGTTCTAGCTTCAATTAGTACAGCTTCGTGACTCGTGATCCTATCACTGCAGGCTATTAGGCATCAATCGCGCCTGGCCTGCGGAGCGGCATGGGCCCACCGCGGCGGTGCACTGGGGCCTCCACCTAAGTTAATACGGCCCTGACTGTTATTAACTTTAAATTTAGAAAATAGAGGCTTATTCTTACGTCATTCCAATTGTTAAAAGTCTATTATTTTTAATCTCGGATTTAGAGAATAAAAGACTTGGTTACGTTACTTAAATTATAAAAATCTATTGATGCTTACAGTTAGAGAATAATTTAAAAGACTAGCGATTGTAACGTACGTCATTTCGATTATGGAACACGTCCATAATTAGTAATTTAACATTTAGAGAATAAAGGCCTTTGTAACAAAGGCTTTGTTAGATCACTTCAATTATGAAAAAGTGTATTGTTATTAGGTTTAAATCTAGGGAATAAAGGTCTATTATTACGTCGTCACTTCAATTATGATCGACACACGTCTCTTCAATAATGAAACACGTCTATTCTTAGAAGGCCTAATTTAAAATTATCATTATTACTAGTGTATTTGCCCGTCATAATTATGACGTCATATTATAGGTCTATAATTATGTATTGCTGATTATCACCGTCGCCAAGACCGCCGTCGTCAAGACGACAGGTTTATGTTTCACAATAGAACAGAACCCGTTTGTGACGTAGCGTCCACCCGACAGACGGACACTATATGGAAACTATATGTATAGATTATTGTCATTATTATTATAAAACTATTATTGCTATTGTTGTTATATTTATTATTAATTTATTACGCTAATTATCATTATTATTAGGTCCCTATATTTATTTTTATTATTATTATCAGCATCAGCATGTTATCATTATTATTCGGCATTACCCATAAATGGCGCCAAATATAGATTCATTGGGCGCTATTATAATTATTGAACAGTCTTGAATGGGAAACGATGCGAAATTTGGTTCCCCCAATTTCTAGACCAAAGTTATGCTTCTGACTGAATCACTGGCGGCGATCTTGTTTCACAGGTGGGGGGGGGGGGGACACTGTTGAACTGATCTGGTGAAAAGAGTTTTGAACTGATCTGCTAAAAAAGGTCACAAATTTTTTCGCGCGATTTTTTAAACCCTTTTTGGGACAAAATTTGACGACTTTTTTAGAGTTTCTTCAAAAGTGGGGATCCAATGTATGGTGTGTCCCCCTCGACCCCCATGATCGCCGCCCATGGACTGAATGCAGCATGACTGTCATCAGATGCGCATTCTAAGCAAGCCCGTGTTAAGGGGCCTAGGGGCCCTGGAGCATATTCAAATCTGCCGAGACTCCAATCGACAACAAATTCAACAATAATAGTAAGCACGTTAATTTTACTCACGTACATTCGTATTATTGCAGAGCAATAGCTCAGCGCAAAAGTCAGTAAATGAATATTATTGTCAAATTATTTTACACTAGTCAGTAGTCACATTGGCTTTTTCATCATCAAACTAACAACAAACGCGTAAACGGGTTAAAGATACAGACAGCAGGCTACAGCGACGCTGTCATTGCATTATAGTGCATCTTAGTTCAACTCACATAAGACTCACAACTAACTAGTTCAAACTGTAGGCTCAAATTGTGTGAACAGAATTAAATGAATCAGATAAGTAACAAAGTTATAAGAAATGCAAAACACTAAAATTTATTTATGGCTATTTTAGGGTTTTATAGGCCCCACTGACAGTACTGTCACTGTTATGCAAGGTGATTTAGATTTGCAAAAGTAGCCTATTTTAAAGAAATAAAATGTAACACACTGACACAGGTGACATATATATCTTGAAAATACAGTATTACATATGCGAAGCTTCACATTTTCATGTAATGAAAAATTATCGATATAGCATGTCCATTGTCCACTCAGTCACAGACACACTATCAGACACAGCACAACTATTTTGAAAGAACGTTGTCAGTTTTGGGGTGTTAGTTAACACTTCGATCGAGATTTCGCTTCACTTGTTCTCGCATTGCAGCACGTTTTAAAGACCCACTGGCATACTTGCAAGTACTCGACATTATACTTTCAGTTTAAGTTATAATGATTAAAATTTAAAACTACAGCAAAGTTACCGTAGTTAGTTAGTTACCCACAAGTCGGCACAACATGTCACAAGATGATGAAGTTACCACAGTGTGACAGAGATAATTAAAATATCTAGAGTCTTGGCATTACTATTACTCTATAGGCTGAGTGCAGAGTAATGTGACTTGTCCTCGCATTTTAATCAAAATAAATTCCATTTTATTTCAACAAAAGTGAATTCTAATTTGAATTTTGAGAAGCAGAAAAATGACTCATATTTGGGGCCCCTTGGTCGTCGGGGGCCCCGGAGCACGTGCTCCGTGTGCTCCAATGGCTAACCCGGGCCTGATTCTAAGCAGCCATTTCATTCAAACCTTTCGAAGCACATAAATATTATGTTTCAGTTGAATGTTTCGCCATATAGAGGCCTATTTCGGGACGACAACTCTGACTTGACAATTAAAGCGTCTGTGAATAAGTTATTGCCATGGGCGGCGATCCCGGAGGGTCGAGGGGGACAAAACCCACCTTTAGCAGTGGGGGACACCGTAGGCCCTATACAGTTGTCCCCGCCCCAAATTTGAAGAAACACCAAAAGGGCCAATGAGCGCGAGAAAAATTTTGCACCTTTTTTTGACCAGATCAGTTCAAGTGTCCCGTGTCAGCCACCGCCTGTCAAACAGGATCGCCGCCTCTGGCTATTGCACTGTGCTTAATTAGCTTTACAGCAGCACTTATTCAAGTTTACGATTCGCATAGATGGAATCAGGCATACTAAGTAGGCGTTTCACTCGGATGCAGATGTTCCAGGTTTGACGACAGTTACAAGAAAAGATGTGCTTTCTATGTATCTCGTTTCACTTGTTGCACATGCTCAGTGGATGCGTTTCTCTTCGCATTTCATCCCAATTCATCGTCATTTTCCTGAATCCGGTGTGGATAGAAGGAACCAGTTTCAACCCACGTGCATCACAGCCTTCTGTCCGGCTTTCTCGCGGCAATGGCTTGCTCATAATCATTATTCTCTTAGCGGCATTAAGGCCGTGCGCAAGCGTGATTGCAACGTCTTGCACTGTTCGATGGGCTGTGCAGTTGATATCGGCAACGCCAGGAAGCGAGCTGCCGACGTCAGCGCCTCTAGCGGCCGTCGACAGCTTTACGGCTATCATAATGCGGGCTGTTTATACGTACATGAGCCTGTTGTTGCGACTATAGCGAGGGATCATTTCATGTGTTGCCGGCGTCGTGGTTGAGACGAAAGCGTCTTGGCGACGTCCTCCTGGAGAATAATGAATGCTCCCAACGCGAGCGTCGCAACCATTTTCACCATCGTCGCTTTATCTATAATTCTCGAGACGCACGGTGTTATAATGGGAAACAAGAAGAAATCTGGGTAAGTCGTGTGTTCTGTGTGGTATTCGTTGGGGGCTGTGCAAGGTGGATGGCCAGAGGGCGTCTGGGTGAATTTTATAATTTACTTCATGCAAGCCGCAAAGTTGTGCATAGTCTCATGCGATGTTCATAATGAACGTGCGCGTAATCATTGTATGCATTTATAAATAGCAGTAACCAGCCATATACATGTATGGAAAGGTTCTCAGTAAAACGCACTGTACATGCGTTAGTTTAGTTTCCATTATACAGCTCCGTCGTTCTTGACAGCCTAATTGCAAGACTGCGTCGACAGCTTATCATGCCTCAGCGTAGACTATAGAGGTCATCCGATATTGCTCGTGATCATGATTATAATATGAGATTTATATGGTATCGCACGGAGAAGCAAATATAACAGATTTATATCGCACGGAGAAGCAAATAAATTATAGGCCTATCGCACGGGGAAGCAAGGTTTAAAGGCTGCTTGGGAGCCAAAGTTGCGGCTGCAGTAGCGAAGCTCATGAATTAATCTTTCGCTATAGTCGCAGCAGTCGTATAATTCTCATGAATTTGTTAAACTCGAGGTAACTTGGTAACTGTAGCGATGTTGAATGAAAGAACTTGTTGTGGACCGAACATCTACAATGTGAATAATAGGTGCCGCCTAATACACCAAACCACAGCCAGAAAAAATTTAATCGAAGTGAACAGATTACCAGACTGACCCGAGAGAAAAGCTGAAGGTAGACTGACCTGTTTCTGGCGCATTTAATTGTATATTAATAGCGAAAAATCGTCTTTACTCGGAGTACAGAAACCACATGACAAAGCATATACCCTGCATTTTCACGGGCACTGGATGAGGCACACATAGGTTCTTTGAGGGTCCCACATGGGAACATGGGTCGTATATGATCTCCACGTGGATATGCTGCAGAGCAAGAATAAGTTGATTCCCTCCGAATGCTTTCAACAGTGTGAGAATTGTATAAAAAAGACTGGGGGTCACACTTCGATGAGTTTGATCCTTGTGGAGTTGAATATAATTTTATCCGTGTTTTGCAAACTTAGAAAATTCACAAATGCAATAGAAAGCTTAAACTCCTTTAAGTGTTGACATCACAAAATTTATTAGTATACAATTCCATGGTCGCACATCTCGCAATAATCCAGAACATTAGGCCCTACTCTAATTATATATTAGTAACCCACAAAGTGAATTATGAAAGACAATGCTAAAATATGTGCACAATATAATCACGCTAGCTAGTGCATGGCGGCGATCTTGTTTGACAGGTGGGGAGGGGACACTTCTGAACTAATCTGGTTAAAAAAGAGTTTTGAACTGATCTGGTCAAAAAAGAGGTCAACTTTTTTAACTGTTGACCTTTTTGGTGTTTCTTCAAAATGTGGGGGAGGGTCGATGTATGGTATGTCCCCCACTCTCAAAGTTTGGGGTTTTGTCCCCCTCGACCTTCCGGGATCGCCGCCCATGACGCTAGCACAACTGGGGGTTGGAAAAAAACCCACCTAGGGTGTGCAACTGGGGGTCATAAGAAAGACTAGGGATGTTGAACCCCAATCCCCTCGACAAGCCTCACCCTGGTTTTCAAGCAACTAAAGATGACTGTGAGGGGGAAGCATTTGTTCTACCTCTTGATAATGTAAGGCCTACTCTCAACTCAAACTAACTTCCAGTTAGGCCCTATTATACGAAGTATGGAGTGACTCAAAACTTCAGTGATTAAATGGACCAAGAACTGTCAGGCAAGAGAACATATATGCGTTTTTCTGGATTCACAATTCAATATCTGAATCCGCTCGTGGCCACAGAGATTGTGAATTAATTCATTGCAGATGTAAATGCAAATGCAACTATCTGAAATTTCTCAGCGCCGCACAAAAATTCGGTTTGTTTGGTCTTTGAATGCATGTTGTTTTGACATCACTGAATCATGCTTGCATTCAGTCTGAATGCAAGCATGAAATAGCGATTTAGCTGAAACAATTCGACTCGAAGATTGGCTATTTTGCTTTGCGAACCCAACAATCATCTGCTGTCATCCAATTTATGTCCTGTAATCAAGATATGTGAGAACGTTCATTTCCCAACCTTTCATTGCTGCCAACTGCATTGTTAATGGGCTATGGCACGCAAGCGGTCTTAGAGGCAATAGGGCCCCAAGTAGGCCCTAGGCTAAGCAGTGTGGTTCTCCTTACACATTTTATGTTTGTTACAGTTACAATTACAGTTAATGGTCTTACATTTTAGTTATAGTTATACTTAGTATTATGTTTAGTTACAGTTATAGTTATCGTTAACGAACTCATTTTATTTTCGTTAGCGAACATTTGCGTTACCATTATCGTTAACGAGAGTCACACTGTAATTAAGCTACTCAATCAGCATGACTGAGAACGATATAGAAAGACAGACACTCTGATGAGTAGATACTAAGATATTTAATTTTTGCTCTCCAGTTATAATAATAATGATTTTTGTTCGTCCCCGGAAAAATAATAACACCTACACACACACAGACACACACTCACACACACATATATTTTTATGTATATATATATATATATATATATATGTATGTATGTATGTATGTATGTATGTATGTATGTATGTATATATATATATATATATATATATATATATATATATATATATATATATATATATATATATATATATAGGCTATGGGTGTGTTCCGGGTCTAAACATGCATTTAGCGCCTTTCCAGAATATTTAACAAAGGCGCTGTATATATTTAGAATTGGCTTACTTACAAAACATAACAGAAAACATCTGGAAAAGATTCCACGTATTAACACAATCAGATGTCTTCCATGAAGATTTCCAGGGCGCGCTCTGTGATATATTGAAGGCGTCATCTCCAGAGGATTCGAGTCGGCCATAATATTATGTCGTCTGTTTACGGGCTTTAATGCCGAACATCTGCCGAATAATATTTATATAACGACTTAGCAAAAGCCTTTTAAATACACATATCTCTTGACGATTGGCCATAATATAGCCTACACGCCCTGATACTGTTCTATGTTAACTAATATAGTGCTTAAATGAGTTTTGCAATATAACATAATTATGTATATTATGTATACACCTGAGGTTATACAGCAGAGTTGTGCGAGACACGTTGGTGTATCGGTAACAGGTTAGGTCGATGATCATTCGTCATCGGGTTCGACTCTGCGTATCGATCCTGGGAAGTTGTCACCAAGTAGGCCTAGCATAATTTAGCACTGGAACAAGCTCGTAAATAAACGGTAGGCCTAAGTCCTGCGATTCACTGGTCCTATGTCCAGGACATTGGGATTCGTCCATTGCCAGCTCAAGGGATTAGGGGAAAAGGAAATCGAGCTCCTTTCTGAGTTCCATTGTGGGAGTGGGACAAACGTAGGTTCCTCTTTACTGTATTACCCTAAGATATTATACCCTAATACGAAGCATACCTTTTCTGCCATATTTATTCAGCGTTCATGTGTATATCATTCTGTCCATTACCGACTTCCTCCTTCTGTCCGCGTCACATTCTTTCTCGTAGCGTTGCTTCTTCCTTTTCACACCTTAAATCCTGCTTTCTCTCTCGGGGTCTCGCGCACTGGGAGCGCCTCTGAATGGTCTATCCCGCGAGAGGCGCTTTATAAATGCCCATATACAATGCAATACAATACGTTCCGAATTTTGTTAATTTATGCATAGTTCTTATTTATTGAATACATAGGCCTACTTTATACATGAATATTTTACACAGATGTGTCGTATTTAAATGCGCATGGAGTCAACGCATGCTGCCTATATTTGTAAGAACGATGCAGCAGATTGAGAGAGACAGTTAGACAAAAAAGCCGACAGACATAATATTATGTCTGGCTTCTCGGAAGTTATTTGGTGTTATTTCAATCCGACTGAAACTCTGTTCTATTCCGAGGAGGCGTCCAACCCTATCTAAGGCGGCTTAGCTGAACGCGGACATTGAACCACTGGCGCATGACGAACTGCAAGATTCGCATGACTGCACTCCATTAGTGCCTCTCGGCCTCGTTATTTCTCGTCAGAATTCTGCTCCTCCGTTGATTGCGAGGCATTGAAAGACGCCCAGACTAAGCTGTCCTGCTCGTTCGTTGTTTTATGTTTCCCAAGTTATCGCTCAAGGTTACCTCTTTTATCGTTTTCGGCCTTCAATGTTATCATCCTATCCGTTAATAGCTAAGGGTTTATCAGTGTGAGAACTGTAGAGGCCCTTGTTAAAAAAGTTACACCACAAGAGCTCACAAAACTTTAAACATATGCTCTTTAATTATTTAATAGCAAGGCATTTAAAGTGAAAATTGTATTCAAATGAATGCATTTACTTAGGCCAGGTGGAATTTGCTACACAAGCCCTTTAAAAGGGTTCTAAAGAATATAATATACAGGACACATAAAAATTCTGATTTTTTTAGGCTTCTACGGATTGTGAGGTCCTAAGCTGTAGCTTTTTAAAGCTTATATGGCACTGGGTCAACTTTTCGTTATCGTTTACTAAAACCTATAGCCTTTCCTCTTCTGAAGCGCTGACCTTTCTCTCTTCGTCGCAAAGTTCTGCATCTTTCTTACAGAGACTGCATATATTATTGTCCAGCTCTTTGCTGAGTTCCGTTTTATAGTCGGGTGTTGTAACTCTCCACAGACTATGCACGTGCTTGCCATCACGATTTTGAATACGGTTCGAGTGCTATGGGAGTTAGGAAATGAGTCCAAGACGATGCCCTCTCATCAAAGACTATTCCCCTTCAGACGTCACCTGGTCGTCTCCGATGCCACATTGGCACATTCCCTGGCATTGTTCCAGACGTCGTCACTGCCGAGAGTCGATCACTTCCTCCAAAGACATTTACGACACTCTAAGCATGCTTAAATGGAAGACATAGATGGGGAAAGCGGAAACAAATGACGGAATTTATCGACAACAGAATAACAGCAACAGGCTAAACTATGTAAGACGTTGACCGCTTTTTAGGTCAATGTTCGCGTTTCCAAGGGTTTCGACCATGCAGTCGATACATCTTGTGTTCGGAAGAGTAGAAATTATTAGGAGTGGCACTGTGGCAGGCAGATTTTATACATGCTACTCCGACCCTGACCTTAATTGTTATTTTGAAAACTGTAACACAGGCTCAGTCTGTAGGACTACGCTCAGCTGTGTCTTGCTGACGACCAGTAGGCTTAATAGGTCTAGGTCTCTAGGCTAAATCTGTCAGATGCTGAAACTGGTTGGAGTAAACCTAAATCTAATAAAATTTACAACGTATACTTGGACCTTTGAATGTTCTGATGATGTTCTCTCGTCAAGCTTTCTTATAATTATTCGTGCAAGAAATTGATTATTCAGCTCTATTTTCTTTTACTTTTAAATTGTTCAAAATGTTACTTTCGTACTCGTAATCGTAATCATAAACACCAAATTTTTTAATTGCCACTCGAAAGCCAAGCGCAGGGGGCACCATCTTATTCACGAGCACTCACAGACGAACGTGATACAAATGAACAACTAATTAAGGCAGACTGTAGACTGCGGCTGAGTTGCTTATTTGTTACTGTACACATTGGTCGTCTGTTAGAGACGGTTCCATTAATCGAGACATGGCCATACACAAATGGCGCGACGCCCATTCAAACGGGTAGCGGTGGTGAAGGATCTCACCCCATCAAATCAGTGGCGTAGCTATCAAATGTGCAGGGGGTGCAAGGCACCCGGGCCCACGACCTCCAGGGGCCCACAATATTGGTTAGAACGCAAGGCTACAGGCCTTACAGGGCCAAACAGAGGTCCATGCACCATCTGCACCCGGGCCCATGAAAACCTAGCTACGCCTCTGCATCAAATCATTCTAAAATGAGCAGGATCGAGGCCTTACGATCGCTATAGGAAAACGTGTGGATTTATTTGTTTGATTAATGCATGAACTACGGTAAGCTAGGATTCATTTGCTTTCTATAGCTATAGTGGAAGAATCCTAGACAATTTCTACAACTCTTTGCCCTGAGACGTCGAAAAACTCGGTCTTGTGATTCTCAAGTTGCGGTTTTATTCTAGTATTTACTTCCATTAAGTGTCCTTTAGGAAAGGCTTTATGTTGACGGTTGGGTGAAGGTGAGTTTATTGTTAGTATTACTGTAGAATTGTTGGTGTTGCTGCTATGATTGTTTTGCTGCTGATGATGCTGACCACGGTTAAAATGTCAGCTCAAACAGACGCAACAATCCCCATAGTTTTCCCAGCTAACATAAGGAAGTTGCTGACAGAATATCTTGTTATGTAGCCTGGAATGGTTCCTTGGATTTCTTAGAGAGTAGTAAGTATGTGCACATGTGATTACTCTGAGACTCATGCAGGACTTTGACTGGCTTCAGATCTTGTAACGATAATAATCGAACAGTGTTTCAGTACAAACGAACGAACTCCATAAAACGAAAGAAAATGAAAGAAAACTATTCATCCAGTTGCATCAATCTGTTCAATTGGAGAGACCGGTTCAACGTCGCCTGACGGACCGGCGACGACGGCTGACGGATGATCGTCTTACTGTGGGCTTGGCTTCTTCGGCCTGTTTGGCCGAGTCCTGAAAAACACAACATTGCATTGTTCACATTTTAAACTGAGCTGCTAGCGGTTTATAGCTGCAAGTTAATTCTATCTAATCATGTCATAACTTTTATAGCGCAATTATAAATATACAAATCAGTAATGAAGTATATATTATATATATATATATATATATATCTATACATATAATATCCATATAGTGTCCGTCTGTCGGGGGACGCTACGTCACAAACGGGTTCTGTTCTATTGTGAAACATAAACCGGTTGTCTTGACGACGGCGGTCTTGACGACGGCGATAACCAACGATACATATAGGCCTATAATATGACGTCATAATATGACGGGCAAATACACTAGTATAATATAAATATTTATATATTATGTGGCGATATCGTTTTCCCTCTGCTGAATGGAGTTCTGTTCTACAGAGGTACGGTAAATGGATTCTAAGAATCAGCGCGGTATTACCCTAGTACTTCCCGTGCCTGGGATAATCCCTGATGTTGTACTCTTGACGAGGATCAGGTAGGCCTATCTCTCGTTGCAACATAGACATACAGAGCGGCTTCACTCCTGGTAGATCCACTGTGATTCGTTTTTGACGAATGACTGGCCTGGAAACGGCGATTGGTATAGAGACGGACGCTACTGACAGTAATGCTGCCTCTGCAGCAGCAGATGTTGGTGATGAATGCGAGGCAATAAATTGTGATTGTCCTTAGCAGTTTATCTTGAGTCGCTATGCTAGATTATCATTATAGTCTTCGTGTATACAAAGCCTACTGTACGCATTTTAAACTTAATTGGAGCCCTTTGTGAAATATAATTAAGTCGAGATCACAAACATATACATACAAACATGCATACAAACATATACTGTATACACACACACACGCACGCACGCACACACACACACACACACAGTACATGCCTACGTACCAGTACTTAATACCTATTTGAGACGATGACACAACACACTGAAGATCAGCATTTTGAAAAGTGCTTTATTTTCAGATCGGATGCAAAACTGTATGATGCATATAATACGTTAATAAAACAACATTACTTTAGGAAGCTCTGTATACAACTATACATATTATGAATAGTATGTATGTATGTATCCGAACACTCAAATAGCGCGTTTTAGAACCCCCCTACTCCCAAAGAGGCTGTGACGCGGATACATGTATATCTAACAGATTAAAACAGTTGTGTCTTATGATGAGCTGCAAATATTTTCTGAGCTATTTGTGGCGGTAAAGTTGCATTTTCAAGTGGGACACTCTTTCTCTGTGACATGCTACTCCAAAAATAACTAACTAGTGATTCCAACCTAAAACCATAATATCACCGTCAACCAAATAGGCCTAATATCATACCCAACTGTTCATTGAATGATCTCCAAAGAATTCAGTGATGAAAGGTATATAATTATTATAAGAATTTCCAGGAAAATTATTGATCTGACTTTTGAAGTTGAACAGATCTTTATTAATTCTAGCCTATTTGACGGTCGTAGCGTTCAGCGGCCCATGGCGACATGTTGGTTCCGCGCTTCCGAATGACGATGAAGGCACATCGTGCTTTCTCCTGGAACTGTCTACCGTTAAACTTACGAACTATTTTGTCACAAACAGCTCCAGAAACATTTCAAGCACCCTTTAAATCTGTTAGATTACCTTATTAAGCCCATTGTGACGTTCCTAAAAGGCGTTTTGCATATGTTCAGAACTTCAGATACATACATACATACATACATACATACATACATACATACATACATACATACATACATACATACATACATACATATATACATACATACATACATACATACATACATACATACATAAATACATACATACATACATGCATACATGAATAGTGAATACATATATACAGTGTTTTTTTCCAGCCGGAACGCGCCGGAACGGCCTTCCAGCACCTTTTTTCAGCTACTAAAATAATTTATTTATTTTAATAATAAAAACAATAATTTAGTTATTTTAATTTAATGTCAGTGTTGTGAACAGTTTTCAGTGTTATTGAGACCCCTCCAAACCCCAGTCCCGTTTTTCTCGGGATTTAGCCCTTCCATAATTGTTCAGTTCCGGAACCTATTGTTCAGTTCCGGAACCAATTTTTTCTAGAAAAAAGCACAGCATACATACATAGATACCTACATAACATTCAGCATCGAGGAACAAACTATAGCCAAGGTTCTGTTCTGTAGGGGAAGTTTAAGATGGAGAAACAATTAACCAGAAGAAACTGTCCTGTAGAGCGAGATGACACGGAGAAGCAAGACGGTTGAATGTAAGCATAAAGCACAAGTGCCACAATTGTAGCAATATGTTAATCACCTTCAGCGAGGTCGCCAAATTCAACTCCTGAGCATCATTCCGGGGAATCTCAAGCACACGAATGAATGGTATCGGCCGAACCCTGCGCTGTGGTATGTTGGTCAAGAAGACTGTCTGTAACTTGGGCTGTGGAGCTTGTGGTGTCACGATGGCTGCCTTTCCTGCAGGCCACACGAGGTAATACACTTCCTCCCGAATGTAGCTTGAAACTTCTCCCATCGATCGGGCGGCCATAAACATTGCATTAATAAAAATGCGTATGAGTTTATAGCTAAATGTAAAGAAAATCATCATTGCTGTAAATTTCTCTCGCCTAACCGAAACATTAACGGCAATTATTATGAATCATCAACTTTCATTTTTTCTGCTACGTGACGTACTGCTTAGAATGACGTCATTAATAACTGCACTTGATAATGAGCGAGTCGGAAGACATTGAAGCGCTTTTGTAAGGTAGGCTTACCTAAAGGCGCTATTATTAACAGGTGAAGCAACGTATGAATGAGATGAGTTTGTGTAGACTCGATGCATTAATAAACAGATTTTGAAGTTAATGCGAGCTTGTATGGGGAGCCAGTGTTATATTAAGTGCCAACAGACGTGCATACATTTTCAAATGGGGGTAAACCCAATGAGTTTATAATATACCTCTATGGGTAAACCTAAACAGTCACCTTTGTACATTATAGAATCCACTGAATACGAGTTTCTGTGAGTCACGCAAAACGTCAGTAGGCCTATGCATCGGTCAGTGACTCTTATGTCTCCTCTGATGTACTTGTACAGTCAGCTGCTGCATGCAATGGGAAGTAAACGATCTTAGAACACAACATCTATGCTTCTCATCCTATTAGACTCATCGAACACTCTGAAAAGTCTATGTATATATATATATTATATATATATATATTATATACATTATATATGTAGGCCTATTGTCTGCTTGGGCTTTATGGATGTGATAAAGGAAAGGCGTGCCTCTCAGTATGTCTCGACGTTGGTGCTGTTTTCGACCACCAGCTTCTACTTTCTAGACTCAGTAAAAGCTTCGGTGCCTCTGGGACTGCCTTAAACTGGTTAGCTTTTAACCTCTGCAATCGGTCTCAGAAAGTGAGTATTGGTTCCATGGGCGGCGATCCCGGAGGTCGAGGGGGACAAGATCCCCACCTTTAACAGTGGGGGGATATAGTTTACAGCTGCCCCCTATATTTTGAAGAAACACCACAAAAGTGGAAAACAATTTTCACCTCTTTTTTGACCAGATCAGTTCGAAAGTGTCCCGTGTCCCCCCCCCACCTGTCAAACAAGATCGCCGCTACAAACGCAGATAAGTCTGAGGCAATCATATTTGGCTCACGCTGACGACTGCGCTCTTTTCCTTCTCATTCCACCGTTAACCTTGCTAATACTATTGTTCCACTATCAAAGACTGTCAAAACATTTAGGGTCACTTTGAGCAGTAATCTCACATTCCAATCCCACATAACAAACCTTTGCAAATTTTTTTACTACCAAATCAGGGCAACACGTCACATAAGGTCTACTCTTACAAAAGATATGTCTCAGACCATAGCCTGTTCTCTTGTCTGCTCTCGCCTCGATTATACCAAGACTGTCAACAGGCTTCAACGCATCCAAAAGTCTCTGGCTCGCGTGGTGTTGCGAGCATCTTCTCGTTTAAACTCATTAACTCTGCTCCATCAACTGCATTAGCTTCCTGTAGAATTCAGAATTAGATTTGAACTGGCCTCTTTGACCTATAAAATCCTTAAAATGTGCACTCCTACTTACCTTCAACCACTACTGTCTCATATCCCGCCACGCAGTCTGCGGTCTTCGGTAATTATGGGTCTTTTGGTTGAGCCTATCTGTAGCATTGCCATGGGCTCTGTTGTATTTCGTGTTGCAGTCCCCAAGGAATGCATGGAACCGACTACCAATGCTTATCCGTTGCTCCACCTCTTCTTCTTTCAAGAAACGCCTCAAAACTCACTATATACTTCTCTCTGGCTTTCAAACATCTGGATATCTAATTGCTCTTCATCTGGCGACTAACCACGCCTCAGATTCGCATTTCTGTGTGACTTTGCGCGCGTTGAAAATGTTCGTAATAATAATAATAAATGTGGTCAGGACCATTATTTCTTCTTTGTTTTACTGATGAATTTTATGTTCCTATACTTAACTTCAACACCACTGAGGCAAGCGTAAGCAGCGATTCCTGAGTTAGGCCTATAGGCCCACTCTAATGCCGCTATATAAATGTTTCGATTTGTAGGCCTACAGTGGGAACTATAATAATATAAAATACTGTAAAACCAATCATTTCGTGTTCTGATTTGAAACTGATCGAATACTTTATCTTTCCATCTCTCTATCTTTCCTCCAGATCGCAGTTAGCTTATTTATTACTTTGGTGGAACATAAGTTCGTAAATTAAACTCTTTCCGGGTCCTTACATAAAACGTGTACATCAAAGGAGATGTAAGCATTGTTGCAGTAACGCGTTACAACGCAGCGTCCTAGCTACAGCGTTTTAATTATAAAAATCACCTTGCAATATTTTCCTCGTTAAAACGAAAGAATTCGAGGATTTCTGCGTCGTAGGTATAGGCCAAAGATGTTAATAGGTGAGGCCACACTCGATTACGTCATCCGGACGAGATCTCGTTCTAACGTCGAGATCTCGTCCTAACGACGAGATTCGTCTTCCGAACGAGATCTCGTCGTCCGAAGAGACGTGCTGTACTTTGACACGTATCAACGGTGGCAAAGTCTATGGTTTGCAATAATTCTTTAGATTCGGCGACAGACAAAATGGCTCAGGAGAATGACTTCACCAGCTTGGAGGAAACGATGTACGACTGTGAGTTAAAGGATGAATGAACGAATGAAGGAAGTAACGAACGAAAGTAAAGAACTAACGGAGGAACGACCAAAAAGAATTAGGCAAGGACGGAGAGCACAAAGGAGTAGGAAGGAAGAAGCGACAGAAATGAAGGAACAAAAGAGGAAAGGAATGAGGGAAAGAATGAGGGAAGGAACGAAGGAAATAGTTAAGCATATATAGAATAAACAGAATATACAATGAAATAGATGAAAACGATGAGGGAAAAGAAGAAAGGCAATTCTGCTAGAAAATGGGAAAATAATTAAATGACGTTAAAATTGATTGAAGGGAAGGTTTAGATGATCAAATTATGTTGATGTGAGTGAGATGGAGACTGACCGACAGGTAGACATACAGATAGACAGGTGCATACAGACAGACAAGCAGACACAGACTCACACAGACATACACGCTATAGGCCTACTGTCGGTCCGTGATATTTCATTTTGCTGTTAGGGACACAAACACAAAACAGTTGTAATAACCGTGGGGCTTATAAGACTTGTATGTACAGCTTTAACAGTTAATTTGTCTGCTCGACAATGCAAAGCCTTCTGTGGCAGACATGTTAAGAAACCAGGTTTCCAAGGACACGATCTAAGGTGGGATGGATGGATGGACAGACGGACAGAAGGATATACGGACGAATGAAAGGGGTGCATGGATGGATGGAGGGACCGACGGATCGACGGACGAATGGATGGATAGATGAATGGATAGATGGATAGATAGACGGATGGATAGCTGGGCAGACTAGGTATGGGACGGATGGATGGGTGGATAGATGGATAGAAAGATGAATGAATGGATGGATAGATAGATGGCGATTGAAGGACTAACAAATTGATGGATGGATAGATAGATGGAAAGATGGATGAATGGATGGATGGATGGATGGATGGATGGATGTATGGATGGACGGAAGGATGAACTGACCATCTGACCATCGGATGGGACGGCGGTAGGCAAGATGAAAGGGAATCCAGTGACAGGGAGAAAATAGACAGGAAGGGAAGGAATCCAATGAAATCACCTCGGGAAACGAAATGAAAAGCTGACCGTAGAAAATGGATTGAGAGCAATGGACGATGGATGGACGAAGAGACAAGCAGACGGAGACACAGACATACTAACAGAGACACAGACAGAGACATTGGCAGAGACATTGCCCTCTGGTTGCAGCAGACCTTAGAATCTGTCTATTCAAATCATCTTCAAGAAAAGCTGCTGCAGCTGAGTAATAAAACCGAAGGTTTCGATTGGGTGAGCGAGGCCACCTGGTGATTGCTGGCAGTGCGACTCCCTAATCCATCGCCGAAGATTCATTGAGTTAATGTCTCGCATACACTACCACAGGTCGCTCACTTATTCCTGACCGTTTCGAATTAGAATATTCCGGGTCCATTGATGGATGGATGGATGGATGGACGGATGGATGGTTAGATGGATGGATGGATGGATGGATGGATGGATGGATGGATGGATGGATGGTTGGATGGATGGATGGATGAATGAACGACACACGGGCCGCTTGATGTAAAAGATCTGTTTACATCAATGCTCAGATGTTTGGATGGATGAATGGATGGATGAATGGACGGGTGATGTATGTATGTGTGGATGGATGAATGAATGAATGAATGGATGGATGGATGGATGGATGGATGGATGGATGGATGGATGGATGGACAGTTTGGTGTAAAAGTTCTGTTTTGCACCATGATTAAAGTGCTATAGCGTGCTCAGCTGCTTCCGTGCAGATGTCTGTGGTACATTTATTCGTTTCCTTCGTTTTTCATCTTCATCTGCCATTAACTGCACTAACATGTCGTCGCTGTCTCTCTGTTTCGTCTGTGCGATCTTTCTGGCATCTTGCATTTAAGTCGGTCAGTCTTCTTTCGTTTGTCTCATTCAATCTCTCTTTCCTTCATCTCCCATTCATATATCGTCCAAAAGTCATCTTCTTCATACAATTCTATTAATCTTCTCTCTATTCTTTTTTTAAATTGTTATTCTATTCAGGTTCTCGTTCTTGTTCTCTCTATTGTACTTTTCCTGTTCTTCTGTTGAATGTTGTTCTAGGACTTTAGGCTGTTCTTGTAGATGTTTTTCTGTGCTGTTTTTCTTGGAGTGTTTTTATTCTTGTTCCTCCTATTCTTGTTTAGTCCTGGTCTTGATGTTGTTTTCTTGGTCTGTTTTCAATGTTGTTATTCTGTTATTGATCCTGTTGTTGATACTGTACTTTGATCGATCCTGGTATTGTTATTATTCCTGTACTTTGGTTGATCATGTTATTGTTATTGATCCTGTACTTTTATTGATCGTGTTATTGTTACTGATCCTGTACTTTAATTGATCATGTTATTGTTATTGATCCCGTACTTTGGTTCATCCTGTTATTGTCATCGATCCTATACTTTGATTGATCCTGTTATTGTTATTGATCCTGTACTTTGATTGATCCTGTTATTGTTACTGATCCTTACTTGATCCTGTTATTGTTATTGATCTTATGTTTTCATTAATCCTGTTTTTGTTATTGATCCTCTACTTGTTCCTCTGGTGCTTGTTTTGCCCTTTTGACCTTTTCTTCTTCTGTTTGCTGTTGTTCTTCGTGACATTCGTATACTTCTTACTTTCATCGTTCAATTCTCGTCTTCTTAGCGAACGCACGCGAAGCCCTCAAGCGGTAACACGCCCATCAGAAGCCCTTCAGCGACTGCCATTAACCGCATACACTGAGTGGACGGACGATCGTCCTAAGAAGCCCCTTCCCTTTGGCCAAGGAAAGGTCGAGGGAAGGGCGATCGATACGTCGAGACGCACGTGACCTGAAGATTATTCTGTCGGTTTTAGTCGTCAGCTGATGGGATTCAGTGAACGGATTACAATGACGATGCGAAAACAAAGGATTAATTGTGTAGCTCTTCGCGTTTGTTTAGAAATGTGCAAAACCACTGCAAATGGTTGGTTTATTTTAGAGTAGACAAAATCAACAGCCAAGCGCTTTAAAATATGTACGCAGCTGAAAAGCTCACAAGCCAGACGGTCTGATAAACCACGGAAGGATTTCAAAAAGGACTCACGATTTGTACATTTGTACATCCAGTGCTTGAAAAGCTAATGTGTGTGTGTCAGCGACTTCAACATCTGTATAACGTGTTTTGTTACATGGCGGAATTTGTATGAGGCGGATTGAGGTCTTGGTCAGAAAATTCTGAGCGAATTGGTTTTTATACAATGTAGGCCTAATAGACATTTCGAATGACATTTTTTGCGTGAAAGAATTTTGTAAATACGAATTCGGAATTCTCTGCAGTCTGCATTTAGTGTTGTGTTGCTTGATAAAAAATAAAAGACTCGAGTTTCATAAAAATAGCGAGTAGTCCGACTTGACAATTTTTTTAGTAAGGAATAGAAGTCCGGATATGATTGTGATTTTTTGGGTCTGAGTTTTGGTTTTAAGGTTCAAAGTCTTGGTCTATGTCTTGAGGTTCAAAGTCTTGATCTTGGTCTAGAGGTTAAAAGTGTTGGTCTTAGTTTTGAGTTTTAAGGTCTTGACAACAAGACTGATATAAACTGCAAATATAGGCCTACATTTGCAGTCACACTTTTTTTAAATTGGACATTTTATATTACAGTAGCCTCCGTAAAAATTATTTAATCGCAACCGTAGATGGAAATTTAAATAGCACAACTTAAAAAGAAACTCCTCAGAGAATCTCACAGACCGTCTAAAAGGCAAGTGTTAGCTTTCGCTTATGTATTAAATGTATCAAGGCACTTCATATAGCGCCGGATTGTTCTACGTGTCTCTCAGAAACGCTGCAGATATGTCTTTATAAATTATCTAACGTACAAGTTCTCTGTAAGCTAGTTTGAAATGTTTGCCTAAAATGCCAACTACACTATTTCACAGAGTAAACGGTGACTAACACATAACGCAAAAAGCAGACAGACTGAGATACACACACACACACACACATGCACACAGACAAACAGTAATACACACATGTACGTCGACAGATTCGGATTTCCGTATTTGATGACTGCAATCCCTTTTGGCCACACCGTCTGGTCGAGTTCAAATATTCACCCCATGCAAGCATCTGCCCAAGTAATCACCCCAATGGAAAAACGTACAGCTATGGGGATCGTATGCCAACGAACGTCAGAGGGAGCTTTGTATAGGGATGGGGTTCCGTCTTATACCCCACCATCATAGCAGTCTATTTATTTTCCCTTTCATTTCGCTCCTACTCATAGGTCTTCCTAGCATCACTTCCGAACACACAAATCGCAGCACTGGGCTTATCTTCTTCGGAGGAGCTCATTACGACCGGGCAACCTACACCGCAATACATCGTAGTCCTAAAGGCCCCCAGTGCATGACCTCTCAGCCGGAAGGGCATCCACATTAAGAACCGAGCTTGCCTTCGGAACCGTCGAAACAAATGCGATGCATGTAAATGCAAATCTGGCCATTACTCAGCTGCATACAAAGGCTGCTGCGTCTGGCAATCCAGCTTATTCGCCTCCATTGAATCAAAACAAATTCCTCAGCTCCTTCGTGTTGTTTGATCAGTTTCAGTCACCGTCCAGATTGGCTACGACCAGGAATGTAGCTCTCTATGTAGCGTCTTTACATAGCGTCTTTATGTAGCGTCTTTATGTAGCGTCTTTCTATAGCGTCTTTATATAGCGTCATTTTATAGCGTCTTTATGTAGCGTCTCTATGTAGCGTCTTTACATAGCGTCTTTATGTACCGTCTTTATGTAGCGTCTTTCTGTAGCGTCTTTATATAGCGTCATTTTATAGCGTCTTTATGTAGCGTCTCTATGTAGCGTCTTTACATAGAGTCTTTATGTAGCGTCTCTATGTAGCGTCTTTACATAGCGTCTTTATGTACCGTCTTTATGTAGCGTCTTTCTGTAGCGTCTTTATATAGCGTCATTTTATAGCGTCTTTATGTAGCGTCTCTATGTAGCGTCTTTACATAGCGTCTTTATGTAGCGTCTTTAGGTAGCGAATTTATATAGCGTCTTTATATAGCGTCTTTATGTAGCGTCTTTATGTAGTGTCTTTATATAGCGTCTTTTTATAGCGTCTTTTTATAGCGTCTCTATGTAGCGTCTTTATATAGCGTCTTTATGTAGCTTCTTTATGCAGCGTCTTTATGTAGCGTCTTTATCGTGTTGTGGACTTTGTAATAAGGTAAGGGAGAGGATTCGCGATCAGCCAGTTTAAATATGCTGAGCCTTGAATAAGATGGATGGAAAAATTCCAGCAAATTGGAGAAGTTTATTGTTGTTATTACTACTATAATAGCACGTGAGTGAAATACATTACGAGTACCTAGTCTTGCATAAGCCATTAGCTTTTTTTTACCAGGTTCCTAAATGCAATACTCACGTGTGCTTGTTACTGTTGCTGCATGTGAAGTTATGAAGTTATGGTTATGAGTGGAGTAATATATCAAGGTAACTATAGGCCAGAGTTTTTCAAACTGTGGTCCGCGGACCCCTGGGGGTCCGCGAAGGATATGGCGGGGGTCCGCGAGAGCGTTCTGAAAATAATGTGATGCTTAACACTGTATGGTTTTATCATTAACAGCCTGTGTTTTCAAATTCATACGCTACTTATAGTGTGCCTGTAACTGTATGATCCACAAGGATCCAATTGGGTATTCGATCACACCAGTTTTGTGATGCTGCTGTTAGTTATTCTTTGCGTACTAGGGCCTACAGTGACGTAAATAAGATGTAGGCTTATGGTGACGTTACATTTGGCCTAATAACACGTGTGTTTTTATAAAATTTAATATAGGGCCTATAATTTCTGCTAATCGACTGCCAATTATTTCTGCACCCAATGTAAGCGCGATGTACAGTATTTGAAGCCTTCATCAGAAGTAGGCCTACAACTAGATTCCATTTAAAAAGTTTAAGATATTCACAAAACAAACTTCGAAAGTCTACAAGTGTTTCATTTTGAAAATCAACACTGAATATGAGCCTGATTGTTTTTTCCATGGAAGATACACCGAAGCTCTAGCTAGGACTCTAGGCTAGTTGTTTTTACAAAAACGCTATATTTCTTCTAATTGCAACTCTGGACTGACTTGGATTTTCTGGGGAAAAAAACACTTGCTCTTTAGTCTATGGCATTAAGTATTACAAGACATAGTTAGCTTTAAAGAATGTCAAAATTGGACTCTAGTGGTTCCTCCAGTGAAGGCTTCATTTGCAATATGCTGGTCTATTTACGGATTGTGTACTCTGGCCTTGTAGAATTAGAAATTTGTGGAAATCGCCTGGTTTTAGCCTTTAGATGAACGATAATACAGAGATTTGCAAAGCATATCCCTATTTCGTTCACGTTCGCTGTAATATGCTAACTATATCATTTTGCTGTTTGTATTATGGATAACTTTCTGAAACGTAAGAAAACAGTGCTTAGGCCTATCCAAACTAGCACCAATTACGGACAGTTTTTGCAAAGCAAAGCAAGCACATCCCTCTCGCTGGCATTACTGGCTTTTGGCGAAACCGATGTTATTCATTTCTTTTAAAAATGACAGTGTTCCATAGTCAGGCGCGTAACCAGCATTACGCAATTACGCAACTGCGTAAAGATTTTTACGGTTTTTTGTTTTTTGGACATTGTAAATTGAGGGCACCATAGGTTTTTTGTAGGCCTATTTTCGCACTATTGCTTTTCGTTTTGCGATATTTTGTAACCTTCGTGTTTCTGCTTTGAGCGAAATAAAGTATATATAGGGCCTATATTATATGATAAAAAACCTCTATATATAGAACTTATGTAAAATGTTATTACTTTTAACCAAAAAGATGGTCTCCAAAATGCACCATTACAAACCTCTAAATAAAAGATTTTCTTACCCTGGGCCAAAGAACTTATGTAAAATTTTCTTACTTTTAACCAAAAAGATGGTCTCCAGAATGCACCATTACAAACCTCTAAATAAAAAATTTTCTTACCCTGGGCCAAAGAACTTATGTAAAATGTTATTACTTTTAACCAAAAAGATGGTCTCCAAAATGCACCATTACAAACCTCTAAATAAAAAATTTTCTTACCCTGGGGAAGGGGCTCAGCCCCCTCCCCAGACCCCTCCCCTCAGTGTTACAAGCTGCGTAATTATTTTCAAGCCCTGGTTACGCCGCTGTCCATAGTTATTGCAGGGAGTTAATAACAATTTAGTTAGTGTTACTTTTTATATAATAGGCCTAATAGTCCTCAGCGTCATAAATAAGCAAGCGTGTACGTGTAATGTGGAAATAGTCTACCTGCCTGTTATTTTAATTAAATTTTAAGGATAGGGGCCTAAATTTTGCTTTGTAAATACTGGGGTCCGCGAGCTATGCCTAGAAAAAATAGGGGTCCCTGGTCCAAAAAGTTTGAAAACCTCTGCTATAGGCCTATGTTAAATGGAAAAACTCAGCAACGCACTCTAGGATGTGGAAAATTAATTGATAAGGCAAATACAAGCTCACATCAATTTGTAATTAGTTGTAGGAGTCAGTATGCACATGATTGCGGCTGGCCAGCATACAGCATCGTACAACATTAGCTCAGTCTCGAATAAATTAGTCGCTCAGTGGAAGGCCAGTGGATAAGATTTAGGACATATAAGCTGATGAGATTTACGTCGTAGAGTATTGAACCATGCAGTAATGAAAGCAGTCCAATATTAATGTGACGCCGGTAATCCAGAAATGTCTTCAGCGTGCGTCTCTTGATAAATTTTCAGTATATATAAAAGTTGATTTCATTTTCATTAAATCAACTTTTATGCAATGAAAACAACGTAAAATTACCTATTATCGATGCTATCAGAGCATATATGGTGCCTCTCCAAGATAACTAGTCAGAGGCGCTCCCAGCCCAATCCCAGTGAAAAAGAACAGTTTTGAAGTGTTTGAAAAAAAACTGCATGCAGAATTCCTAGCTAAGACAACACACCGATCCAAGGGAGGCTATTCCAGATGGTTGTCATGCATCACAATCGTTTTGTAGCCGATTGACATTTTGCAAGTAGGTCCTATGCCTTTGACTTACGTGGATTTTAGTCCTATTCTTAAACTTTAAATCCAGTCGCCCTTCCAGACATATCTGCCGACAGGTCTTTCCAATTGCAACTGCTTAAAAATTGCACCATGATAATAAAATATTTAAAAGGATTTGCCTTCTACAATGAACAGCCAAAACCTCTGCGAGAGCTGTTTGTGTTAATTATGGCTGTGACAGTTGATCTAATGAGGATTGGCAATGTCGACTTCGTTTAACGCGTCGTTTCTTCTTTCTGTTGCTATACAAACTCAGTGACGAACTTATATAGCCACTCGCAAGTGATGAGACACATCACGCTTGAAGTAAAGGCAGCCACTGCAGTGAAAACTGGCAAAATGACAAGAAATCATCTGAGAACGTAGACTTAGACACACGACTCGTCTGAACATATTAGAAATATCGAGCAAATTCTATTAAAGACGAAATTAAATGCCAGAAGTGACAAGATATTCGAAAACAGTCAACGTAGCCGTTGAAAACAAGCAGGATTCTGAGTAGCAGCAGCGCATGCACGTAGAGTATGTTTTGGATCTAAGAATACACCGATATTGAAGATGATGGCCTTCGATGATACACAGAGGCAACTTAGACAATGGGCTCTATGTCGATTTCAGATGACGAGTCCTGGATTTCGAGCCGGGAAAGTAAGCTGAAGACATCGTATACAGCTTTAACATGACATAACATAACAAAGATTTTAAGTGGTTCAGAAGAGGTGTAGTCTGTGTTACAGCCATTGCAAGTTAACCTGTCATGCTTAATAGCCTATCTCGTCTAGTTTCTTCTTAAAAGCTGATAGTGTCCACTGAGACAGTACTACCATCCAAACCATTCCAAAAGTCCACAGCTCTTGCACTGAAGAATTTCTGCCCTAATGATCCTTTCCGTTTCTTAAAAAATTTATACCTATGTCGTCGAGTCGCCTTGTTTGGTGCTAATTCAAAGAACGTCTCTCCTCTTTACCTGTATACACTATACACATCAAATCGGTCAAAGCCGTACAGAACTCATCAATAATTCATATGTACTATACAGAAATCGTAAGCAGATGACATAGACAACTCGACGTAAACCATTATGCTTGGCACGTGAGTTGACGTCGGCTTGGCTTTCAACCGCCTCGACCTTCAAAGGGAAATCAAAGACGGCAACGACTGAGAGAGAGAGAGAGAGAGAGAGAGAGAGAGAGAGAGAGAGAGAGAGAGAGAGAGAGAGAGAGAGAGAGAGAGAGAGAGAGAGAGAGAGAGAGAGAGAGAGAGAGAGAGAGAGAGAGACAGACAGACAGACAGACAGACAGACAGACAGACAGACAGACAGACAGACAGACAGACAGACAGACAGACAGACAGACAGACAGACAGACAGAGACAGAGACAGAGACAGAGACAGAGACAGAGACAGAGAGACGGAGCGCCTTCAAATGACACGCACTTCATGAGCAGGACTTAATTATGCAACTATATACTCTATGAACGTCTGCAGAAGCACGGATTCGCGTGTCACACAGTGCAAACGAACGCATGCGACGCAGCACACTCCCGGTTTATTAATGCCCTGGGAATTATGCGACATCATGTAATGCGACCTCACAGGAGACAGGATCGGACCAAATAGTATAGGAGAGGACAGTATACAGGATATGGTAAGACAGGGAATAGGACAGAACGCAGGATAGGATAGGGTAGATGATAGAATAGTATAGGATTAGGATATGATAGGATAGGATAGAATATGATAGGACACAATAGGATATGATACGATAGGACACGATAGGATTTGAAAGATGACATAGAATAGGATCTGGAAGGATAAAAATAGGTTACCGCAGCACAACATATCATTATTATTAAGGAACATTTATATAGCGCCTGTTCAAGGCAGTCTACTCAGAAGCGCTCCCAGTCGAGCCACGGCTAAAAAGAGTAGTCTTTGAATTAGCATAAAAAGTAGTATAGAGTGACCCATAGGACCAGACGGAGTGCCATTGGGAGCCCATTCTAGGTCGTAGGTCCATCAACAGAGAAGGTGCGGTGCTGGGTGGTTGCGGTCCGCGAGCGCGGACCATGAGTTCAGCTCTGTCAGCTGATCGAAGGGTAGATCGCCGCTGGACAACACATGTAGGACGACAAAAATCCCGCAAGTATAGGGGCGCAAGTCCCTACAAGAAGCGCGTAACATGCAGCGCAGAAACCCTATAATATCAAATATCATGGGATATCAGCATACGACAGAATTGGATAGGATAGGGTAGAACAGGACAAAGAAACAGAACAGGAGAAAGGAGATAAGACATGCAGGATATGATATGATTAGATTAAACAGAGTAAAAAGAAACGAGTAGTCTTTGTACGGATACACAATTATATATATATGGATATATATATATATAATATATATACATTATACACATATATACACATGTACACTGATAGCTAGTCAGTCTGTCGTGGTTCAATTAAAGACTGCAGCGCAGAGGCTGTGAGCAAGCTCTCTATTCGGTAAATACGTTGAGCAGACGATGGATGAAATGAATGAAACGTCATCTGCTTCCATCTCTAATACAATCAGGATTATTGTCAGCGCTGACTGCAGCGACTGAAGCGATTGCATTATCTTCGACCCAGGGCACTCTTAAAACGGACGGAAGAAAGCATGGAAGAAAAGAAGACGGAAAGTGGAATGAAAGGAAGACGGCTGGTCTGATGGAATGGTCGAAGGGACAGACAGACAGACAGACAGACAGACAGACAGACAGACAGACAGACAGACAGACAGACAGACAGACAGACAGACAGACAGACAGACAGACTAACGGACGGCGGACAGTATAGGATGTGATGGTACGGGATGCGATAGGATAAGCTAACATAAAATAGGATAGGGTATAGATAGAATAGGATAGGATAGGATAGGATAGGGTAAACATCATGATAAGATAGGATATATAGCATAGGATTTGATAGGTAAGATATACCTAGTTGGATGGGATGGGTTAGTATAGGAGAGGGCATACAGCACGATGGATAGGATAATATATATTGTATTGTATTGTATATGGGCATTTATAAAGCGCCTCTTGCGGCATAGACCATTCAGAGGCGGATAGTATCTAAGATAGCATGGGAAAGGACTGTGACGGAATATAGAATGGCATAGGACTAACGCATTTGTGCAAGATAAGTTGAGGCGTCAAATGAACGTCTAAGTAGAAGAATTTGCCAAATCATAATAAATGCCATTGATGGGCGTTCGATGTAAGCGACTGATTGGATGTCCTGCTTCTTGTTTACTTGACAGAGGAGGAGGAGGAGGAGGTACAGGAGGAGGAGGACCAATTCGTCGAATTACAGGACAGGCTACAGTTGGTCCGCCGTTGTCAGCCAGCAAATCAGGACGAATCTCGTAAGCATCTGACAAACAATTGCTAGGAATTCGTGTCTGTAGTAGTCAATGCCCTAATTCACTTATCCATGAGACGTGAGACGTGGGGTTTATGCACAACAAACACTTTTTCAAAATCTATACATATGATATAATCATATAATAAATAAATAAATAAATAAATAAATAAGCATGCTTAGCTGCTAAGCTGCTCAAACCTATACTGCCCTCATAAGAAAGAACCACGCATCTGCAAAAAGTTGATTTTGAGATAAATGCAAAAAACATAAATTGGTTGTTGCCAAGTAGATCCTATATTCATATTCATTTTTGCTTTTAACCAACATATGCAACAAAAAGCTACCATTTTTAGGGGGAAATGAATTTTAAATATTTTTTCTCATAAATATTTTAAATGTCAGTAAATGTGTTTTTACTTAGCTTTGAAGGCCGACGACAGAACCCAATAATTGTTAAGAACAACGCATCTGCATAAAATCGTGTTTTAGTGTTGAACATTTCAACAATTGTCTCATATTTCAGGTCAATTATATCAAACAACATAGGCGTAATTTGTGGGGGTACGAGGGGTACGCGTACTCCCACAATTTTTTACACGGGGGCACCGTACCACCAATTTTTAAACAATGCCAATCAATATTTTATTAATGAGCCTTCTCAGAGATTGCAGTCTCCGCCCTGCTTCGTGTATGTAAGAAATTGGTATTCTCACTTTTTAGACCATTGTTACGCCTCTGGGGGTACTATGGGTATCCGTACCCCCAATTTTTTTAAACAATGCCAATTAATATTTTATTATTGAGCCTTCCCAGAAATCGCAGTCTCCGCCCTGCTTCGTGTATGTAAGAAATTGGTATTCTCACATTTTAGACCAATGTTACGCCTCTGGGGGTACTAGGGGTATTCGTACCCCCAATTTTTTTAAACAATGCCAATTAATATTTTATTATTGAGCCTTCCCAGAAATCGCAGTCTCTGCCTTGCTTCGTGTATGTATGTGAGTAATTGGTACCCACTTTCTAGACCAAAGTTACGCCCCTTGGGGTACGAGTGGTACGCGTACCCCCTACGTTTCTTACTGGGGTTACCGTACCCCCTACTTTTTAAACAATGTCAATCAATATTTTATTATTGAGCCTTCCCAGAAATCGCAGTCTCTGCCTTGCTTCGTGTATGTAAGAAATTGGTATCCCACTTTTTAGACCAAAGTTACGCCCCTTGGAGCACGAGAAGTACGCGTACCCCCTACTTTTTTACTGGGGTACCATACCCCCTACTTTTTAAACCATGCCAATCAATATTTCATTATTGAGCCTTCCCAGAAATCGGAGTCTCTGCCTTGCTTCTTGTATACATGTAAGAAATTGGTACCCCCACTTTTTAGACCAAAGTTACGCCCCTGTCAACCGTAATTTTAAAGACATGAAACCAGTTATATACAGCTTTAAAAATATTGATATTGCTTATATTTGATCATATCCGACTATCAAAACAGTCTGGGATAGTGAACATGTCACAGGACAGATGAAGAAGAACCACACTTAGGCCTACTAATCTGCGTCTTAGGTCCACAACATCTGATGTCTTAATATCTTGCCAGAATTTTCTTCTATTTTCTGGCATCAGAACGGTCAGTTTAGAAATAATGTCATCTTTTTTCTGCCGGAGAATCCTTCTCGCCATAGTTCTTGCATTAGGGTTTGAACGCCTAATATTTGCATATAGGCCCTACGTGCAATAAAGATTATCTTTACTGCATGAACAATTATGTGAAGAAAATTCTTCACACCGCTCGTTACCCAGTTTGTAAATGAAATGTTCATCTGCTTGATCACATTATGATAGAGATCATAACAGCAGACTACAACTTAATGTTTCGCTGTGAAGTCATTATACATTTATGTAATAGAAATATCTGATGGGAAGTAGGCCTACGCCTGTTTGGGCATGCTCCCGACGATAGTGTGATATGGTTGGATGAAATGAAACAATGTGTGATCGACTAAAAAAACAGCCAGGCGCATCCCACACCCTCTGTACTTATCCTCTCCATACATTTTATAATATCGTCTATCTGACTCTTTCAAGTTAAATCATATAACCCTCAACCCTGTAAGCCTACAAAACAATGGGTCAACCCGAATCCCCGAAATCAGATAAAATATGGAAATGCAAAATTGGTCGAATTCCAGAAAACAATATTCTGCCAAGCGCTCCAATCCTGAAAACTAGTACGGATTAGCCGGCCAATATCCTGAATAGTATATTCGAAAATGTCTCTAAAAGTTAGATTTGCGCAAATAACTTTGTTGTAACTTGGAAAATAGATTTCAGAGATCCGACGAAATTTTGTTTCGGGAATTAGGGTGTCGGGAATTCGCTACCGGTACGCACGCAAAACAATTAGGCCTACCTTTAGTAACAAACAAAGCCATGAAAAATCATTCAAAAACATTTAAAACGTTTGAAATTACTATATTTATTGTTTCTCAAATTTCACTTAATCTCACGGCGTGATGAATGATGAAAACCACCAAGACGGACTAAAATTAGAGTCTTAAAAAATTATTAATTATCGCTCAGATTCGTAAACTTAAACGTAAACATTGTCGGGAAGTAGTGACTGCGCATGCGCGTGAACACGTATCTGCAGAAAACGCTCTCTGTTACTAGCAAAAAACCACGCATGTGAGATGCGTGGTTCTTACTTAGTATTTGGTACGAAGTGTGCAGATACGTGGTATTAACAAACGCTGGTTCTCTATGATCGCATCAAGATAGGAGGTTCTTACTTCCTACCAAGGTGTAAGACCACTAATACATGCAGAAACTGCATCTAACTCAAAACGGCAAAATTTTCAGTTACGTGGTTCTTTCTTATGAGGGCAGTATAGTGTGTGTGTGTGTGTGTGTGACAGGATAGAGTATGATCGTGCAGGATAGGCTATAGGTTGGGATAGCAGAGCCTATAGCGTATAGTGGTATACGATAGCATAAGTCTTCTTAAGATCTCGTAATTCTACGATTTTAGGTCCACGCTAATATTTGCTGGCACCTTTTTAAAACTACGTATACGTTCAGGGGTCGTCCATGGACTGAAAGCTCTTCTTTTCTCTTACAGGTGACGCCTTTTTTCTTGCTGAACCTGTTTTGCTCATGTTTTCATTTTCTGTGGCACTGTCACAGTGTCACACTGCATATATATGTCTGCCTCAATGCGTTGCGCGCTTTTCTATTGCATATTGTCCGTGATACTGCTCCTTACCAAATCTGTTTTCATTCTATCTATTTTTAGTTTCATTAGGAGTGATAGTAAGAACCATAGGCGCCGACTTCATGGGAGCCTTGGGTGCCAATGCACCCAGAGAGAAAGTTCAGTGGGTGCCTGGCAACCAGAAGAATTCGGACCTTAAATTCAAATTTTTACAACTAAGTAATCTGACAACTTGAGAAGTAGGCCTACACCTGCAACACAAATACCCAACATTGCATGATATTACAGTCACAACCCGTACATTTATAAATAAATAATTTATTTATTTATAATGTTTTTTTTAAATAAATAATAACACTGGAACGTCGTCACCGATTTCCAATACTTTTTCTGACCTCGTAACCTTCGACAAGAAAACAATTTTCTTTCTCCTAAAATCCGCTAAAACTCACGTATACCTAAGGAGAGTGGGAAGGGGGAGTGGAGGGTAGGACCCAGGCACCCAGAGACAAAAGCAAAAGTCGGCGCCTATGGTATACGAACAATATTAAGGACAATACAAAAGAACAATTAATGATATCCCAGTGAATGATAGATAAACAGTGTTCCTAGTGTTTTGGTGTACAATGCCGACAAAAAAGAACCAAGCACGGAACCATGGAGAAATCCATATGTCAACGCAGTACTAAACCTTTTAAATACACTCGGTGCTTTTTTCTTGAAAAACGGGTCTGGAACTGAACAACTATGGAGGGGCTAAATCGACGGTGAAGTCCCAGAAGAAACGGTGGTACGGTTTGGGGAAGGTCTCGGTGAAACACTCCCCAATAAAATGCTTGATGTCACATTAAATTAAAATAACTAAATTATTCTTTTATTAAAATAACTAAATTATTGTTTAATGGATGAGAAAAGGTGCCGGAACTCCGTTCCAAAGCGTTTCGGCAGAAAAAAAGCACTGAATGTAGTGATTGAGTGCGTGGACTAAGCCTAAGACATGTTGGAAAGCAATTCAGTTTAGGACCAGTAAACGACAAAGAAATTCTGGAGACGAATCAAACGAAGGAATGGTCATAAATACATACATATATACGTACGCACATAATATACACACACACACATACATAAATAAATAGTCTACGTGTCATGCATGCATACATCGACATACGTATACACACACAAATACACATACATCAATGCATATATACGTACATTCATTCATGTATACATACATACATACATACATACATACATACATACATACATACATACATACATACATACATACATACATACATACATACATGCATGCATACATACGTATACATATAAAGATGCGGCTATGGTGCTGTTATTCGTGACTCAGCAGAATAGTCAAAGCGTATTTATTGATCCAATGGTCTTAAGGAGTGGCGTTTGTTCCATGACACGACACTGAGCTGATCTTCAACGGGATTTCCTTCTAGATGGACCGGCCAGAGACTAACTCCTCTAACGCAAGCGACTGAGTTGTGAAGTAGATAGTTAATAGTCGGATCTTCATGCGCCAGGAAGCCAGCGCAGAGTCCAACAGCTGAACTCATGCGGAGCGGAATATATAAAAACAAAGCGCTCTGTTGCGCCCCTAAATAAGTAATTCGCTGCAGTTAGAAGATGTAGCCTAAGTGCCTATAATATATATATAGAGCTCACAGGTCTGTTACGGTATATATAATTACAATATTCAGAAATGTCGACTGTAAGCTGTTCCTCAAAGTGTCAAACTGTACTTAAACTGGTGAGTTAAAATGTCAGGTATAAGTAAGTAAAGTAAGGAACTATATCCTTTATTCAAAAACCAACTGCTAACCGCATTTTGGTGTAGGGCCTACATATAGTTCACAAATTAATTTAAGCATATAACATTCGAATGACAATTTTTGTACGAGCTAAAGAGTCAGCAATAGGTATAAATCCATTGTGTGTCCTGGGGCGCAGTGAGTATACGACAGTTTTTGTCTGGAGGTAGGCCTAATAACTGATGCAGAACATGAGTTGGGTTGGTTATGATGGCTGAGATACCGTAAGGTTAGAATCAGCTGTCTGATTATACATACATACATTAGATGAATCGTGTGTATCTGACTTGAGCTAATCTCTCAAAAATGTATGAATGCTACACAATGCACACCTCACTTTATATATCGAGGGTTTTATATCGTAATTTGTAATAGCATTGTATATAACGATCAGTGTCGGCCGAGGGATTTCTAGTCATTTTAATTACTGATTAGTGATTGTTACCAATTGCGTTGTGTCAACTGGTTTGACGAAATAAACGAATATTTCATTTGATTTGATTTTTACTCCAGCCAAGTCAACTGCACACTTTATGCCAGAAAACATACATCTTTTGCTCTGTGTAGCTACACAGTCACAGGCTGAAATCCTGGCGAGGCAGAGCAGCATTGTGTTAACGGCCATTAGAGGAGAAAACGACGGATTTTGACTCCTTTATAAATTCAAAACCAGATCTGGACTGATTGACTTGAAAGTTGGAAGAAGTGATCATGTCAACAAAATCTTCAGATTATAAACGTTTGGGAGCAATCGGAATACCGGTGTCGCCTCAAGCGACGTTAAACTTCACATACTTTGTTCGTTTTGAGTTGATTACCGCAGGTTCGCTCGTTCGACGCCAATTGGTGTATAGATTATTATTTTTTATGCCCCGAGGCAAAAATGACCCCTCAGTGACTTCAAGATTAGTAAAACTGTTAAGGGTTTGGAACGGCTAGAACTCCTCGGGCGATTATTATTTTTTTTTTTGCCCCGGGGTATCAAGGATCCCCAGGTAGGTAAAAAAATTGTCCGGAGACATATATAAAAAGAAAAAAGATTATTCCTGGAACGGCCGAGCGAGTTTTTGCTGCGATGTTATTATTATTATTATTATTATTATTATTATTATTATTATTATTATTATTATTATTATTATTATTATTATTATCATCTTCATCATCATCGTCATCGTCATCATCATCATCATCATCATCATCATCATCATCGTCGTCGTCGTCGTTGTAGTCGTCATCATCATCACCATCATCATCATAATTTATTAGGCCTTATTATTTTTGTTATTAGACTATTATTAAGCGTTTATTAGCCTAAATGTCACTTTCGAATGACCAAGCATCAATCGATGGCGCTGAGGAACAGCGAGTCAAGGACCTGCTCAAAGTCCTTATACACAGCGACGATCTAGGGGAAGCTGCAGCTGTAATCTCCAGCTGTAATCTCCGCTCTACAAGGCAAGCGATCTAACCAATAGGCCACCGTGTCTCACAGACGTGTTTTATCCACCTTAAGGCTTTCAAATACGCCTACGATGTGTTTTTGGAAATATGAGCTAAAAATAGTAGCCTATAACTAATGCCCACTGGGTGAGTTCAACGCCACATACGTCGATGTGAGCCAAAATAGCATGATTAATGACCACCACTGGGCATTAATCGTCACCATTCTGTCTTCATTTCGTTTTTTCTGATGACGCATTTCGCCCACACAGTCTGTCGGCCATGATGACCGTTAATTTAGGCGAGATGGAGTGCGCATGCGCCACTGGAAACGATTCTCTTATGAGAATATTGGCCGTTAATGGCGCTTACCGGTGCTATATTAATTTGGCTTGATGTTCTAGGCCTACATTATGTATGTATACTTGCATGTATGCATGTATGTATGTACGTACGTATGTATGTATGTTATTGCATACGTAGGTATGTGTGTATGTATGTATGTATGCATGTATATATTAGAGCACTTGTATAGCGTGCATATCACCTGATACATCCAGTGCTCTCCTCTTTTCTTTAATGATATTAGCCAGCTTTACTTGTCTCAACATTCTTCTCAACTTCTATAACCCTAAGTTGATCTCCTCATAGGGAATTCGTTGCTTAACAACCGAAGAGGTCTTTCTCCCTTCTCTGACGGACGCGACTCTCCCTTAAGGACTGTATCGAGTAATCCCGTTGTTAGCAGAAATCCTGAAAGTATTTTTTTAAACAAAACTCTGGATGTAAAGAGAGAGGGGTTTCTCTTTGCCTTGTTATCGATGTATTTAATGAGACGTGCGTCAATGTCCGCTATCGACTGTTTTCAGACTTTGTATCAACGCATGTATAATATGTGTGCACGTGGCTGTGCTCCATATGTGAGTGTAAGTATGTATGTTTGTATCTGAGCATTTCCGAAGAGCACTTTCAGAACCTCTCAAATGCGCTTCTAATAATGACACCATTACAGGATGACAGAGAATCCATTTGAAACCGAAATATCCTTGTGCGTCTTGTGCGTACATTAAGCCAAACACAGTCACCACATGCATGCATACATACATAAATACATGCATACCTACGTACGTACATACATGCATGCATACATGAATACATAAATACTTACATACACATATACATACATGGGCACATACACAACTACACCCACATATGTACATGCATGGAACTTTGTATGTAGGCCTATGTACATACAGTCATACATACATACATACAAACATACATGCATACATCCGTATACATATTCACAGAAATACATGCATACATACATACAAATGCATACATACATACAAATGCATACATACATACAAAGACACATAAATACATACATATACTTACATACACTCGCATATATCTATCACAACTTGGGTTTCGCTGTCTTCGGCATCTATCACACTTAGATTCTCTCTGTAGAAATCTCTTTATTGTCATTCTCTGGTGCTAATGTCTCTCGACGAATGCACAGTTAAATAGCAGATTATCGTTCAGTTACACTGACGAGATGATGAGGTGGTTACGACACTGCGACAACTACAAGAAGTATTCTATTCTAGACTCCTAAAGAAGAAAGCCTATAGTGTCTACTTAGCATTAGACATGCAAGTCTAATACAGAATACTCAGTCTAAGCTTCATGGACACTGCATCATTCTGGCTGCCTGCCCAACTGACTGCTCTCCTAATTTTATCATTCGTAGGTCCGTGGTAAAGGTATCGTATATCGTGATTGGTTCGTCAAACTGCAGGACCTTACCTTAGGTCCATACAGATTGGCATTAATTGGGTAAGGTTGGCCTAAGTCAAACCTTACCTAATTATTCTTGACCAATGGAAATCTCTTGCCAGTGTGGATGAGTGGTCTTTCCAGACACTTTTTCAATGTACATCTGTTGTTCATCTATTATTCCAGAATTATCTTCCATCGAGTTATCTGAAATTCTCGATGTAGCTTGTCTTTGGCGCTGATTAGAAGTTGGACAGGTGGATTCATTTAATCTTAATCTAGAGATGGCATCACATCTCATCCTATATCTATATCCTATAGCTTCTTAGACGCTTCAGTATCTAGTCACTTATCTGGGTTCTATAATTACTTTATACATACTTAAAATGAATTCTCTGATATATGCATATAATATACATGCATACATACATACATACATACATACATACATACATACATACATACATACATACATACATACATACATACATACATACATACATACATACATACATACATACATACATACATACACATACAATACATACATATATACATACATACATATATGCATACACATACTATACATACATATATGCATACATACATATATACATATGCAATTATGCATACATGCATACATACATATATACATATGCATACATACATAGGGCTATATAGCTACATACATAATGCATACACGTACAATACATACATGTATACGTACATACGTGATCCTCTTCTGTTGTCTTTCGATACTCAGTGCAACATCTGTCGTCGAGAAGTTGCAGTTTCGCTACGACAGAACTCAACCTCCACAGAAAGGTATCGAGACTACAATTTGTTTATAAGTGCAATTGCAAATTTATATAGCGCCATTTTGAGAGTAACTCAGATATATTCTAGGCTGCTGCTAATCTAGCAAATGTATAATTTCTTCATATCTATCAGTTTTCAATGTAGAGAACAATGATCTGAAAGTTTATCATTTATTGGAGTAGCATTTGCATCTCCCTCTTCTTAGTAATTCCTTTAATCTGTCCTCCATTGTGTTCTTCCTAATTTCTTCTCATTCATGATTCCTGGATTGTATGTTGGACATTCTACTTCGACGTCTTGAACTATCTTGTGGTCTCAGTGGTCTCCCTCTTCTTTGGTTCAAATCTTACCTCTCTGACCGTACTCAGAGGATTGTCCTTGGTGACTCCAGAACTGCCTGGGTTAGTGTTGAGTATGGTGTCCCACAGGGTTCTGTCCTTGGCCCCATTCTGTACTTACTCTACACAGCTGACATACCTTCTATATTTACTAAACACTTTACCTCTGGTCACCTTTATGCAGATGACGTTCAGATCTTTGTCCAAGGCCCATCCTCTCAGCAGATCTCCCTTGTTGGATCCATTCATTCCCTCTCACATGACCTCCACTCTTGGATGTCATCAAATCGACTTAACCTTAACTCTTCTAAGACCCAACTGATCTGGTTTGGCACTAAACAGCAACTTTCTAAACTTGATATCCCACTTCTGTCGTCAATATACCCTGCTTTTTCATTTTCATCCAGTGTTCGTGATTTGGGTGTCACCCTTGATAGTACCCTCTCGTTTTCTGAACACCTCTCCCACCTGACACGTTCCTGTTTCTATCATCTGAGGCGTTTGAGGGCTGTAAGAAGATCAGTTTCTCCTTCAGTGTTCACTACTATGGTCCATGCCTTCATTTGCTGCCGCATTGACTATTGCAATTCATTGTTTGCTGGGCTCCCTAAAGTGCGCCTTTCATCTCTGTAGTCTGTTCTGAATGCGGCTGCCAGGCTCATTGCCCGTTTTCCTCGCTTCTCTCACATAACTACCTTTATGACTGATGTACTTCACTGGCTTCCTGTTGCTTCCCGCATCCAATACAAGGTTCTTCTCCTGGTCTCTAGGACTCAACTGGGAAAAGCTCCTAAATACCTCTGTGACCTAATGTGCAAACCTCTATCTGCTCTGTCTTCCCGCCCTCTTCGGTCTGCTGACCGCTTTGATCTGCTTGTCCCTCGCGCAAGGACTTCGATGGCTCATCATCGTGCTTTTGCCATCCTTGGCCCTTCCCTTTGGAATGACCTGCCCCCCTCTCTCCGTAGCAAGATATTGCTTGGGATCTCGCCTTCTTCTCTCCGCTGCCTAAAGACCTTTCTTTTCCCTCGGGGCTGACACGCTGGGAGCGCCTCTGAATAGTCTATGCTGTGAGAGGCGCTTTATAAATAATCATATAAGATAAAATAAGATAAGATTCTAACCATGGTGCGTCTAATCCTCACAACTTGTTTGGCGCCCATCTCCTGTGCGCGTTTTATTTTAAAAGTCCGACCTGGGAAATCTAATGTTCCAGGTAGCCTACAAGTCTGGCTTTGGCTGGAGGCACAGTTAGACTACTGGTTTTTCCACCTGGAACTCTCAACCTCCTCATGTTCGAAAATGATCGCAATAAGGAGTGCCGGTGAATGGCTTCTGCCTCCATGAAAGGACTTCGTTCAACCCCTGTGTCTCACACTGTTATCTGTGTTAATCAAAATTCTAAAACACATTATGTCAGCTAACAGAGTTTCGTTTTATAGATTTTTACTAGCATATCCTATAGCAGTTATTTGGTGGCAAAAGTCTATATCAACCAGTTGATATCAGAATGTGTCAACTCAGATTGTTTATTTTCCTTACGTTATGCAGACAGACCGACAGAAGTTCTACTTGGGATTTACATCAACAGCTTCTTTTCCATTAGCGAACAGACCATGGTATGTCTCACTACAATTGACACCTCATAATAAGCACATACACAAAGGTCTGATCGAATAACTGATTTTTTTCCAATGCTGAATTATGTTCAGAACTTTCATTTTAAGAAGGATGGTGTTGAAGTTAAAAATTGAGGGTCAACGTAAACTATTTGCAGTAATTTAACTGTGAGTTTCTCCAGTTGGAATTCTATAGATATACAGCACATCAAAAGTCTTAACTCGCAAATGTTAGTAGAGTGAAGCTGTGGTACGAAGTGTTTAAAACTCTGTTGCAGTCAGTGTGGGAATTGTAGCAAAAAGACGGGGTAGGGGTGAATATTGTATTCGTATTTTGCAAACTGGTGTCAAATACAACTGAAATTGACAGTACCTTACAATGACTCTGATGTGCATATCGTGCTCACAACTTGGAACTATGTTGATATTGGGCGTAGGATTACTCGTTGAGCATGTACTTCCGGCAGGCGTGGCGCGATCCACGTCTATGCTTCGAGCCGATCAATGGACGGATCAAGGACATTCGGTTGTACGACGGTAGCTGGGACTTCTTCTGGGTCCCGGACACATTCTTTCGCAACGAGAAAGGAGCGTCCTTCCACAAGGTTACCGTCAATAACAGAAGACTTACCGTCAACGCTACTGGACATCTCTGGTATGCAACTAGGTCAGTGCTATTCAATTGTATGCAACTAGGTCGGTGCTTTTTAATTTTACGCAACGTAGGTGCTCTTTAGTGATATCATAAGTAATCTATCGCTAGGTAATGTTGTTTAATAGCATGCAACTAGATTGGTGTTATTTCACCTGTATTGGATGTTGACCAGAATTATCCAACAGATTACAATTTCTGACTGGAGTTTTACTTGAAGCGACCATACACTGAGAACGCCAATTCAGATTAATGTGACGAACTACGAGTTTTCTTTTGCCTGAGTTTGCCGGGTTCCAACTCCTCTAGGTAGAACGCAGAATAGAAACTACTTACTCTGAAGGATGATGTAAAAGGCTTCAGCCTTCCAAGGTAATGCAGCCCTATGGCCAGTGGGTCCGTGTAAGGCTTTGGAGAGTTTGGCCCTATGCCCTGCATTTCCATCATGGCACATCTGTTTGGGGGAATATGTTCCCTTCTAGATCATGAAATCATGTAAGAGTGTACTACAACCCATACTTCCAAATATAATGCCATGTGCTCTTATAATATAATAACATATAATATAATATATTCGTGTTTATTGACAAGATCACTGACAAACCGCAGTAAATGACATTGAAAAATATGACAGTACTATTATCAAGATCTTACAGAGCACGTATCTTGGCAACCTGTTAGGCGCCTGCTCATTTTATTGCTGCCACTAAGGAGTGGAAGGCTGAGTCGAGCTAGGAGCCTACGGGTATCGAACCGCGTCTTGCAAGATCTTATGTTCTTCGAGCAAGAGTGTTACCATTCATCTACCTCCTCTTTTGAACTAAACTGCAGGCAAAAGTTATCCACGTCAACTTTACTAGATATAAAAAATTTACTCATAAAAATTTACTACAATCGGCTTAAGGCTAGCTTCCCAGAAGGTTATAAAAATTTACTTATAAAAATTTACTACAATCGGCTTAAGGCCGGCTTCCCAGAAGGTTATAAAAATTTACTTATAATAATTTTACTTTAATCGGCTTAAGGCCAGCTTCCCAGAAGTATAAAATGCGCTTTCTTCAGAGGAGAAGAAGCTGTTGAATGAACAGAATCAGCGCCGGGTCTCTTGCCACAGTCAGATGAATCTCGAAAGACTGTCGATCTCTTTCACCTGACCTGCTATTCCCATTTTCCTACTATCTATTGTCAGGTATATCGTATTGGTATTTAATATTTAAGCTACTTAAACTGTCAGTATATCTGCAGGGTTATTTAGATTAATTAAATTATCGTAGCGAGTGCCATTAATTGGAATTACTGTTCCCATTGTCAGATGTAATAGTGTAATAGTAATACCTCTGATTGCAGCATCAGAATAGAGGTTATCCCGCTGTTTCTGATAGTCGGAGACCAATAATGTTCATCTACATAAACACGATTAACTTACGCCAGTGCTATGAAAAAGTTAAGTAGCTGAACACGTGTCCCAGTGATAAAGGTTTTAAAGGTATTGATGTCTCACATTTTATAAAAGCGTTAAGCAAATTTTAAATACAGTAGAAAATCCATCACATACATTTTTCTGTGGCGTTAGGTCTTGTTATGCGTGCTTAGGTGGAAACAATTGTTATGCATGCATAGATGGAAACAATTGTCATGCATGCATTGATGAAAACAATTGTTACTCATACATCGATGGAAACAATCGTTATGCATGCATAGATGGAAACAATTGTTATGCATGCACAGCTGGGAAACAATGTGGTTGCTGTCGTTACTGTTCACGTCCGCGTGAAATCAAGTGCATAGTGCAAGATCGTCATAATTCCTATAATACACCATTAAGCGACGCGGAGTCGACCGCACGGGAGATATCGCTTCAGGATGAATACATGGGAATCAGATTGCGCAGCTGAACGCATGGATGCATCGCAGATACAGAGGCAAAGCATCCGTTCGTGATTGGGATTTGATTAGTGCATGCACTGATGCGTTCATTACTCCCTAGTCCCTACGCATGGTGAAACCAGTGACTGCGAGGAAACCGAAGTATTAGGCCGACTATTAGGGCGATGATGGAAAGATAGTAGTGAGTGGGTAATGCATTTGAGGCTCAGTATTGTAAGACTAAAAATATACGTATTGACCTGTAGTATAGTGCAAAAGCATCAGACATCGTTAAAGAATACGTGCAGCTTTGTTTATTAAGTTAAAGCACTCATAACACCCGCAGCTATAAGTCTCATATTCGATGATTCGAATATGAGGCTCGAATGTATGCTCGCTAAATCATGCATATATATAAAATCATAATTCACATATAGGCCTACGCATATTCTATGTATAGTAACAGATAAATTTAAATAGAAGCTTAGAATCTGCAGATGTAATGACAAATTGGGACGGTAATATTGAATTCAAAGCGTTCTAGGTTCAATGTATAAGCTCTAAATATACCTACGTTATAGGCTGTATATAGCCTACCTCTATACATAGCTAAATAGCCCCAAATATATCTACAACTACACGTAGCGCCTGTAGGCTATACGCGTATTACGGCCTACGCTGCAGAACTACAGAGCATTTCGTGCCAATTGAGCATGTATAATATGCACTGCATGTGTCTACTCAGGTGCATATATAGTTCTAATCCTTCAGGCATAAGGGGCAAATTGTATCAACATATGTATACACATAGGTATATTGATCGTTCCATCTCTCCACTAATGGCGCTATATAAATTTGCAATTAGCATGACCATTACCATCTCATATCTAAGGCCTATAATTAGTGTTGCGGTTGTTATTATTCTAGAATTACGGCGACGCTTTCCTGTCCGATGAAATTGCAGAAATTTCCTCTGGATACACAGATCTGCCCGATGCAGTTCGAAAGCTGTGAGTATAAGAAGGTTTCAGTCTCTTTGTCTCTGTGTTTCTCTAGGTGTCCTTCTACATTTGTTTGTTAGAGATAGAGCATTACAGCTGTATGTGTGTTTGTCTGCCTCCGTCTGTGTTGTATTAAATCTCACGGCGTCAAATTGAACGACGACGGTTGTCGGCAATTTTCTTGCTCTCCGTTCATGGATCTGGTTTCACGTTCATTTCATGCTTCAGTCCGTGTGATGCAATTGTACCTACTGTTCCTATCTCTTCCTCTGTCTCTGAGTCAGTCTGAATATTTCTCTTTCTGCTTCCTTCTTGTTCCGTCTTCCTGTATGACTCTCTCGGTCGTGTGGCTACTTCCTGTTAGCCTGTTTTCCTGTCTGCATCTGTCTTCCTATACACGTGCCAATTTCTGCCTGGTCTTTCTGATTGTCTGTGTTTTATGCATGTCTGTCTTCCAGTCTTGTTGTCCTCGAGACCAAGGTCTTGGTCTCGAGTGCACTCGAGTTCGTTTTTAAAAGTCTTGGTCTTGGTCTTGGTCTTGAGGTTCAAGGTCTTGGTCTTGGTCTTGGTCTTGGTCTTGAGGTTCAAGGTCTTGGTCTTGGTCTTGGTCTCGAGGTTCAAAGTCTTGGTCTTGGTTTTCCAAGACCAAGACCAAGACTTTTGACAATGTGAACAGTCATCTAACAAAACGCAAGAATTTTAAAAATGTATCCAATTATTACTAATTTATTTATTTTTATTTTTATTTATTTATTTATTTATTTATCAGACATTTATATAGCGCCCCTTCAAGATATCTACTCAGAGGCGCTCTCTGCGTTAGATGTTAAAACAATGTCGTTAAGACCGAATGTGTTATGTAAGAAAACAATGCACAGTAAACTGAGAAGAGTCACCAGTGGCGAATCCACGCAAACACGAGGAACCAGCCACGGATTCCCATTGACAGCTGACGGATGGTATACGTGTTCAGAGTCTCTGAGGCAGAGCGGCGGCGAAGGGTGACAGCGCTCGTACACACGAGACACTGTCAACAAGCAGCCCTCTCACTGGTGGAAGATGTCGCATACCAGGCTAGACGTCGAAGCAGCGCGTAGGGAACGCTGAGAAAGCATTCTTCACGTGTGTCGGTCTATAGATTGTACACTGGTGATGACTCACAGTTGAGGGTAATTCCAGTAGGCCATGTCCTTCCAGCCGTCCTTCACCAAGATGTACACGTTCGGCTTCAGGCAGCGTACAGGCGGAGAGGCGTACGGCTTGACTCAACTGTACATCACGTGACAAGACGACTCGCGAATAAAAGTCTCTCAAACGTTCCAAATCGACGGCAAAGCCAACGGAAATGTCCGGTATGCGAGCCTAGAAGTAGAGCACTCCAAAATTTCCAAAGATACTGAGCGAGTACTGCCTAATACAATTGCTGTAGTATTTACACTATGTGAATGAGGCTTTACAGTTGTTTTGTACAGTTATCTTGATTTCAGGTTATTTACCATGGAATGATTTCAAAACAGATTCACGATTTGTACATTTGCATCAAGTGCTTGAAAAGCTGCTCTGTGTGCCAGTGATTTCAGCACCTGTAGAACGTATTTTTCACATGGCAGAATTTTTATGAGGACCCACAGGTCACTTCTAGGTCAGAATATTATGAGCGAATTGTTTTTTTTTTATTAAATGCAACAGGCATTTGGAATAACATTTCGCATGAAGGACTTTTGTAAATACGAATTCGGAATTCTCTGCAGTCTACATTTGGAGTTGCTTTTTTGTGAATAAAATAAAAGACTCATGTTTTAATAAAAATAGCAAGTAGTCCAACTTGACAATTTTTTTAATAAGTAATATAATCTGCATATGGTTGTGATTTTTTGTCTTGTTCTCGGTGTTGGTCTTGAGTTTCAAAGTCTTGGTCTTGGTCTTGGTCTTGAGGTTCAAGGTCTTGGTCTTGGTCTTGGTCTCGAGGTTCAAAGTCTTGGTCTTGGTCTCGAGGTTCAAGGTCTTGGTCTTGGTCTTGGTCTTGAGGTTCAAGGTCTTGGTCTTGGTCTTGGTCTTGAGGTTTAAGGTCTTGACTGCTGTCTTCTTAGTGACCTTTGCCTTCCTGTGTAAATGTTGCTGTAAGTGCTCGGTGTATTTGGCCATTCTAAAGGTCAATTGTCCGATGATTGGCGGCATTCACGTCGACGTTTTGCCGGACAACAATGGGCAGACGATAGGAAGAGAAATAGCCAGAGTCCAAGGATAAGCAGGAGGAAGATGGATTGAAGAGGTAGAGGAAAAGAGGAAAGCGTTTATAGCAGACAGACGAGGCTTTTTGGCGAAGGGGGAATGTAGGGGGAGGACCCAGGCACCCAGAGACAAAAGCAAAAGTCGGCGCCTATGGGTACAGCTGTGATTTGAAATGCCCTCTTTACAAAGTCCAAAGTGCACACCGAAGCCAGAGTTCCAGATGGATAGACCGGCGACTATGAATAAAAGCCAGCCAAAGACGATGCGTGCAACAGCAACAACTTATTCAAGCAGAGACTGATTGAAGAAGATTGTCCTTTAAAACAGAGCTACATGATGCGATCATGGCAGATAAGTAGGATTGTAGGTGAATTGAATTGCACATGCATTGTACAGGAGGAGCACCGGATAAAAGTGGATACGTTCATATACAGGAAGCCAGTGTAAAGAACGAAGAGCAGACTGTAATACATGTCTCGGTAGGAGAGTCCAAGGCACGAGATGACAGGTATGTGAAATTGTTGGCCGGGAGGAATGAGCAGAAGAGGTGAAGGACGTCAGGGAGAGCGATGAAAATGATGGAAGAGGAAAGGGGCAGAGGCGGCGTAGAGAGAGGGGGACGTCATAGCCGCACAATCTGTCTGCAATGATGGTCGTTAATTAGACGAGATGGAGTGCGCATGCGCCACTGGAGACGATTCTCTGATGAGAATATTGCCGTTAATGGCGCTTAGCAGAGCGACAGCGAAGACCGACACTGGGCCAAAGAGACAGAGATACACAGAGAGACACAGACGGAAAGAGACAGACAAAGGAACACTGTGCTTGTGCTGTCATGTGCCTGTGAATTCGCTCCATAATAAATGATTGCACTGAAGGAAACGTCTCTATCTTGGAGGCTTAGAGATCTGTCATTACTCAAGTTGTTCGGGTTCGGCTTCGCTGTTGTATTTCACTGCCAACAAACCCGCCATCTATCGACACCTAACCGTAATATTCCCTGAGCCACATCAGTCATTATTCATGACGTCTTAGCAGACTTAGCCGGAGTCGCTTATTAAAACGCACCGTCTTTGTCCTTCCCCATAACGCACGAATCCCTCTTGCGCACAACAACACCTTCCATCATTCTCCTGGCCTGACAGTGTCCAGGGGCACACGTAGTTATACCACTGGGTCGATTGTTACATTTTCTGTATTCGTTATTCCTGCACTGGCCTTCACACACACACACACACACACACACACACACACACACACACACACACACACACACACACACACACACACACACACACACACACACACACACACACACACACACACACACACACACACACACACACACACACACACACACACACACACACACACACACACACACACACACACACACACACACACACACACACACACACACACACACACACACACACACACACACACCTACACACACACACACACACACACACACACACACGCACACACACACACTTGTTTATTTACCCTATCCTGCACATGCAGTCTTCCGTGGCAGACGTTGACGCCAGACTGAATTAGGACTTGGTTTGTTTGTACAGACGTTTGTTATGGCAAGAAAGAAAATTAATGTCTCTGAGTTAATTTTTAAAAAAAGCATCCATTTCAGATTCACTGATCTCAAGCGCTTACAAAGTGCTTAAAATAACTGATATGACTATAAGCCTACTTATATTTAGCAACATCTGATAAGCGCTTTATCTGTTGCGCTTCGTCGTATGGTTTCGGTTTTGACTTCAAACAGACTGTTAGACTGCATGAATCAATATTCAGCTGACCAGCCAGAGATTATGAATGTTTATGTAGTTGGGTACACGATGGATACGTTGTACTTCGGTTGGGTGGATACGCCTGTTGACATGCCCCATGATATGGAACTGCCGCAGTTCAAACTCTCGCGATGGATTCTACATGACTGCTCGTCCAATTACACTTCTGGTAAGCACATATACACCCACAGATGGCTTTCTTTGTCTCTCTGTCTGCCTCTGTCTCTGCCTCTGTCTGTCTGTCTCTGTCTGTCTGTCTCTGCTTGTCTCTGTCTGTCCGTCTCTGTCCCTGTCTCTCTCTGTTTCTGTCTCTTTGTCCCTGTCTCTATCTGTCTCTGTCTGTCTCTGCCTGTCTCTGCCTGTCTCTGTCTGTCTCTGCCTCTGTCTGTCTCTGTCTGAAGCTTGTTCTGTGCTTGTAAAATTTAACACTTCGAAAGAAGAGTCTATCAAATACAGTCAACTGTTTAACTATCTTGACTCTAATGAGCTTCTTCCTCCATGTCAATATGGCTTTCGTAAGAGCACTCTACTGAGACACTTCTGCTTCATCTCTTTTCTAACATCTATTGTCCCATTGGCAGATCTGATGTCACTCTCTTGGCCATCTATGATGTGAGTGCCGCCTTTGACTCTGTTGACCACGATATTCTCCTGCGCCGCCTTTCGTTGTCGTTTGGGATGACGGCCTGGCTTGCATCCTACTCTAGCCTGGCTTGCATCCTACTTGTCCGATCGTTCCTCTGCTACTGTTTTTGGCTCTACTAGTTCTCCTTGGCTTCCTGCTCGTTTTGGCCTCCCCCAAGGTTCTGTTCTTGGTCCTTTACTGTACCTCCTCTTAACGGCTGATCTAGGCTCTCTTCTTGCATCTTCTTGCTCGCTATTGAGTCACTGTTATGTAGATTTCTTGGAGGGCGCTATATAAGTTTATTATAGATAGATAAAGATGAGCACCTTTACGACACTTTTTCTTAGCTACATTTTTCCAATGTAAATAATCTTCACTCAGTGATAATAACATTCTGATTTAGCAACATTCTCTAGACCTAGTACAAGCTCAAAGAAGTAAAAACCCAAATTGTGAAAAAATGAAGTCATCAAACTTGATTTCTTTCAGTAAAAACACACTCCAGTTGTAGTACCTTTCTTCCAGCGGGGCCCACGCCCACCTACACACACATACCCACCTAAACACACCCATTCACTCACCCACACATGCACTCACACACGCCAACACACACACACACCAACACACGCACCTGCACACACACATACACACACACACACACACACACCTTCACACGTCTGCACATAGAGACTTTGCACATATGGCTTTCTCTCTTCAACTCATGTGTCAGTCTGCTTTCTATCGTATCTTCCTTAGGCCTACATGTTTCCTTTATTCTTTCCCATCTTTTAACTTCCTTCCTTTCTTCCTTCTTTCTCTTCTTTCTCCTGTTTCATTCCTTTCATCCTTCAATCAATCCTTAACGTCTTTCTTAATTCTTCAGTACATTCTTTCTCCAAATACCCGATTATCTGGCACGATGCATAGGTTCCTACCCGTGTTCCGAGATCCGGTTCATCCTCCACCGGGACATCGGCTACTACGTGATCCAGGTCTTCGTTCCGAGCATCCTGACGGTCATCCTGTCCTGGGTCTCGTTCTGGATCAACATCGACGGCGTGCCAGCGCGCGTCTCCCTCGGCCTCCTGACCGTACTGACGATAGCGACGCAGAGCGGGGGCATCAACGCCACCCTGCCCCGCGTCTCCTACATCAAGGCGATCGACGTCTGGATGATCGTCTGCCTCATATTCGTCTTCAGCGCCCTACTCGAGTACGCCTTCGTCAACGTAGCCGCCAGGAACGGAGTTCGCATTCGAACGCCCATCTATCGAAGCCCCGCCGCACGGCAGCCGAGCGACTTGGACGTCTGCCTGTCGGCCTTAGAACAACAGGTAAGATACGACACTCATATTACATACACTACATACAATACATGCAATTCAAACACTGTAACTCAGGGTGAAAATTGTCGGGGGTTGGGGGTTAAACCCCTTAGTCTTTCTTAGAACCCCACAGTGAAATCTCCACTGCAGACCCCAGGGGGTCGTTTCCAACCCTTTCGATTTCCAACCCTTTTGCGCTAGTGTGATTTAGCATCATTTGACTCTGAGTCTCTGACAATGAGAAAGAAATTTCCATGGTGCATCATGTATGATAAATTACGCGGAGAGGGAAAAGAATGATGTCATCACTTTAAGAATGTTAAGCTTTCTACTGCATTCTTGAATTTTCTCAACAAAGGAATTGATTTTGTATAGATATATATACGAAATCTGTATGAACATCATATGTGTTAAATAACATAATGCCATGTTACAGTGCTTCTGAAAAGTGCTTAAAATACATACAGGGGTGTACATACATACATAGACCTAGGTATACGTACCTACGTACGTACGTATATGAGTACTTACGCATACGTACATACATACGTACCATACTACACATACATACGTACCATACTACATAGGCCTACATACGTGCAAACATATTGCAATATTCGTATGTGATGTAAACTAAATTTATAAGGGTGAATCCAGGGGACTACAGCGGATTTGCTTTCCTCAATGTAAGCATAAAAAGTCAAAAGTAACGAAGAGCAAAGCACAGGTGTGCAAAGGTCCACCATTTCCCATGGAGACTCCGATGGACCGGACAATGACAGGTCGTATCCACCTTGGATCGGAAAGCGCAGGATTAAGCTTCGCCAAACTTTATGCATAATTTATGATTTGGAAGAAACAATGCGCCTTGAAAGATAAGGAGAAATATCCTGCAGAGGGTAGAGGAAATTGGTAGAGGTGAATGAGCAGAGGGAAGGGTTGATGGATATGTATGAGGGAAATAAGATGGAAGAAGAAGAAAGGATTGATGGATATATATATATATATATATATATATATATATATATATATATATATATGTGTGTATGTATGTATGTGTAAGGGAAAGAATACGGAAGAAGAAAAAAGGATGGATGGAGGTGCATAAGGGAAAGGATATGGAAGAAGAGAGAATGTTGGTTATTTGGTGGAAAGGGAATGACGATAAGATTGAGTAGATGTTGTAGAATGGCAGAAAATGAAATGAAAGAGAGGAGTTGTAGGGCGGAGAAGGCTATGCAGTTCAAATGCTGATAAAATTATATAATTCTATTTAAAAAGTAGAATGAAGGAAAAGGAAAACTAGTGAAAGCCCTATAGAGGTTTTCTGCCACTACCACCACAACCAATGCCAACGCCACCAAAAACACCACCAGCTGACTAACTATGACCAACATCATCAACAACGACCACAACGACCACCACCACCTCCTCCACAACCACTGACTATCACTCCATCTCCTCCTTCTTCTTCTCTCTTTCTTCTGAATCTTCCAAAGAGACTCGTTCAGTTGTCTGTTCATTGCAAACATCAGTTTAGTTGATTGAACCGAATGAATAATTAACTAAGTTGCTTGTTAATGAGAAGAAAGAGATTCAATGTGCTGTATGAACGGCTTTATCTGATTACAATATCAGTTCAAATCGCTTGAGTTTTCCAATTTATTTTGCAGGATTATACGAACGCCGAGATATCGATGATTTCAGGATGCTTCCAGGTCTGTGCTTCCATTTATACTCGGATGAATTTGTAAATAAATATAGAGCATATTGACATAAATCAAATGATGTTCGTTAAAACAGAGTTTTACATAGAAATTGGCCCACAGGATTCGTTGCTATAACAAGCCATGGCTTGAAAAGAAGCATACACCCCTTTAATTATTCAAATTATACTATAGCGCTTTGGAAGGCAATTTAAAAGGCGCTATATGAAGTCAATTCGATTGAATTCGATTAGATTGGATTCGATTAGATTGGATTCGATTAGATTGGATTCGATTACATTGGATTCGATTACATTGGATTCGATTACATTAGATTTGATTACATTGGATTCGATTATATTGGATTCGATTACATTGGATTCGATTATATTGGATTCGATTACATTGGATTAGATTCAATTCGATTCTAGTGGATTCGCATTGCTCGTTAAAAATCAAATAAGAATCTTTCAAGATACATTGATCGTAGTAGTTCAGGATTACCCTGAATTGTAATTAAATTCACATTAGTCTTCAGAAATCACATTTCCACAGAATTTAGAAAGAAATGTTCAGAAGTCTTTTCTAAATGCCACAGGCTGTTCAGGAGCGTTTCCTGCCGTTGACGGCTCCACCCGGCAGTGGTTTCACGGTGACGATAGACGCCGAGGGCAGCAAGCGACGAGCAAGAAGCATAGACAAGTTTTCACGCAAGACCTTTCCACTGGCATTCCTCCTTTTCAACATCGTCTACTGGATTTCCGCATCCATACCTACCTCCTCCGATCACCAGTACGTCGAACTTTAACAACAGAGCCAAAGCGCGCTTCAAAGAGAGCCGCCGTTAATTTACTAATTATATTCATAGGACGCAGATTAAGAGATGAAGCTGTAATCTTTCGTTCATTACCGTGGAACATCGTGTCTGCCTTTTGCTTCTGTGTTTGAGGTTCAAATCCCGAAAATTAGCCGTGTGAAACTGACGTCCAGGGGCGTAACTTTGGTATTAAAAGTGGGGGTACCAATTTCTTACATACACGAAGCAAGGCGGAGATTGTGATCTCTGGGAAGGTATAATAATAAATTATTGATTGGCATTGTTCAAAAAGTGGGGGTACGGTACCCCCAGTCCAAAAAGTTGGAGTACGGGTACCCCTCTTACCCCCCCCCCCCACAAATTACGCCTATGCTGACGACTCATCATCAATGATGCCTTAGAAGAGTAATAAGTAGTCCGTTGTCTACTTAGTACTTTTAGAAAGGCCGAATTAAACCCCGGTGCCATCTCTCGATTATTATGACAGCAAGAAACGCTTGTAGCTAACGGGAGCAATGGAAGATTTTCCCCAAGAGCGACATTTTGCCTAATTAGAGCACAGATGCTTGTGCGGGGATAGGCTGAGCCATGTAACTCCCTTTGCAGTGGTTCCCTACCGTTTTCAAAGCAAGGCACCCTTACTAAGTCTTTAAGTCAACGGCATCTGGCCTCAATTTTATTAATTACTCTTCCAGTTATTTCTTTATCTTAATGACGAGCAACGTTCCTTGCATTCAATCACAGTGTTGAGACTATTTCTGCAATACATTATACATAAGGCCTAGGTTTTAAAAATAGTAATAGACCTATATCAGCAGTGAAATGAAGTGGCTTTCACATTTTTACCTATTCTGACATCCAGCCCCGGCGCTCTCAGAGCAGGTTTACGGCACCCTTGAGTGCTGCGGAACCCATGCATGTTGGGAAACACTGCTCCATTGCACCAGTTAAGTTAGTCTATTATGTCTGGTGGCTGCTGTTGTGTTATCGCTTTAACAGAAATATCTTTCATCTAGTCTTGTGAGGTATATAGAGACGTCTAGGAAAAGGCAATGTAATTCTTCTAGGCCTATACATAATATAAGTAATTATCTGCAACATGTCCTACTATATATATTTATATGAAGATATTTATTCACAGGATATGCTGTTTCCATCGTAGTCTATAATTAGTCACATGGATTATAATTTTAAATATATACGCTAAATATTATGATGTTTAAGTTGTTCATTTATAATAGCTTATGAATATGTATAGGACGTTATTGAAAATAAATTATACAGAATTGTCATAAATTCTGTGATCAAACGAAGCGCTTAACTTTGTTCACGGAAACTCCCTTGTGTACATCTGAGAGATTGCCTTCCCTATAAGACTGGATCCTGTATACCAGCTGACTGTCCCATTTCTATTAGGATAAGAAGAAACGTAGAATGAGCCTTAAGCTAACCCTGAGGGAGCCATGGGTACTATGAAGTGTTAGCGACTTCATTTTCTAAGCCTCGGCATACGAGGGCGTGTGGCCAGTCCTCTCCCTCGCCGTCTCATCTTCTTACCGACAGTGTACGGTCTGTGTACTCATTGACACTGAGCTGGCTAGGGGTACCGATGGAGCAGAAATTGCGAACCAAATATCTGCCCTGGCATGGATTTAAATCCCATCCTTTCGATTGACAGTCCAGCACGATAACCACTACACTATCGAGCACCCCATCAGGATAATAATAATAATAATAATAATAATAATAATAATAATAATAATAATAATAATAATAATAATAATAATAATAATAATAATAATAATAATAATAATAATATTAATAATAACTGGACCGCTGCAGCCCACATCAGTGTAGCTGCAGTGTCCTGGTAGGTCCTGACGGCCAACATGGCCTCGCTTGTAGATTGGCTTTTGGGCGAGCCCTTCGTCATCACGCCATTAACGATATAGTCTGGCGGGCCCTGCAGAAAGCCGATGTTCCAAGCACGAAAGAACCCTCTGGTTTGTTTCGTGTAGACGGTAGGAGACCAGACAGGGCTACGCTAATCCCCTGGGCAGCAGGCAAACATCTGGCCTGGGATGCCACGGTGGTACACACCTGTGCGGCATCCTATATCGCCTACACAGCGAACGCAGCGGGGGCCGCTGCTGAACGTAAAATTGAGAAGTACTCGGGGTTACCATCATCACACCTCCTTTTGCCTATTGCCCTTGAAACGCTGGGTCCCATCAACTCTGCCGGGGTTAGCTTCATCCGTGAGCTTGGCCAGCGTCTCTCGTCCGTTTCTGGAGAACCGCGGGGGGTCACTTTTCTCTTCAGCGCTTTTCCATCTGCATCCAGCGCTACAACGCCATCGCATTTCGCGGGACTTTCACTGATGTTGCGGAGGACGAGGCCTGATTTTTCAGACATTCAACAACAGCTCCTAGCATAATTTTTTAAACTTCTGAGAGATTAACAAAAGTAATAATAATAATAATAATAATAATAATAATAATAATAATAATAATAATAATAATAATAATAATAATAATAATAATAATAATAATAATAATAATAATAATAATAATAATAATAATAATAATAATAATAATAATAATAATAATAGACTGATAAGAATAGATAGACTTCATATCTACCGAGCACGTCTCAGACGGCTGGGCTGCAGCCAAGATAGCGGCGGCTCGTATAAACGTCAAATACAACCAACTTCCCACCGTCCACCACTTTTGTCCTCCAGGCTTTCGAAACCCTGTGCCAGGTGAACGCTGAGGGATTGACTTTTACATCGTCCTCGGGACAGTGTCTCAGCACCGCATCATCTGTTTCAGCGCTTGGCTCTAACGATCCAATGACGTGAAATGGGTCCGAAACGCTTGACAGCTTCAGTGACCGGCCCCAATGGATAGAGCCACCTTTGGCTATTTTGCTTTCAGTAATTGAGCAAGCGGGACTTGGCCCCTTAAGGCCCAGGCGGCCTCTGGTCTCGTGGGCTCTTGTGCTTTGCACAACCTTTATATAGATGCATGTATAGCGTGAATGGACCCCGTTGCAGCTTCTTTCCTCCGCAACCCAGGGACGTCATTTCAGCTTTTTCCGGGGGGGGGGCTAGGGCAAAAAGAGGTGAAAATTATTTGGACGCTCACGCGCAACAAACTTTTTTCGCCAAGTGGGGGGCAACGGTACACTGTGTCCCCCATGTTACATGTTCTTCTCCCCCTCAACACCTCGTGCTCGCTGTCCAAGGTTGTATTTAGTCTGCATTGTGCAAAACTGTAAGCCAGTACTGCACATTTTTTTTCCTTGTTTACCCTTTTCTTCTTCCTCCTTTTCTTTTTACATCTTTTTTAAAAATCAGGGCGGGGAATGCCCCTCCCCCAATGACGTCCCTGCCGCAATCCTTGCTTGCAGACGAAATTCGATTGCCTGCACAAATTAATACCTGATCCTCGTAGATATACTGACATAGTTATGAGATCTTCATTCGTTCTAATAAAAGCTCGCAAAAGTTCATCTTGGCTTGTGTAGTATTTGCAAGCAAGTGAGCAAACTGTTAGCCCGTAGTCCGGAGATTCAGTCCGTCCTCAGCTGCACAGCCCTACTACTGGCCATTCTGTCGAAGTTCTCACATGTGCCTAACGATATGGAACACAAGCCTCCACTGGTTTTCCGTCGAAGATAAACTAAGTTCAAGGCCCTCCTCTTGAGTGGACCTCGTTGGTTGGATATACTTACGGTAAACATCAGCGAGCTCTGTGTTCTGGGTCCGAGTCAACTGTGGAGATATTCAGGTGCCGCGATTCAACTCGAGCACCTTCTTCTGTGGTCTGGGTCTTCCTTTTAAAAAGGTGTTCTGTTATTTATGCGAAGACCTGGTGTTGCATTGGACTTGGGACTATAATAAACGCCAGAGCGAATGTTAGATGGAGCACAACCCTAAGGCGTTTATTATAGTCCCATTTTCAAGCTATATTAAAACGTAAACAGTGCTTTTGAGAGGCACTTCAAAGATTCTATGTTAAGCATTTGAATGAATACATGCATACTATTGCATACATACATACGTACCTGCAAACATAATACATACATATATTCATGCATGAAAAGACGCGGCTAGCAAGAGCCGTTCTTGTCCGCGGAATGTTCAGAATGAAACAATCAGAAGACGGGTTGAGTACAGAGATCTCTCGGACTTCGGAGTTAGCAAGGACTGAAGGTAATAACGCTAACTAAGCTGCAGAGTCTTGTAAACAGTTAACCCAAATACATACATACATGGGGCGTGGTGGCTCAGTGGTAAGTTCGGCGCCTTGTGACCGGAGGGTTGCAGGTTCGAATCCCACTCTAGCCGCTGCGTACGGACCTTGGGCAAGTCCTTCACTCCCAATTGCTCGTGGCGCTTCGGCGTGAAAATTCCGGCACAGTATCAAATGCTGTAGTCGGGAGCGCCTCTGAGTAGTAGTAGACTTCGAGAGGCGCTATATAGAAATATCCAGAATGAATAAATAAATACATACATACATGCATACACACATACATACACATATACACGCATACATAAATACATATGTTTACATATATGCATGCAGAGACCTCCTTTCATATTACCGCTGTTATAATAAGTGCAGCTGCAGCCTCCATGCAGTTATGATGACCTTGCGCCAGTTTCTAACTGCAGATCCTCATTTCAGATATCCCAAAGTCATTCTGCTCGTAATACGTCGTGTTTCGGTTTCAGTTTTCCAACAGAACTGCAGTTTCCAGATGTCAACAGATGCGTGTCTAAACAGCTGTGTATCGCAGGTGCTGTGCCTGTTGTCCAAGCGCCTCGAAGTGTAGGGTTAAGGTTTGTTAACTTAAAGCATCAGTGTTAAAAAGCACATTTCATCAAGTAGATGTCGTCTACAGGTGACCTACATATTTCTTATAGAAATAAAATCGCTTTCCTCTTAGCTGTCTCTCCTACTCCGAATTTTGACCTGGCACCAAAACTGAGCGAAGAACTTGGCTGATTTGATACAATGCCGTTGAATAGGTTAAGTGGTCTCCTTGTGTAAGATTTAAATTTCGGTGATTTAAATCACATCACATTAGGCCTACATTATTACTATTATTATTACAGTGGTTTTATATAGCGCCTCTTCAAGAATATCTACTCATTACATCACATCACATTTAGTCATACCGGTTACGCTGAATAAGCTCCACCACCAAAATTAATAGGTTTACGTGTGCTCAAGTCGTATGCGGTTTTGTTCAAGCTATCCGACCATCGTATGCTTCGATAAGCTTTTGTTCATGTTCCAAGAGCTGATCAACGTTAAATTGTTTCCTCCGTTGATGCACTTGCCCACGACTTGCACTTTTGGATGTCATCAAATCGACTTAGCTTAAATTCCACCAGAACTAAATTGATTTGGTTTGGCACTTAGCAACAACTAAATAAGCTTGACTATTCATTGCTGGCACTGAAGTTTCCTTTCTTATACCTACTCCTCCAGTGTACGCGATCTGGGTGTCACTCTTGACTCCTCCCTCACCTTTGCTGAACATATCTCGACTCTGACTCGCTCCTGCTTCTTCACACTGAGACGACTGAGAGCTATCAGGCGATCCACTGTACCTACTGTCTTTACCTTCATTGTGCATGCATTCATTTGCTCTTGGGTCGACTACTGTAACTCGCTCCTCCTCGGTCTCCCCATGCTACGCCTCTCCCCTCCAGTCAGTCTGAAATGCTGCTACTAGGCTCATAGCACGTCTTCCTCGCTTGGCTCATATCTCCACATATATGATTGAAGTCTTACACTGGCTCCAGATTACTTCACGTATCCAGTATAAGATCCTCCTTCTGGTTTCCAAGTCCCAGCTATGGGTTGCCCCTAAATACCTCTCTGACCTTATGCGGCAACCTTTCTCTTCAACTTCTACTCGTCCTCTTGGCTCCACTGGCCGTCTTGATATCAGAGTCTGTGTCCCTGGTACTGGGACTACTCTGGCCCAACGTCGAGCTTTTGCTACCACAGGTCCCTCTGCCTGGAATGGTCTTCCCTCTCGACTACGAACTAAATTCATGATGGGAATCTCCCCAGCATCTAATCGCTTGCTCAAGACGCTTCTGTTTCCACGGGGCTCATGCACTGAGGGCGCCTCTGAATAGTTTACACTGCAAGAGGCGCCTTATAAATTACTAGATACGATACGATAAGAGAACCTACTTAGAAGCTATGGTTTAATTATATAGGCACGTGTTGTTTATTTCGGCAGATTTGCGCCAACTATTTACCACAGACCTGCACGATGCAGTTTTACAGTTTATTAAAATTGAATACTTCAATCATAGGTTGAGAATAAGGTTAGATTAACTCTGTGATCGCAGTTTGGCGACAAACTTTCATTTTCTCTTTACGGCACAGTTGCTTAATACGTAGGCCTACATGAAATAGAGTTTTAACCGCAATTTAATAAATGTTCAGTATTCCGTAAAACTGCCTACACCGATACGATCAATATTCAACTGCACAAGAATACAACAGTTGAAAACGAGGTTAAATGGGTATCTAGGGTGTAAATCGGCTGTGGTCCAATTAAGGCAACGGTCCATTTGGGGCAACTCTCCCCTAGCCTACAGCAGCGTAATGGGATCTCACAGGTGGAAGACATTGATCGGAACTAAACAGAAATAGGTGCCTATATACTCAGTCGCTGCCCATGCATTCTGTACGTTAACAACACTTTCTACACTCGGTATAGGTTCCCGCGCCTTAATTATATCTACATCTATCTAATTATCTACCTTGTATCTACATTATAGCTACATCTGTGGAGTATGATCTACAGTCTGGATTTATTGTGTGGTGGTTTCTTCGGAGGCACTGGGGTGATCTACTTTGTTGTACTTTGTACTGTTTTATAAACGATGAATTTGCACGGTATTGCTGCTTGACAGTGCGTGCTCGAATGTGAATCTGGTGTTTGACAACTATATACAAAATGTGTCATTCCTTATCATGCTCTTGCAAGCATTTATGGATTGTTAGATGATTACTTATTTGGCTTCCTTATAAAGTATAATAGTTATCTAAATTATATACAGAAATCTCAATTCTCAAAATATGGTTCGTAGGTTGTACCTTGTCTAACATTTAATGGTGGGTGTATGTAGGGGTTAGTGGTGTGCGGATGCATAATAGCATGTGTTGTCTGTGGTTTGGGAGGGTGTGTGTGTGTGTGTGTGTGTGTGTGTGTGTGTGTGTGTGTGTGTGTGTGTGTGTGTGTGTGTGTGTGTGTGTGTGTGTGTGAATGTATGTATGTATGTGTGAATGCATGTGTGTTTCGGTATGCACGCACTTAAGTGTAATTGCGTGTTTGAGTGTGTAGGTGTGGTATTTGAGCGTGTGGATGCATTAATGAGAGCATATATGCTTGTGGGAGTGCAACTGTGCATATATGCATGCAGGAGGGCTGATATTTATGAGAAATTATGACTGATACCAGGAGTGTAAGTAAGTTGTTATACATGGATGAAAGTGTGTACATGTGAGTGTCTGAATATGGGTAAGTAAGTATGTATGCACATGACTGCTCATGAATTAGCTGTGATTACGCTTGCTTGAGTACCAACACTTGTCATGCACCTAAACTTTAATCCACGGAATCTTATATAGGTACATAAGATAAAACTCGGATAATATTATCTTGACAGTAGTTAAGTCCCCTCTCAAAGTCCTACCTGCACCTCATCGCGGTGAGAGGGTGAACAGCCAAGTAAGGGATAGCCTGGTGGGGCTATGCCATCAGTGGTGAAGACCTTGGTCGAAGAACCACCTTGGGCGTTTCGCGAGGTGGAAAGGCTCACCAGGAACCCCGAAACAGCTGGCCAACGCAGGAGGCAGGTGTTGGAAGGACACCTCAGACCGGAAGAGGCCAAAACGGCCCAACGATCTCCTTACCCTACCAGGAGAGGACTGGTCACCGCCTGGCAAGAGACCAAGAAACTCCTAACAAAATGAACACGAAATTAAAGAATGCAGATAACTCGCAAGAGACCGACCGAAATGGAGAAGTTTTGTTGGAGCCTCATCGTCGGTGAACACTTGACGGAGGAGAAAAAAAAAGAGAAAAGTAGTTAAGTATTAGTTAAGAAAAATTACAACAGTTTTGAGCGTAGGCCTACACGATTTAGTTGAGTTATAGCATTCAGAATGATGGCTAACGGACTGCTTATCTACTTTTGTATTACTGCCCAGGGGACCCGAGTCTGTTGTCCCCTTTTGGGCCTTTTGGGTCTCCTGAGTAGCCAGACTTTGATCTATTAACACTGTATGTTTTGAATTATTAGTGAAACGTTTGGTTACTGAAATAAATTATGTCTTAAATCTTATCTGTCTTATATATCCTGGCGAATCTTAACCATGTGGGAATTTTATCGAGCTACCTGAACCTGTCTACAAGCTAGAATTATATGTATATATATATGAATATACATATAGGCCTATATATGCGTAAAAATCACTAAATGCAATGTACAGGGCCTACACGTTATCGGATTATACTAACGCGTACTTATAGGCGAACTACTCTGTGCATGCATCGACTGCAGTTATTGCACAACCAATAAATAGGCTGTGCAATAATCGCGGCCGATGCTTGCGCATCTGCAGAGTAGTTCGCCTATAAGTACGCGTTAGTATAATCCGATAACGTGTAGGCTCTATACATTGCCGTTAGGGTTTTTACGCATATTAATTGTTTTATTGGAACCAGTTCATGTTTAATCGGTAAACTAAGGAATTTAGGCAGGTTTATAACTTCCTGGTTCGCTTCAGACGTGGCAACGATCATCGAAGGACTGTTCAGTCTGCTTGGGAAATTGACTTTCTATTTAAGTCATTGACTTCGGCGTCTTTCAGTTAAAGTCCATCTGGCAGTTGGTGCTTTTGTGTTGACAGAGGATCAATAGCGTTGTTCGGGTAATAATGGGGTTTGCGTTAGTATAATTAGTGTTTGATGTCTTTGAGTTCATTCTTTAATGAAGGCGCAACATAAATGCATTGTGTGGGTAGCTGTCTCTGTGGAATTGTTAGGCTGGATTTCCAAGAAAACGTCCTTTCAGTTTCACACATCAGAGACAATCGATCGATGGATCGATGTTGCGTCGTGGCAGTGAGGTAAGGTAACCAGCCGATCTCTCTCAGATTTGCTTTCTCCTCATTCCTCGTACAAAGAAATATTACGATCAACGCGGATACATTGAATCCTGCTGTGCCTTCCACTAGGACATCGAGTGTGTTCTGACGTTCTCGGTATCTGGTATGGAACCTTGAGAATCGATCCATCCTGTTCGTTCTGTTGGTTCTCAGGTCTAAACTTAAGAATCGTTTGTTTCAGCTTACCTACCGTCACAACCTGACCTGTGGTTCTCTGACCCATCGGAGGTCGACCGGGCTTAGCTATCGGCTTACTATAGTTTGGACTATGGTTTCATTTTATGCGATCATCTATTGATGACTTGTGTAGGCCTATTATGATAACACAGCTATATAGGTCATTATATAAAATTAGGTCAGGTTAGGTTAGGTCAAGTGATACCAAATCAGATTAGCACAGGCCTAGATAACGAATCATTAATTACAGGCCTCTATCAATATATGGTGGTCCTTTGAGGCATGGTTCTCGGTTTGAAAGTTGAGACAGCGTGGTGCTGTTCTCGAAAGCCGATTATGATGACAACGAAATTATCGAATGCCAGATTCGGGTAATTTTTAAGTTTTTAAGTTCGTAATGGTAGCAAAAGGCCAGTGTTTCTAAGAAAACCGACAGCTTCTAGTCAGTATGTAGGCCTAGCCTAACCACATCGCCCAAGCACAGATTATTTAACTTAGATTTAAAGCTTCCTTATAAACCTAAACATGCCTACTGTTAGGGTGGACAAACGAAGCGCTCAGGCCCATATTTTATGGTTTCACCTTTGACTTAGGCTATAGTCGTAATTTAAAATTAGACTTTTATGGATTCTCTTGTAGACTCGAAATCAACATCATCATCAGTTCCTGACGCCAGTCATGTGGCAGCAATATGTACGACTAAATGAAATACCTCGAAATACCTTCAACGAAATGGAGGCTTTAACTCTACGTCCAAGTGAGATCCGCTACTCGCAGGAGAGTATTGGTTGTCGATTTTCTGATGGCACTCCTCTGACCTGCGTGTTTGCTCATCTGGTAAGTGGCAGTCTTAACGTTACAGATCTACCAGAGATCGAAGTGGTGCAAATGGATGGACACTGGTTGGCGAGGACCGGAAACCGACGTCTCTTCCTGTACAGGAAATTGGAGGACGTCGGCGTGGTTGAAACGATCGATATCATAAGGAGTTGGATCAGTCCTACTTCCGACTCGTTTCAGAGGAAGTTCACAAATGTCTGCGATGGACTGGACATTGTCTGTAGACAGGACTTTCTGGAATCGTCCTTGGATGAGATCGTTTCAGACTGGCAAAGAGGAGAAGAGGATTTAGTGGCAAAATGGGATCGATCCAATCGAACCCTGCAGAACGATATGGCTATCGAGAAGACTCTGAAACTGACCAGTCCGACGACGATGATGATGAATGGAGCCAAGAGGAAGATGACCAGTCTGAAGGTGACCAGTCTGAAGATGACCAAGATGATGATGACCAAGATGAAAATGAAGATGAGGAAGACGCAGGAGACCAGTCCCACAATTACCAAGATAAAGATGACCAAGATGAAGATGAACATAAAGAGGGTGCCCAAGATGAAGATGACCAACATGAAGATGACCAACATGAAGATGACCAACATGAAGATGACCAACACGAAGATGACCAACATGAAGATGAACATAAAGAGGGTGCCCAAGATGAAGATGACCAAGATGAAGTTGACAAAGATGAAGATAGCCAAGATGAAGATGACCAACATGAAGATGACCAACATGAAGAGGACCAAGATCAATATGAAGATGACCAATATAGATGACAAACATGTAGTTTACCACCATGAAAATGACCAAGATGAAGATATCCAAGATGTAGATGACCAATGTGAAGATGACCAACATGAAGGTGACCAACATGAAGATGACCAAAATGAAGATGACAAAGATGAACAAGATGAAGGTGACCAAGATGAAGATGACCAAAATGAAGATGACCAAGATGAAGATCACCAAGATGAAGATGACCAAGATGAAGGTGACCAAGATGAAGGTGACCAAGATCAAGATGACCAAGATCAGGATGAAGGTGATCAAGAAGAAGGTGACCAAGATGAAAGTGACCAAGATGAAGGTGACCAAGATCAAGATGACCAAGATCAAGATGACCAAGATCAAGATGAAGGTGACCAAGATGAAGATGACCAAGATGAAGGTGACCAAGATCAAGATGACCAAGATCAAGATGACCAAGATCAAGATGAAGGTGACCAAGATGAAGATGACCAAGATGAAGGTGACCAAGATCAAGATGACCAAGATCAAGATGAAGGTGACCAAGATCAAGATGACCAAGATGAAGGTGACCAAGATCAAGATGATCAAGATCAAGATGAAGGTGACCAAGATGAAGGTGACCAAGCTGAAGGTGACCAAGATCAAGATGACCAAGATCAAGATGACCAAGATCAAGATGAAGGTGACCAAGATGAAGATGACCAAGATGAAGGTGACCAAGATCAAGATGACCAAGATCAAGATGACCAAGATCAAGATGAAGGTGACCAAGATGAAGGTGACCAAGATCTAGATGACCAAGATCAAGATGAAGGTGACCAAGATCAAGATGACCAAGATGAAGGTGACCAAGATCAAGATGACCAAGATCAAGATGAAGGTGACCAAGATGAAGGTGACCAAGCTGAAGGTGACCAAGGTGAAGATGACCAAGATCAAGATGACCAAGATCAAGATGACCAAGATCAAGATGAAGGTGACCAAGATGCAGGTTATCAAGATGAAGGTGACCAAGATCGAGATGACCAAGATCAAGATTACCAAGATGGAAGTGACCAAGATCAAGATGACCAAGATCAAGATGAATGTGACCAAGATGAAGGTGACCAAGCTGAAGGTGACCAAGGTGAAGATGACCAACATGAAGATAACCAATATGAAGATGACCAATATGAGTATGACCAACATGAAGATGGCCAATATGAAGATGATCAATATGAAGATGATCAATATGAAGATGGCCAATATTAAGATGACAATTCTGACGACGATGGATCTGACTAAGACGAAGATGAATATTATGATTATGATTCATATGAAGTTTGTCGATCTATCCCGAAACAGGACGAATAAGGTGACTACGTACATTTGCGAGTGGTACCACATCAAAAACCTTTCGATTACGATATTTATTCGTTCAAACTTTTGGCGTAAATGAACACGGCTCAGAAAATGTATTAAATATAATCCGATGTAAAGCGAAAATAGGAAACCATTATACGTAACGTGTTGTTGTTCGCCCACCATCACCATAGGCCTATATATACATAGTAGTGTGAATATATATATATAATATTATATATATATATATATGTGTGTGATGGCCGTTGACTAGGTTAGTCACGAAATGTATTCGCTCCGGTAAAAGTTTGTAATTCACCGTCCACGGAACGCAATTCTGGATTCGGAACCTCACAATCTGCTCTGGACCTGCTTCGGACCAGACTAGATTGAGGAAACTTAGGAAAAATATTGCTTTAGCAACGGATTTTCTACAAATTTTCCTCATAATCGGACGTAAGTAGATAAAGAGGGATGGGCTCTCTTCGTAATGCAACCTTGTGGCTATATTAAGCTCCGGCAACAACTTTAACGATATGTGCTGCAGGTGTACAACAAAAGGTACGAGATACAGGACTTTGACTCTCCTCAAGAAGTAAACGATTTAACACATCTCGATTTGTGGACGAATTGACTCTTATCATTGGGATTGCTAGAATAAAAACTTGTGCAATCGGATATTTGATATCGAATATAATAACAACGTAACGAACGCAACGACATCAGACTGTTTATTTTTCCTGAGGTACTTGGCCCATCAGCTATGGCAAAAAAAGCAGCCAAAGTTGAAGAACTGATCGAACTGCTCAGGGATGACAAGGCAACAGAATTCATTATTGACAAACTTAGTGACGCTTGGGCTCCGAACATAGAATCGATGCTGGAAAAGAAAATTGACAGGATCATTGATAACATTATTATTAAACTGGATCCAATCATCGACAAAAAAGTTAATGACTTGATTGGTAAACAACTTGATAATATACAAACAAAGCACGCAAGTCTCGAGTATGAAAACATGCAACTCCGCTCTCGCGTTTCCTACCTGGAGACAGAGGCTAGATTATCAAATCTAGTCCTACATGGAGTGGAAGAAAACCTTCCACTGGATGCATCCAAGGAGGCTGCTGAGAAAGAGGCAACACAGGCAGCTCTCAACTTGTGTATCCTCACCCTAGGCTTGCCAATCTCAGAGGCAGACATTTCCACGGCCTACAGATTGCCTAGACGGGGAAAGGAAAAACAACGACCGATCATTGCCAAATTTAACTCAATCAGGGCCAGAAACCTAGTCTACAAATCTCGTATTCAACTACGTAAGACCCAGATATTCATCAATGAGCACCTGTCAACCACAAATGCACAAATATACGCTAAAGTGAGAAACTTAGTAAAGGAAGGAAAAGTTGCATCAGCCTGGACCTCGGGAGGAATTGTACACCTCCTGAAGTCAGCAGACCAAGGACAGAAGCCGATCCGAATCTCCTCCTTAAGCGACCTGGAGAAGCTAACTCCTCACCAGTCACAGTCATCGGTTGATCCCTTCTCCGTTGTCACGCCTTCGGGAGAAGCAGCGCTGCACAGTACTGCCATGGTTAAATAAACTTGTCACGCCTTCAACAGGACCAGTGGTGCTCAGTTACACTGGTTAAACAAACCTGATCACTGCTGTGCTGCGCAGACTTTCGTCCGGGAGTCTAATACCAATGATGGAGATTTTGTTGACTGTTGACTGTTCACTTCAAAATGGGGATAATGTGAGTCTCTCCTTTTTTTCTTAGAGAGAGTCCGCACAGAATTGATTTTGGTTCTTGAGCTAGTTATTATTTTGTGGTCTGAGTTTATGACTTCACCTAGGTTAACTCTGACTTTATTTAGTTCTGTGGTCTGAGTTTATGACCTCACCTTGTTAACTCTGGCTTTATTTAGTCCTATGTTTTCAATTTATGTAAATTGAAGAATTCTGTGTACAATTCATGACAATTTTCTACCGGGAAAACGAAACTGATGTTGATCGTGTTGATACCTAGGGGAAGCTTAGGTAAAAAGTGAAACTCTCCTTAATTGAGGAAGTTTGTGCAAGTATAGCCTCTCGCATCAGCTATTTTGTATTGACTGAAGTTTATGATCTTACCTTGTTAATTACGGACTTATACTTAATTGTCTGCTCTCAACATGCGCGGTCTGTACAGTAAAACGTATAAGGCAAGAAACATCAAAGTAATGATGTGTTAAGTTTATTAACTTACGGGATTTTGTTTAGGAATTCATGACAGAATTCAGTGCTTAATAATGCAATACCTCGATCTTATTTGTATTAGGCCTACATTTTGATGCCGCATAATCTGATGTGCGATGGATTTCATTTGAGGATTGAACAGTACTAATGGGTGCATCTCCTATTTTTCTTTAGGAGAGACCGCATGTACAGCTCTGGAGTAGGTTGTTATATAATTTATTTCGAATTAACTAAGAGTATGGCCCTAATCTCAAATCTAGTCTAGAATACACTGTTGCCTGTTGCTGAAGGCCACGTACCGTGTTTACATCAGCACTATAGCGTTAAAGGACTGATACAGTCACATTTCTGTGCAGTGTAGTAACTTGTTATGGATCTTAGGTGGAACTAGTCGATTCAATGTTATTGAACTTTGAAACTTAACCTCTGGTAACGCATCTTGTTCGTTGCCTTGGCTAGAAAAAACTTGGTGTGTTTTTCTGTATAGTTGGTGTTCTGTTATTTCTGTTTTGTTTGTTTCTGAAGCTTGTAAAACTATGGTGTTTTTCACTACAGTTGGTTTTCCGTTATTTCTCTTTTATTTGTTTTCTAAGCTTGTAAACTATGGTTATTCTTCTTTCAAAGTTACCTGAATTTGAATGTGGTTAAAGAAACTTATACTTTAACGAACGTATATTTAATTAAACGAACGTATATCTAATTAGCATACTCTTGAAACATTATTAGTCTCCTAGTTCCTTGGTACCTAATTTTGAAGTGTTGATTGGTTATCAGGATTAGTCTAAATTAGAGCTGTGATTTGTCGAGTTTACTTACTTGTTACCCTGTTGTGTGGGCGGTTGATCACGGCCAGTGGTAATAAATAGGAGCGCCTACATGTGCAACCTACCTGTCGACTTGTACTCACCCGTTGGGCTCCAGATGCGACCTCTGCTATCTCACGACAACAGCAGGGGATGGCACTTCACCTTGCAGCACTGGAATAAGGGATAACCTTGAGGTTAATTGGAGCAAATTTAATGCAGGACCTGATTATAGCGACTTGGAAATGGGCGATGATGATTTAAATGATCCAATAGACCATCTTGATGGCATAAATAGTTCTAATGAGGAAGGTGAGGAGGATGTAAATTTGCTTAATATTAGATATAACGAAGACTTAGAACTTGAGGTATTTTCACCGGAAGCAGATACTAATAACACCACGGAAGGCAATAATATTGATCCTGACCAAAATTTCTTTAAAAAGAGCACCTGGACTAGTAATTATATTTCTCTCGAAAACCTACATAGCAACCTCTCTCAAGACAGTCAGTATGATAAGAGTCTTACTATGGTGCACATTAACTGTAGAAGCATTATTTACAAATTGGATGAAATTAGAGAGATTGCTGAAAAAACCCAAGCAGCAATAATTGCAGTCACTGAAACTTGGTTGGATGAAAATTTCATAGACACTGTCCGCATACCAAAGTACAAATTCATAGGTAAATCTAGAAATGGGGAAAGGGGAGGGGGTGTCGGATTTTTTGTCAATGAGAAACTCAGTTATGAGATATGTTCTACTGAAACAGGAGGAGAAGACTTCTCTACTTTTGAATTTTTACTTCTTAGATTAAAACTAAAAAATTGTTCCCCATTTTTGGGGGTTCTGTATAGATCTCCCGGACAGAACTTAAAAGAATTTTTAGTGGAAATTGAGCAGTTAATGGCGAATCTTAAGACAAAATCCAAAGATATCTTTCTGCTTGGAGATTATAACATTGACTTGTTAAAAGTTAACGAGCATAAAGAAACAAACCTTTTTTATAATAGCTTAATCTCACACCATTATCTCCCGGTTATAACCAGACCTACCAGAATCACCCCCAGTTCAAAAACTTTAATTGATAACATATTTACTACTTCCTGGTCTAAACTTCTATCTGCCTCTATTATCATATCTGACCTTTCAGACCATTTACCCATCCTTGCTAAATTCTCGTTCGAAAAAATCTACAGTGTTGAAAGTAATTATTTGGAGAGAAGATCTGTTACCTCTAAGGGCCTAGACAAATTTTCTGAGACTCTAAGAGAAGAAAACTGGGACCTTACCTCCCATTATTGTCAACGGGAGATGGTTAATGAAGCCTATGAATGTTTTATTGACAAATACATGAAATTATATAAAAATGCTTTTCCTCTGCAAGAGGTGACTAAGGGAAAAAAGGCAAGATATAAAAACCCATGGATGACTCAGGGTCTACTAAAAGCATGCAGAAAGAAAAATCAATTATATACAAAGTATCTAAAAAATCCTAATCCGGTAAATAAGGAAAAGTTTGTTAATTATAGGAATAAATTTAAATCCATAAGAACTTACGCAGAGCGCCACTACTATGCGACTGAGTTTCTCAAACACCATAATGATTTAAAATCTACTTGGAAATTGATTAGATCTGCGTTACAAATAGAAGATGGTCAGAAAAAAATAGACTCACTATTGATTAATGGCATTGACATAACCGACCCACAGGAAATGGCAAATAAGTTTAATGACTATTTTATTAATCTTCCTAGGAGTTTAGCTAAAAATATACCCACCATTACAGGGTCCCATGAAGACTACTTACCCTCTCCTAAATTGTCATCTATGGGACTGACTTTGACCTCCCCTGAGGAGATAATTAGCATTGGCACAAGCTTTAAGAAAACCCATACAAGAGGATTAGATGATATTGATCCTTATTTAGCGTTACCCTACCTACACCTAATTGCTCTTCCCCTCACGGAAATCATTAACTGCTCTTTGATGATTGGGATTGTGCCGGACCAATTGAAGTCTGCCAAAGTCATACCTGTATTTAAAAAAGGAAATACACAAAAGCTTGAAAACTATAGACCTATCTCTGTTCTACCATTTTTTGCAAAATTCTTAGAGAAAGTTATGTATATTAGGCTTAATTCCTTTATAACTAACGCTAATATAATTCATCCCACCCAGCATGGATTTCAAGCAGGTCATTCTACACTTATGGCCTTGCTCAATATGGAAGATAAAATTACAAAGGCAATTGATAGCAATGAGTACTCCGTGGGGATTTTTGTGGACTTAGCTAAGGCTTTCGACACTGTCGATCATAAGATACTAATTAACAAATTGAGCAATTATGGCGTTAGAGGAACTCAAATCCAGTGGTTTAAAAGTTACCTAGAAGCCCGTACGCAGCGGGTCAGCTGTAATGGTTCCCTCTCAGTTCCAGGTTACATCACCTCAGGAGTCCCTCAGGGATCCAACTTAGGGCCACTTCTTTTCTTGCTATATATAAACGACCTAGCGAACGTCTCGTCAGCACTCTATTTTATTTTGTTCGCAGACGACACTAATATATTTTACTCTAATAACTCATGGAAATCTCTTATTGAAACAGTTAACAAAGAGCTTTATAAAGTTAATAAATGGTTTGTAGTAAATAAATTAACACTTAATGTGGATAAAACAAACTTTATAATCTTTAAGTCACACAGGAAAATTAAACCGATTAACTGGTCTATATCATTAGATGGAAGTCCTATAACTAAAGTTGAGTCCACTAAGTTCCTTGGAGTATTTGTTGACCAACATCTCACTTGGAAAACTCATATCAATTATATTGCATTAAAAGTGGCAAAAAACCTTGGAATAATTTATAGAATTGCTAGGGTTCTACCCAAGGAAGTTAGGTTGAGTCTCTATTATTCTTTAATCTTCCCTTACCTGAATTATTGTAATCTTATCTGGACCTCAAATTATGACTCACGTCTTCATAAGTTACACATACTGCAAAAACAGGCGGTAAGAATGATTGCTGGGGTCCCAAGGTATCACCACTCCTTACATATTTTCAAAGACCTAAACCTATTGGAATTAAAACAAATTGGAACTTTCCAAATTGGAATCCTTTTCTATATGTACGAACATCACATGCTTCCTTCTGTATTTGCCGGGTACTTTACGCTTGCCTCCTCTTTACATGACCATCATACGAGAGGTGCTGTATTGTATCGACCAATACAAGCGCGTACAAACCTCAGGTTATTCAGCATAAAGTCCATTGGTCCAACTACTTGGAATTCATTCCCTAGTGAAATTCGCTCCGCTAAGAATAAATACGAGTTTAAAAAAAAATTACGCTTATTTCTAGCTGCCTCTGAATTGGTCCCGTATTGATTCCATCAAGTGAGATAGTCGCTGGGCGTTGTCAGAGTGTCGCACTGGAGCCTAAACCTGTAGTTAAGTATAGTTAAGCTTTTACAGTAAAAAAATGTGCACCCCTGTAATTTCTTCTCACGATTCTGAGTAGTGCGGGGTGTTAACTGTTTACTGCCATCTACAGACTAAGTAAAAGATTTTTAGGGTGCCCTATTTAGCGGGACTAACATCCCTTAGGGGTCACCCATTGTTGTCTATGACAGTTTGGGCTTTTTGCATTTCGGTTTCCTCTCTTTTGTCTCTTTAGATTATCATGAACTTATGCATGCTATCTTATTAATATAGTTTAGTTGTCTAAAGTAGGCTGATTTTGTATTACTTCATCTTAGCTATAAGAAAAAGACTTCAGCTGTTGTTATTGACTGTCTCTCTGTCATGGATGGCAATAAAAGGATATTGAATTGAATTGAATTGAATTGAATATATATATATGTTTTATTATACACGGTGAGTCAGAAAAAACGTGTCCCTGCATAACTTAACATAATTCATGCAGATATCAGTTTTAATGAAATTTCAGAATAATGACGCTTGATGGTCTATCCAATTGCTACATAAATTATTTTTTTATAAAAAGCTGGACCAGCCTAAACGATAAGTATGTCACGACAACCCCGACAAAATGGTGTTTACCGAAGAAAACAAACATGTCGTAAGATTTTAAAGAAAGATTAAACAGTACCGTGCGAAAGGTTTTTTAAAGGAATTTTGAGGTAAATGGTGGACTCGTGGTGAATTAAATGGTCTCTTTTCAAAGATAGATGGGTCTTTTCATCGTCAACCAGGTACGATGTTGAATAGGTTGAATCGCTGGTGCTCAGCCAGAAAACTATGCCGCAGAGAAAAATAGCTCGAGAAACAGGAATCAGCCAGTCATCAGTTAGGAGAATCGTTACAAGTGATTTACATTTGGCAATGTTTAAAGAAACAACGCGCTCAAGAACTCACAGAGGCTAACAAACAATTGAAATGTTCCCGTTCCAGTCACTATTGAGGTTGTATCCTGCAAGCCTAGTCAATTTCATCTGGTTTACTGATGAAAAACTCTTTATTGTAGCACCACCCAGTAACATTCGGAATGATCGCATTCACGATACCATTTACGAGGAAGAGGGACGTTCCAGCAAATCGTCTTTTGCACATACGACCAACTATCAGCAAATCTGTTAGCCTATGGTATCTGTCGGGGTCTCTGCTAGGGGTCTGCAGGCATACCCGTACCGGCGGGTTTACCCTACCCGACCCACACCCGCGGATTGGGTACGGGTCGGGTACGTATTTCATGGCTCGGGTCGGGTACGGGTAGGAGCATCACGGGTACGGGTATACTCGGTTTTACCTGTACCATCGTGAAGTTTTGGGGTTACAATGTCACTATTACATGTAATAGTGAGTCTTGCACCATCAAAGACTTATTTATTTATTTATTTATTCCGGATATTTCTATAGCGCCTCTCGAAGTCAACTACTACTCAGAGGCGCTCCCGACTACAGCATTTGATACTGTGCCGGAATTTTCACGCCGAAGCGCCACGAGCAATTGCGAGTGAAGGACTTGCCCAAGGTCCGTACGCAGCGGCTAGAGTGGGATTCGAACCTGCAACCCTCCGGTCACAAGGCGCTGAACTTACCACTGAGCCACCACGCTTACTTACTATAGACTGACTGACATACCCTAAATCTAAGTACCATATGCCTGTGTTGACCCTGCGCCTTCGTGAACTTGGCATTTATTAATAAATGTTCAAATTACAGTTGGAGAATGGCTTATTTCCATAGTCGCAAACGTTTTACATGTGTCTAATCTGGTTTCCACTTTCCAGTCCGGCAACAGGAGGACCAGAGGTCGCTGACGCTGGGGCCCTTGATTCACTGGACAAGCCTGGCAGTTCAGCTGTCTTGTTCTCCTTACAACAGGTTGATGCAGTCCAAGCTAGACATATTTCAAAATCTGTCGTCCCGTTACTTCTTAGGAATGTTTGAACTTTTCATTTAGCGGTATTTTGTTGCAAACAGCCGTATTATGCTTGGCTGGATGTATCGAATGACATCTACTAGATAGAAAATCTCAATTTCCGAAGATCTTACATGTCATCGGCTGCTGAGGTGTCGTTAAGACAGACCATGCTGGCTAGTGAGACATGATTAGTGGCAAGACTGGCGTGGCCACCTCCATGGACTCATATATAAATGACCTCTGTAAAAGAGTTCATGCTATATAGCCAACGGAGTATTTAGCTGGTTGCTTACTCAAAGTTTACTGCTACCTTAAGAATTTCTGAGTGCGCACATAACGTCACGTCTTCGGCCGTAGAAATTATTTGAGCTGGATGATATTATTATTATTAGCTCCGAGTCTTCTACATCCAATTATGGCGGTGTAAGTAATAAAGTATACTTGTATCAAACTAATATTGGTGAATCGTTTGATTGAGTTGGGCAGTTCATGAAGCAGGTTCACTATCATCATCATCATCATCATCATCATCATCATCATCATCATCATCATCATCATCATCATCATCATCATCATCATCATCATCATCATCATCATCATCATCATCATCATCATCATCATCATAACATAACATAACATAACATAACATAACATAACAAGGGTTTTAAGTGGTTCAGAAGACGTGTAGTCTGTGTTAGAACCACTGCAAATTTACCTCGAACTCTTAATAGCCCAATTTTCCTAGCTTCTTCTTAAAAGCTGTTATAGTGTCCACTGAGACAGTACTATCGTCCAAACCATTCCACAGGTCTACAACTCTTGCACTAAAGAATTTCTGCCCTAATGTTCCCTTCGGCCTCTTAAATAATTTATACCTGTGTCCCCGAGTTGCCTTGTTCGGTGCTAATTCAAAGAACCTCTCCCACTGCAGTGCTTCCTTTCCAGTGATAATCTTATAAGCTTCAATCAGATCTCCTCTGCTCCTCCTTTTCTCCAATGTTGTTAGTCCACACCTTTTCAACCTTTCTTCATAGCTCAGATCCTTGTAGCCCCAAATCATTTTCGTAGCTCTTCTTTGTACTTTCTCCAGTTTTTCCATGTCCTGTTTCAGGTATGGATTCCATACCTGGATGCAGTATTCCAACTGTGGCCTAACCAGTGATTTGTACAACCTTATTATTATATCTTTGTCTCTGGTGACTATTGTCCTTTTTATCATACCTAAAGTTGAATTAGCCTTTTTTGCTGCTTCAGCACATTGCCTTGAAGGTTTTGCACTCTTGTGCATAATCACTCCCAAGTCCCTTTCTTCATCACTCACTTTCAACACCGTGCCCCCCATTTCATATGAAAACTCGTTGTTTCTCCTCCCCATATGCATCACTGAGCACTTTTCCAAATTGAAGAGCATTTGCCAGTCTTGTGACCATCTGAACATTCTTCTTAGATCTTCCCGCAGTATCTCTGCTTCTTCTTCATCATCCACTGCTCTACATAGTTTTGTATCATCCGCAAACTTAGAAATTTTAGATAAAATCCCATCGTCTATGTCATTAATAAAAAGTACGAAAAGCAGTGGCCCAAGCACTGATCCTTGTGGCACTCCACTTAGCACTGTCGTCCAGCCAGAATGTTTATCACCTATGCCCACCTTTTGTCTTCTACCTGATAACCAGCTTTGAATCCATCTTAGTACCTGCCCTCTAATCCCACCTGCTTGTAACTTTTTGGCCAGCCTTACATGAGGTACTTTGTCAAATGCTTTGGCAAAATCTAAGTAAATTACATCTACAGGTTTTCCCTCGTCAATCCTCTCATAGACCTCGTCAAAGAACTCCAACAGATTTGTCAAACACGAACGGCCTTTGGTAAATCCATGTTGACTGCCCTTTATAATATCATGCTCATTCAAATGTTTCACTATGTTATCCTTGATAATTCTTTCCATGACCTTGCACACCACACTGGTTAAACTGACTGGTCTGTAGTTACCTGGTTCACTTCTATTTCCCTTTTTAAACAGTGGCACTATGAGTGCATCCTTCCATTCCCGTGGTACCTCTCCAGTCTGTATTGATTTATTGAAGATCTGGGCTAATGCCTCTCCAATTTCCTCCCTCACTTCATGTAAGAATTTTGGATGGAGTTCATCTATGCCCGGACTCTTGTCGGTTTTAAGTCTTTTCAGTTGCTCCACCACATTTTCCTTAGTAAACAGTACCTGTGTTAATCCCTTCTCGCCACAATCTACAAATATTTGTTTGGGCTCAGGTACATTTCCTAATTCTTCTAAAGTAAACACTGAGCTGAAATATTTATTGAGTACTTCAGCAGCTTCCACATCATCCACTATAACTTCTCCCATTCCTTCTTCTTTTTTCAATGGCCCAATTCTGTCTTTCCTCTTCTGCTTACTTCTGACATAGTTGTAGAAACTCTTACTATCCTCCTTTACATTCCTCGATAACTTCTGTTCAAAGTTTTGTATTGCTTTCTTGTTTGCATTATTGCAGCTGTTTCTTTTATTCACATACTTGTTTCTTAACTTCTCAAGTCTGGCAACACTCTCTTGATCCAAATCCAGTCCCTTCTTTGTTTCCTTCTTCAACTTCTGTAAATTCTTCCATGCTTTGTGCTTTGCCCTTCTCTTTCTTTGAACCTCACGTGTTACCCAAGGCCTCTTCTTATTGGTTCTTTTGTGCTTCGGTATGTTTTCTTCGATAATCTCCCTCATACGTTCTCTGAACTTCTCCCACGCATCATTCACTCCCATGCCCTTTATTTCACTTACCAAATCCCTTTCCTTCAGCATCTTCCTAACTAATTCATAGTCTGCCTTAAAGAAGTTGGGTCTTGTCACATAGGCTTTTACTTCTTGGGTCTGCTCCATTACTAATTCCCATCTCACAACCTGATGATCACTAGTACTAAAATGCTCCCCCACACTCACATTCTCAACCATATTTTCATCCGATGTTAGCACTAAGTCCAAAATGTTGTCTCCCCTCGTTGGCTCCATGACATGCTGCTGCATAAAGCTGGCATTAACAAAATCCATGAAAATCTTATCTTTTTCTCTCTCCCCTTCCATTTTTTCCCAATCAATATGGTAGTTGAAGTCCCCCATAATCAAGGACGTTTCCTTATTGGCCATTTCTAGTAGTTTGCATAATCCTTGGTAATCTTCTTCATTGGCATCTGGTACCCTATAGCAAACTCCCACAAGCATCTTAGATTTTTTAAATTGAATTTCACACCAGACACTTTCTTTGAAGGTCTCGTTCTTCATATCACCTCTCTCTACTGCATTAATGCTGCTCTTAACATACAGCAAAACCCCTCCAGCCCCATGCCCAACTGGTTTCTGGTTAACACGATCCATTCTAAATAATTGGTATCCATCTAAAGCTAATTCACTGTCCATGATCTCCGGTTTTGTCCATGACTCTGCTATTCCAATTATGTCTGGTGATTCCTTATCTGCATACAATTCCAATTCTGCTCTCTTTGTAATACTTACTATACTCCTCACATTTGCAAACATACATTTTAAAATTCTACTACTTCCCATTTCCTTGCATCTCCTATCTTCACTACTGCTGGCTTCTGTTTTTTGTAACTTTTTATCTTTATTTGTTTGACAGTTAGCGAGTCCATTTACTGCACTAACTGTCTTCCCACCAAGTTTAAAGTCTTCATCATCCCAAAGACTTGCCTCGCAACCATGTCTGCACCTCGAGCATTCAGATGCAGACCATCTCCCCCCAAGTACCCACCTTTCCATGGGTTGAAGTCAACCTCCCAATATCTAACCTCCTCCTGCTTGCACATCTCCTTCAGCCTTGTATTGATTTCTACTCTCTTCTCTTCTAGGGCATCACTGATATCCTGCCTAGGCAAAATACCCATGACAACAACTTCCCCTTGTCGGTCCTCCTTCAACCCTTTCATCATTGCTTCATAGCTGCTCAAAATTTCTTCTTTTTCTTCCATTCGGAGGTTATTTGTGCCAACTTGCACTATAACCGTATCCTCCAGCTCTGCCTTCTGCTTGATTTCTGGGAGCATTTGCTCTATTCGAGCCCCTGGCTTGCAGATGGATCTGAACCCTGCACGCTGCATCTGCAAATTCTTTCCAACATGCCTTACTAGGGAATCTCCCACCAAAACCACCTTCCGTTGCCTTTGCCTGGGTGCGCTCTTGGCTGATTTTTGCTGCTTCAGCTGCTCAGATGGCCTGTCCTTTGGTTTCTCTGCCGGCCTAACCTTTGGGTCCTGCACCATATCGACGCTCTCTTTTTCATCGCTACCTTTTCCCATTGAATCCTCTTCAGGTTTCCTAGTCTGCTCCAAAGCCGTGAGGCGCTGCAGCAAAACCTCCAAGCATTTCCTATCTGCCTCCGACCTTTTCTTTTCTTCCTCTAGACTTTCCTTCACTTCCTCCAAACTTATCTCTAAGCAAAACACTCGCGTGCACTGCATGCACGTGGCGCCGGTCTCATCCCCAAAACTATCTTTCGCTCCGTACATGCCACAACATGTGCACACAATGATGCATCATCATCATCATCATCATCATCATCATCATCATCATCATCATCATCATCGTCAGCGTCAGCGTCATCATCAGCATCCTCGTTCTCATTATCATCCACCTCATCCTCACCCTCCTCAGCATCTTCGACCTCATCCTCAGCATCCTCACCCTCAGCGTCTTCATCCTCATAATCATCCTGCTCCTACCCATCTTCATCCTCATCCTCGTACTGGTCCTCATCCTCAGCATTCTCAACCTTAGCCTCATTCTTACCCTCCTCATCTTCATCCTCGTCCTGGTCCTCAGCATCCTCATCCTCACTGTTATCATCATTAGCATCATCCTCATCAGCATCCTCATCCTCAGCATCCTCATACTCATCTTCATCCTCATCCTCGTCCTGGTCCTCATCCTCATCAGTAACCTTATCTTCAGCATCCTCGTCATCCTCATCTTCATTCTCCTCAACATCTTCAATTTCCTTCTCAGCATCATCGTCATCATCCTCACCATCCTTAGCATCCTCATCCTCAGCATCATCCTCACCCTCAGCCTTTGCATTTTCATCCTCAGCAACATCATCCTCATCATCCTCGTCAGAATCTTCATCCTCAGTATGCTCATGAACATCATCTTGACCAGCATCCTCATCCTCTTCATCAGCATCCTCCATTTCATCCTCAGCATCCTCATCATCATCATCCTCATTATCCTTTGCATCCTCATCCTCAGCACCATCCTCACTCTCAACCTCTGCATTTTTATCCTCATCATCCTCCTCCTCCTCCTCCTCCTCCTCATTATTATTATTATTATTATTATTATTATTATTATTATTATTATTATTATTATTATTATTATTATTATTATTATTATTATTATTATTATTAATACTACTACTTCTACTATTACTACTACTACTACTACTACTACTACTACTACTACTACTACTACTACTACTACTACTACTACTACTACTACTACTACTGCTGCTACTACTACTACTACTACTACTAGTAGTAGTAGTAGTAGTAGTAGTAGTAGTATTACTGTAATCATCGCCATGATCATCAACGGGTACGGTGCGGGTACGGGTATACCCGCGGGTACGGGTCGGTTCGGATCGGGGAACAATTTTGCATTCGGATCGGGTACGGTTTCGGGTAAATGCCCTGTCTTACGGGTACGGGTCGGATAACAGAAATGCTCTACCCGCAGACTCTAGTCACTGGACTCGCTTTCCCCTTTAGCTATATACAGTGCGGTCTTAACAGGATTTTAGGACCTGGGCAAAGCAATGCACTAGGGCCCCTGCCAACCCACGGGGATAAAAATTTAAATGGTCAATAAATTAAACCTAAAGATTTATTGGTACTTTCAACATTTACTTTGTAACAAAGTTAATGTTTAGACATAAGGAAACATACTGTAAAGTGAGATCAATCAACGCACACTTTTGAACAATAGGTCTAGGCCTATAACATAAGCCTCGAAAAACACAAACATTTAAACAATAAATGATTATTAATTGGTACACCGTACAGACAGAGATGGTAGGCTACCGTATGAATTATTATTATTAATCAACAGAAGCGTTTGCAAATTTTTTTGGAGAGAATTGATTTATGGTCTTCAAGATGTCATTTTCTGTGCACACAAGCATGGGCGGCCGCAGGGATTTTTCGGAGGGGGGCAAAACTTTCTAAGGGGCCAAATTTTCTAGCGGAGGAAAATTTTTTAGGGGGAGCAAAATGACGCTTTTTGCATAGGATAGCTAGCTGACTTACCTCAATAATTAAGTGTTTTTAGCATTGAAAATCGTGTTGGAACTGTTGGAATAATCATAATAATCAAAAGATTTTATTTTTGTAAAATATTTTCAGAATCCATGGGGAAATGTCCTCTTCTCCCCCCCCCCCTCCGGACGCTCATGCACACAAGTGAAATCCAGATCAAACTCTGCTGCACCATTGTGCTGCGAAGCTGATTCTTTATTAGTTCAAATTATGAAAATGAACATTATCCTGTAGTCCTGTACAGATGGTCACCATCATGCACACGAACACTCTGAGTGCAATTTACAATGGGCAACAATGGGGAACACAGATTTCAAGTTGTTCGAAAGTATATCAACAAGCAAAAATAAAGCGAGTTATTCCTAAAAACCGTTTGCCATCCCTGCACTAGGAAGTTCAGAAGTTTTACTTCTGCGACATTAATTTTCTTCGTCTGGGGCCCCTATAATCGTGGGGCCCCTGGCGACTGCCCACCGTGCCCATGCGTAAAGACGGCACTGCCTAAATAGCCATCAGTGCGGGGCCCAATTACAAGTACGATAAATTTTTTAAATATACTTCCGAAAATGCGGGCGCCTCAAAACTGCAGGCCCGGGTGCTGCAGCACCCTTAGCACCCCCTTAATACGGGTATGGCTATCTCTCCTATACTGTAACCCCTCCCGAATTTTGACCCGACACCAACACTGAGCGAAGAACTTGACTGATTTGATACAACGCCGTTGAATAGGTAAGTGCCATGGTCTCCTTGTGAAAGCTTCTGTGCGGCGCTGATTTAAATTTCCGTGATTTAAATCACATCACATTAGGCCTACATCATTACTATTATTATTACAACGGTTTTATATAGCGCCCCTTCAAGAGTATCTACTCATTACATCACATCTAGTCTTACCGGTTACACTGAATATGTTCCATCAAAATTAATAGGTCTAGGGGCCTACATGTACGTAAGTCGTATGCGGTTTTGTTCCATCTATTCCACCACCATTTGCTTCGATAAGAGAACCTACTTAGGAGCTATAGTTTAATTATACAGGCACGTGATGTTCAGTTTGGCATATTTGACAACTACTTACCACAGGCCTACACGATGCAGTTTTAGAGTTTGTTAAATTAAATTTCTGAATCATAGGTTGAGAATAAGGTTAGACTAACTCTGTAATCGCAGTTTGGCGACAAACTTTCATTTTCTCTTTGCGGCACGTTTACTTAATAGAGCTGCGAAATGGGATCCCACGGGTGGAAGAAATTTCATGCAATGCGAATCTGTGTAACCTGAAGATCGATCGGAACTAAACAGAAATACTCAGTCGCTGCCCCATGCATTCTGTGTGTTAGCAACCCTTTCTACACTCGGTGTAGGTTCCCGTGGCCTATCCTGGCGAATCTTATAACCATGTGGGTTTATCGTGCCACTATATATAAGCTAGACTTACATATATATATATACATACATATATTAATATAGTAATATATATGGTAATATAGCAGGCTATTTATTGGCTGTGACATAATCGCGGCCGATGCATGAAGAGTAGGTCGCCTACAGGCAAGAGTTAGTTTAATCCGATAACGTGTAGGCTTATACTTCGCCTTTAATGGTTTATACGGATATACGGATATTATTTGTTTTATTGGAACCAGTTCGTGTTTAATCGGTTAACTAACGAATTTGGGCAGGTTTAGAACTTCCTGGTTTGCTTTAGACGTGGCAACAATCATCGATGGACTTGGGAAATTGACTTTCTATTTAAGAGACTGCTGAGTCATTTCAGTCGAGTGCGTCCGTCTGGTTGGTCTTTATGCGGTGCAGAATCTAGTGTTGTTCGGGTAATAAATGGGTTTGGTGTTAGTATATTAGTATTAGATGTCTTTGAGTTCAAAGGTTAAATAAGGTGCTACATAAATACATTGTGTGGTTAGCTGTCTCTGTGGAATTGTTAAGCTGCATTTCCAGGAAAACGTCCTTTCAGTTTCACATATCAGAGACAATCGATCGATGGATCGATGTTGCGTCGTGACAGTGAGGTAAGGTAACCAGCCGATCTATAAAATCTATCCTGGCGATCTATCTCAGATCTGCTTCTTCCTCATTCTTCATTCGAATGAAGAAATATTGCTCACGATCACCGGATACTTTGACTCTTGCTGTCAATGCTGTGCCTTCCACCAGGACATCGAGCGTCCTCTGCAGTTCTCGGTAGGCCTATACCTGGAACGAAACTGAGATCGCTGTCCATCCTGTCATTCCTGTGCGCTCTGTACGTTGGTTCTCTGATGGCCAGGTCTAAACTTGTTTCAACTTAATGAACGCCTACCATCACAACCTGACTCGTGGTTCTCTGACCCATCGCAGTTCGACCGGGCTTATGCATCGGCCGACGATGTTGGACTATGGTTTCATTTTAAGCGATCATCTATTGATGACTGTCTTGTGTGGCCAAATTATGATAACGCAGCTATAATATAGACAATTAGATTAGATTAGATTAAATTAGGTCATATGATTTCAGATCAGATAAGGTAACTACTCATTAAGGTTAATTACACGCCTCTATTAATATGTGGTGGTCCTTCGAGGCGTGGTTCTCGGTTGAAAGCTGAGACAGCGTGGTGCTGTTCTCGAAAGCCACTGTGGTGACAATTATCGAATTATCGAATACCAGATTCGGGTAGTTTGTTATTTTATAGTTCGTAATTGTAGCACAAGGCCACTCTTTCTAAAAAAAAAACTGAAGGGCAGTTAAAACGTTGCACCATTCTAGTCAATCCAGCCAGAGGCGCCGACTTTTGCTTTTGTTTCTGGGTGCCTGGGTCCTCCGTCCGTCCGAGGCGACTACCCTAACCCTGACGTTCGGACGTTCCAGTGTTATTATTTACTTATTATTTCAAATAATAAATAAGTAAATTTATTTATGTATGGGTTGTGACTGTGAGATCATGCAATGTTGGGTATTTGTGTCGTAGTTGTACTTCTCAAGTTGCGAGATTACTGGTTAGGTGTAGAAAATTTGAATTTAAGGTCCGAATTCTTCTGGGTGCCAGGCACCCACTGAACTTTCTCTCTGGGCGCATTGGCACCCAAGGCTCCCAAGAAGTCGGCGCATATGAATCCAGCCTAGCCTAACCGCATCACCCTAGCACATGTGCACACTGTTAGGATAGACCAGCGAAGCTCTTTGGCCTATATATTTTATGGTTTCAGCTCTGACTTAGGCCTTAATTGTCATTTTAAGTTGATTTTTACTAACTTTTATGGATTCTCTGGTAGACTCGAAATACCTTCATCGAAATGGAGACTTTAACTCTACGTCCGAGTGAGATCCGCTACTCGCAGGACAGTATAGGTTGTCGGTTTTCTGATGGCACTCCTCTGACCTGCGTTTTTGCTCATCTGATCAGTGGCAGCCTTAACGTAACAGATCTGCCAGAGATCGAAGTGGTGCAAATGGATGGACACTGGTGGGCGAGGACCGGAAACCGACGTCTCTTTCTGTACAGGAAATTGGAGGAGGTCGGCGTGGTTGAAATTATCGACGTCGTAAGGAGTTGGATCAGTCCTACTTCCGACTCGTTTCAGAGGAAGTTCACAACTGACTGCGACGGATTGGAAATTGTCTGTAGACAGGATTTCCTAGAATCGTCCTTGGATGAGATCGTTTCTGATTGGCGAAGAGGAGCAGAGGATTTGGTGGGAAAATGGGATCGATCCAACCGAGCCTTGGCAGAACGATATGGCTATCGAGAAGACTCTGAAACTGACCAGTCTGACGACGATGACGATGAATCTAGCCAAGATGAAGATGACCAGTCTGAAGGTGACCAGTCTGAAGATGACCAAGATGAAGATGACCAGTCTGATGATGACCAAGACGAAGATGACCAGGATGAAGATGACCAGGATGAAGATGACCAAGATGAAGACGACCAAGACGAAGACGACAAAGCTGAAGATGAAAATGAAGAGGAAGAAGGTGAACAGTCTCAAGATGACCAAGATGAAGATGACCAAGATGAAGACGACCAAGATGAAGATGACCAAGATGAAGATGACAATTCTGACGAAGATGAATCTGACCAAGACAGTTAAGCTGAAGGTGAATTGTATGAAGGTGACTCACATGAAGATTGTCAATCTATCCCAAATCAGTACGAATAAATGACTATGTACATGTACATTTTCGAGTACTACCACAACAAGAACCTTTCGGTTACGATTTTCATTCGTTCAAACGGTTGGAGTAGATGAAAAAGACTCAGAAGATGCACTCAAATGTAATCCGATGTAAAGCGAAAATAGGAAACCATTTTACGAAACATGTTGTTCGCCCACTATCACCTTTCTCTAGCCCCGCTATATATCTACTCAGGCTTTTAGTCTACACACACACACACACACACACACACACACACACACACACACACACACACACACACACACACACACACACACACACACACACACACACACACACACACACACACACACACACACACACACACACACACACACACACACACACACACACACACACACACACACACACACACACACACACACACACACATATCTACACACACACACATATATATATATATATATATATTTCATGAAGTCTTGCTTCAGAATCTCTGACTTTAACAACGTCATAAAAGAAATTGTTTCACAGTTTGTGTTACAACGATACAAATTTTAAAATTTTAACAAGATTCTTTTATGCTAAGTAAAGCTATAGATCTAAACCTCAAAATGACAATTAGTATGCCAACTATAAGACAATATAATTTGGTTGGTCGATTAGCAATAAGCAACACTATAGAGGTCTCGTGGTTTGCCTTTTCTACTCCGTTAACTGCTTTGTAGCAACCGTCGGACTGACAATTCAGCTATTTAATATCTCTGGTTTGGATTCCCGGCACTGTAATATCTGTGGTCTGGATCCCAGTCTCTTTAATATATCTGGTCTGGGTTTCTGTCAATTTAGTATCTCTGGGTCCGGGTTTCTGTCAACTTAATATCTCGTCTGGGCCCCTCCATCTCTTATATAGTTTCCCAGATGTGTGTTTCCGACGATAAACGTTGTGGAGTGTACGGAGGTGTGCCCCCATGGTGTCTAATGTACAAGGCATTATGTAGTAACTGCCACAACAAAAGGCTCTGTCTTGCACAACATCAATTGGTATGAGATCATTAAAGTTTCACGAGTAGGTTATTTTCCTCTACGCCACACAACTAATGGACTTAGTTTCTTTTTCATTAGAAAGTTGATTTCCATGTCAGGCACCACCTGAATAAGGTTAGCTTTCCTACTGCAACACACAATGACCAACAGCGAACAGATCAGTTCTATTATTTGGGCAACCGTTGGAACATCATGGTTTCGATCGTTTTCAAGTATTCATTGTAGCTTTCGCTGCTGAAATTATTGACGGGGAAAAGGTTGCAGATATTGACATCTGGAAAGGTCGGTTTAATCTCAACCACTTTGGAGCTTCTGGTTACAGTAAGGAATACTTTTGGTACTTGGTAGAAGAGAAACCCAAAGCAAATCAGAATGGATATCGACCAGAAAAATCGATTTACCTTGCTTGTATTGTATTGTATTCGGATATTTATAAAGCGCTTCCAGCGGGAGGCCATTTAGAAACGCTCCCAGTGCGAGAGACCCCGAGAGAAAAAGCAAGTTTTAAGAAAGGTAAAAGAGGAACAGACGTTACCTGAGAGAATAGAAGAACGAACGAACGGAGGAAGCTCATTCCAAAGAGCAGGGCCAATGGAGGCAAAAGACCTAGATTGAGACAGAGAAGTCCTGACACGGGGATCGAGGAGGTCAAAACGGTCAGATGAACGAAGAGGACGAAGAGAAGCAGCAGAGTGAGGGCGATGAATTAAGTCACATAAATATATTGGAGTGAAACCAAGTTGAGCCTTAGCCCTTAGACACAAGGATGAGGACCTTAAACTGGATGTGGGCAGAAAGCAGGAGCCAGTGGAGTTCTTCTGCCATAAAGGTGGTGATATGAGAGAATCGAGGAAGACAGGCAATTAATCTAGCAGCAGCATTGAGAACGGACTGAAGAGGAGCAAGACGGACTTTAGGAAGACCAATGAGGACGGAATTGCAGTAGTCAAGTCTAGAGCAGACAAATTGAAGTGAAAATTGGAGATGAGAGAGAGCGACGGATAGCTCTAAGGCGCCTTACGTGAAAATAGGAAGTGCGAGTGAGTTTGGAAATGTGTTCAGTAAAGGTGAGAGAATTGTCAAGGGTCACTCCTAGATCACGAACGCTAGACGAGAAAGTGAAAAGCCGAAACCTTTGAGATAGGACAGCAAAGTCGAGTTTTTGAAGTTGCTGAGGAGTGCCAAACCAGATAAATTGGGTTTTGGACGAATTGAGGGAGAGGCGATTGCAAGAGATCCAGGTATGAAGATCATGAGAAAGAGCTTCGATGCGCTGAGCAAGAAGAAGTTGAGAGGAATGAGGCCCATGGACATATGCCTGGACATCGTCAGCAAAGAGATGGCCTGAAGCCCCATGGATAGGGAGGAGAGAGGGGATACCGGCCGTGTACAAAATCAAGAGGAGAGGGCCTAGAACAGAGCCCTGCGGAACACCCAGTTTAATAGGGACCCACAGAGTTCTAGATTCACCAGAGATAACCATCTGAGTGCGATCAGACAAGTATGACCGGAACCACTGGAGAGGGGGGCCCTTCAGTCCGCAAGAGGTCTCAAGGCGCTGTAGAAGAATGGTGTGGTCAACCATGTCAAAGGCTGAGGAGACATCATATAGCGCCAGTAGAGTGAGTTCGGACCTATCAACAGCTGAATAAATTTCAGAAAGCAAAGAAAGTAGGGCAGTTTCAGTGGAGTGGTGAGCCCCAAAACCTGACTGAAAGGGAGGTAGAAGCCCAGATTGTTCCAGATAGGGAAGAGGTTGAAGAGAGTTTTGGAGAGAAATGATAGATTAGAGAATGGACGGTAGTTTTGGCAGAGGTTTGTGTCAAGATTATGCTTCTTGAGTGAGGGAAAAACAATGGACCGCTTTTGCGAGGCAGGGACACAACCTTCAGAGAGGGACCTATTAAAGAGATAAAGCAGAAATGGAGCAAAATCGTCTAAAATGTCACTAAGAATGAAAGGGGGAAGAGGATCTAATTCGCAAGAGTTTAAATTAACTGATGAAAGAACTGTACGAAGGTCCGAGTCCAATTTGGGTCGGAAATCGTCAAAAGCAGATAACGTTGTGGTAAATGTCGGTGGAGGAGCATCCGATGTGTGGAGGCTCTGAGTCGATCAGTCTTTTCCGTGAGCATAGTCAAGAATTCATTTGCGGAGAAGGCAGGAATTTCTGAAGGGCGAGAAGGCCGGCCCAGCAGACCCGAGATGGAAGACCAAAGGCGTTTTGGGTTTTTGAGATTGCGTGAAACCAGCTTCTCCCAGTGAGCAGCCCCCTTGCGATGGTAGAGACGATGAAGGGCACGAAGCTGGGTAATTCAGGCCAACCGGTCATTAGGATCCTTGGTCCGGCGACACACGAGAAAAGACGCGACGCAGCGCTCGTGAAAAATCTGGTGCCCTGCGCTTAGCTTTAAGTTATTAAGTAGCGCTTGAGTTTTTTGGAGTTTACGATTACGAAGAGCATTCCGTAGTGCACATCATGAAAGTTCCATGGACACTGCAAGAAATTTATTCAAAAGTCAGCTGTTCTTTATGCGGCAGTAATATTAGAATAGGCCTATCTAGCTGATTAACACACATTTGTGACTCTACAAACACATTAGAGAGATAGCCTAGGCTACGGGGCGGGATGTTATTATTATTAATATTCTTTATTGAAAAACCAAAAGCGACCCGCACTTTGCTGAACAAGTAGAGAAATAATATTAACATAGCAGTTATAAGAAGATAACAATATTTGTAAAAGAGAGTGCAAATGTTATTAGAATTTTAAAATATTAATAATAATATCAAAGCATCATAATATATAGAAGTGTAAAATTTAAAACTATATTATAGCCTAATAAGCAATGGTAGCAGATTGGAAGCCTAGGGTGAATAAAAAGTGACCTGTTTATTTATGTCATAGAGTAATGGATAACACACTGGCGTGAAGAGCTGAAGGTACCAAGATCGAACCCCGTAATTAATTTAAGGTTAATTCTGCCTTCCACTCGCTAGGCGGCGGCGGTGGTTAAATGATTTGTAGTAGTAGGCCGTGACTTGGCGCCGTATGTGACTGCCGCATAAGCAGTTATATTCGACTCCTGTAAAACTGTTATCTTGTGCTTCTACTTAAGCTTCGTAACCCTGGGCATGTCCTCCATGATTTGCTCCCTCCGATACGATCTTCCGGATACTATCTTCGACCTCGCTTGCATAATCGCGAGATACCACGATGCGATCCTTTGACGGGGAAGGGTTACATTGCTAGATTATTGCATAAATGATAAGAAAACACTTGCTTTTTTTAATTACTTATTTTATCATTTTTATTTCGATTTATTATTACTTCTATGTTTTACAATCAATGCTTCTAACTTCTGTCCCATTGTGCGTTTGCCAATGGTGTAATAAAGAATATACTTACTTACTTACTTACTTACTTACTTACTTAATACATGTATGTAAGGAGCTCTGCGTCACAGGCTGCGTGGCTGCCGTTTCTACTATATGTATGTTCACTGTACAGCGCAGTGCGCTTGCAGGCGCTTAATTAAAGAAAATATTATTATTATTATTATTATTATTATTATTATTATTATTATTATTATTATTATTATTATTATTATTATTATTATTATTATTATTATTATTATTATTGTGAACTGAGTTTTGTGTACAGTCTTGCAGTGCGAGATATTAGCGTATATATTTAGTGCGCTTACTTTAGTTTCACGTGTATATGTATATATGATAGATGTATAACGTTTAGTCTTAGTGACACGCGCGGCCGGCCAATCTCGGCAGCGGCGCGCTATATGTATATTATTAGATTTCACTTAGGCGCACAGAAGACAGGTGTGTCAAGAGGCGCGAAGAATTATGCTGACTAGAGAAGTTTGAATTCGAGTATGTTCGCTGTAGTAGTGTGGCTGACTAGTTGAGTTGTAATCGAATTGAGTTCTGTCTGTTTGTTTCTTATTAAACTAAAAGATATTAAACTGTGTTGCTGATTAATTCAGGTTATACTTATACGTAGAATTAGTGTTCAAAAGGTGAACGTTAAATAGGCGTTAAGTACGAAGAGAACAAGGATTTAATCAGAAGGATTGTCAACGGAAGGATTGGGTTGACGTTATTGGTGGCAGCGTCGGTGTGGATAAATACTCACGGTGGATAAATACTCACGGTGGAATAAATACTCACGGTGGAATAAATACTCACGGTGGATATAAACTCACGGTGGATTAAAATTCACGTTATCACCTCCTTCGGCGGATAGAAGAATCTACGACGGTGTTAGAAGAATCTACGCGTTGTTGCTGTGTGACGTGTCTACGATATCAACGACGGTGGAACACGAGAAAACGGTATAAAAATTTCGTTGTTTTCCACGAACAAATATAAAAGAAATCCCGTTTGTTTATCGATTCACACACCAAGAAAAACCGTGACTTCTTTGAAAAGAGAAATCACCAAAGTAAACAAGTAAGATGGAGAAACTAAGTGCTGAAAGACAAGCAGATATTAAGAAGATGTCTACGGAAAGGCTAAAACAGCGTTTGTTGAAAGCCGGTTTTAAAGAAGAACAATTAGAAGGTATGTCACGTGGTGACATGATGCAGGAACTCGTCGAAGTGTGGGTGAAAGAAGAAGTCGAAGAAGAAGGTGCCGTTGGCGGTGCCGTCGAAAAGGCTATTGAAAAACCTCCTGCGCCTATGTCTATGGAGATGTTGATGCAGTGGATGATGATGAAAGAAGATAGGGAGGAGAAACGGAGACAAGAAGAGAAAGAAAAAGAGGAGAGACGAAGACAAGAAGAGAAAGAAAGAGAGGATAGACGAAGACAAGAAGAGAAAGAGCTAAGACAAGAAGAATTACGTCTTCAGAGAGAGAAAGAAGAGAAAGCGGAACTTGCAAGGCAAGAAGAATTGCGCTTGCAGAGAGAGAAAGAAGAGAAAGCGGAACTTGCAAGGCAAGAAGAATTGCGCTTGCAGAGAGAGAAAGAAGAGAAAGCGGAAATTGCAAGGCAAGAAGAATTGCGCCTGCAGAGAGAGAGAGAAGATAAAGCAGAACAAGTGCGTAAGGCAGAACTGGAATTGCAAAAGCATCAGTTTGAGATTCAATTAGAACAGTTGAAAAGAGATAGGGAAGATGCTGAAAGAAGAAGACTGGAGCAGATGATTGAATTTGAAAGAGCTAGAAAAAGTGATGAAGAGGTTCGTCAGCAACAGATTGAAGCAAAGAGAATGCGTGAAGAAGAAAAAGAAAAGGCGCGAACGTTAGAGTTAGAACGCGCAGAACAGATAAGACAAGAAGAACTCAAATTTCAGAAAGAAAGTTTGGAAAAGGCAGAGGCAGAAAGACAGGAACGTCTGAAACTGGAGAAATCAAAATTGACATTGAAAGAAACACAAATGAGAGAAGAACGGGAAGCAGAAAGAAGGAAACAGCAAGAAAGTGAAACTTTGGTGTCAAAAATTAAGAAAATAGGTGATGCAATGAAGCATGTATTGCCTCAAATGCCAACTGATATGATGGAGGTGCCATTATATTTTGAAACAGTCGAGAACGCGTTTCGTAGTTTTGCTGTGGAAAAGCCGTTTTGGGTGAAATTATTACTACCATTGATGACGCCGAAAGCTCGAACCGTTCTGAATAGATTGTCATACGATGATCTAGACAATTATGATAGAGTCAAGCAGCACTTATTAAAAGAATTTAAATTGACCTCGAGAGAATACAGAGCCAGATTTGTGGATGCTAAGAAGACAACAGAAGAGACTTATACGATGTTTACGGCAAGACTTAAGAACTTGCTAAACTATTACGTGAGAAGTCGAAACGTGAACAGAGAGTATGATACGCTCTTTGATTTGCTGGTAGCGGATAAACTAAAAGAATGTTTACCGCCAGGTCCACTACAGTTTGTATTGTCGAAGGAAGGAACTGACTGTCTCCAAGCTAGTGCAGTGGCAGACCTAGCAGACATTCATGTAAACAATCGAATTGGGTTTGCGTTCCCAAATATAAACAGTTATCCTTCTCAACGTTCCGTAAACCAAAGCCAGAGTGGAAAGTGGAGAAGTAATCCAGGAACAGGGAATCAGTTCAAAGGTAAAGAAGTCAAGGCTAGTGTCCCTGTACCCAATGAGACCAGAGAAGTGACGTTTGGTCGTCAGGGATTTAACAAATCGTCAGCGCCGTTTGCCAAGAGGGAAGGCAACACATCGTTTACGCAGTATAAGAGATATGAAGGAAATGAACAACGAGGTATTTCACAACCATACCATACAGTTGTGAAGCGTTGTCACAACTGTGGTTCAGACAAACATTTGGTTAAATTTTGTCCAGTTCCAGTGGCAGCAGCTAGTTCTAGCAGAAATCAAGAACGTACAAGGGTGAATCTAATTCAAGTGGTTAGTGATACAGATAATCAAACCGCGAGTCAAGAAAACCAAGAGACTGAAGTAAAGTCAGTAATGAAATGTGGTATTCAAAAAGAAATTCTATTGGATGCTGAAATTCAGAGAGAGGTCATAGGAAAAGATGACAGTCGAATATTGAAGAAATCGTTCTTGCAATATGTCGAGGTTGAAATTCGTGCAGTAGACGGTAAAGAGCCAGTGAAAGTCAAAGCACTGAGCGACTCGGGTGCAGAAATTCCGGTGATTAGTGAAGAATTACTGGAAGGCATGAAGGTGGAACAAATTGGAAAAGTGAATTTGCAATGTGTGGCAGGAGATGCCATTCCTGCGAAGTTAGTGAAAGTCGATGTTAGACTGTGTGGTAGTGACGTGGAAGAAGAGAGATTTCCGCGTAAAATCCAGTGTTCACTTACACCTTATGTCACCTTGATGTGTGCTAGTATTGCAAAGATGGGCAGTACAGAAAGATTCTTGTTGCATCCAGAGATAATTGCCGAATTAAAAGCCGTACCACAGATGAAAATTAAAACGATACAAGGAAATGTGAGTGTACAAGCAAATGTAATGACGAGAGCGCAGAGTCGGAAACAGGAAATGGTAGATGTTGATGAGAAGAGTGAAACTGAAAGTTCAAGTGATGAGGAAAACGACAGTAATGAGCAACGAAGCTTATCGCGAGATGGTATAACATCAGAGATGAACGAGCAAGAGATGGCTGCATGCGAGAATGGCACATTAAATGAAACGGAAGAAGACAATGAATGTGATGTGGGGATAGGAGACTTGTATAGAGATGAAGAGATGGATGAAGAACAAAAGGTGCAGATTGCCGATTCGAAGAAGTTCGAAGAGCAACAGAGAAAGGCTGAATCGTTGAAGCCGTGGTGGAAGTTAGCACAAGAGAAAGAATCTGAATTCTGTGTGATCAACGGTTTATTGCATAAGAAATATCAGATATTAGACCAGACGATATATCAACTAGTGTTACCAAAAGAGAGACGAATAAAAGTGATGGAGTTGGCACATGAATCGGTATTTGGAGGACATCTAGGAGAAGAGAAAACAAGAGAACGAATAAAATTATCTTTTGTATGGCCAAAGATGAGAAGAGACATTGTGAAATTTTGTAAGTCTTGCGAGAAGTGTCAACTAAAGGCAAGGAGTCTGGTGATGGATAGAGTGCCTATCACTCCGGTCTCAAGAGAAGAGGTCGCCTTCAAGAGAATGACGATGGACCTCGTTGGCCCGATCGATCCAGTATCTGCTGCAGGTCACAAGTATTGTTTATGCATTGTGGACTCGTGCACCAGATGGCCTACAATCTTCTTATTGAAATCGCTGACAGCGAAGGCTGTGTGTGAAGCGTTGATGGAACTATTCATGAACGTTGGTGTGCCGTCCGTGATTACAAGTGACCAAGGAACGAACTTCACAGCCAGTTTGACAAGAGAATTTCTCAATTTAATAGGCTGTAGTCCAAGATTCGACACACCAGGACACCCAGAGGCTGCTGGATTAGTAGAAAGATGGAATCAGACATTTAAAAAGATGATCCATCATGTGATAATAGACAACCCGAGGAAATGGCACAAGATAATTCCGTTCACAGTGTGGGCATTACGAGAAGTGCCGAATGCAACTACTGGAGTATCACCATATATGCTTGTCTATGGGAAAATTCCGAGAGGACCATTGGCAATATTAAAAGAGAGTTGGACTAGAGAAATAAACTTACCACCTCATGTTGGAGTTAAACCAGAAAAGTATTTGAAAGAACTCAAAGAAAATATGGAGAAAGCATTATTGTTTGCAGAATCCTACTCTCGAGAAAAGCAATTACAATACACGAATCAGTATAACAAGAGAGCAAAGCACAAAGAATTTGAAGCTGGTGAGAAAGTCATAGTTTTGTATCCAACGTCAACAAACAAACTTATTTCTCGATGGCATGGTCCATGTACGATCATACATCGAAGATCAAAGTACTCTTATTTAGTTGATATGGGTGAAAATGGTCGAAAAATAATTCACGCCAACAAGATCAGAAAATATGTTACTCGAGCATTAAGTTGTGGTCTAATTGTTGAAGAAGATGAAGATTTTGGTTCAGTGGTTGAATTACCAATGAGGAATGAGGTTCAAGATGACAAGAATTCACTTAACCTCGATCCTGAACAAATTAGCCATTTGACAGTAACTCAGCAAGAACAGTTGTTGAAAGTCTTGAACAAATACTGTGATAGATTTACAGAAAAACCCGGATTATGTACATTGGTCGAACACGAAATTGAACTAAAACCAGGATTTCGTGAAAAGGAATTTGCAGCATACCGAATTCCTTTGATTTATCGATCAGAAGTGGAACGTCAGATCAAAGAAATGTTAAAAACAAACATTATCAAACCATCATCGAGCAGAATGGCAAGCCCTGTGGTTATTGTTAAAAAGAAAGACGGATCTTTAAGACTTGCCTGTTACTACAGATACATTAACTCATTCACAGTGGATTGTAAATATCCTATGCCGATTGTCAGAGACGTTTTGAACAAAGTTGGAAAGTCTAATGTGATTTCTATTTTGGACTGTCGAAGTGCTTATTGGACTTGTCCTGTAAAACAATCTGATCAATGGAAGACAGCTTTTGTAACACATAATGGACTGTATGAATTTACTCGTGTTCCTTTTGGAATGATAAATTCAGGCCGAACTTTTGTTAAGGCGATAAATTTAGTGTTACAGCCTATAAGTGACTTTGCAGAACCGTATGTTGATGACATTGCTGTGCATTCTGACAATTGGAAAATTCATTTACAGCAGTTAGATGCATTTTTGATGCAAATGAGATTGCATAACGTTACCTTAAATTTGAAAAAATGCATATTTGGTAAGTCTGAAGTAAGGTTTATCGGTCATGTGGTTGGGTCTGGTAAGATAAAGATGAATCCAGACAGAATTGAAAGTTTGACTAATTTGAAGATCCCAGAAACTAAGAAGCAAGTTAAGCAACTGCTTGGATTTTTTAATTATTACAGACAGTTTATTAAGGACTTTGCACAGATTGCGAAACCTTTATCTGATTTAACTAGTAAACGTGTTTCTGATAAGATTGATTGGACTGTTGAACATCAGCAAGCATTTGATTTACTTAAAGAGGCTGTGCGATCCAAAGTAGTGTTATATGTTTTTGAAGTGGGAAAACCATTCAATTTGTACTGCGATAGTAGTGACTTTGCAGTCGGTGCTGTTTTAACACAGATGGACGACAAGGGAATAGAACGCCCTGTGTCATTTATCAGTCAGAAGTTAACTGATACCCAGAAGAGATGGGCTACTGTGGAAAAGGAAGCCTATGCTATTGTTTGGGCTTTAAACAAGTTAAAAGAAATTATAATTGGATCGAAAATTTTCATTTTTACTGATCACAATCCTCTTACATACTTGACTGAGTCAATGTCTAAGTCTGCTAAACTTGTGCGTTGGGCGTTAGCCTTACAAACTTTTGATGTTGAGGTGAAGTACAAGAAGGGCAGATTGAATGTTATTGCTGATTGTTTGTCAAGGTTATAAGTAATCGTAAGACTGTTCATTAATTAGTTAGATATATATATATATATATGTTTCATGTATTTTGGTAATTTCGCAAATTTTGAAATTTAATTTGCTCAATTCCAGAAAAAGGAAGGAGGTAATGTGAACTGAGTTTTGTGTACAGTCTTGCAGTGCGAGATATTAGCGTATATATTTAGTGCGCTTACTTTAGTTTCACGTGTATATGTATATATGATAGATGTATAACGTTTAGTCTTAGTGACACGCGCGGCCGGCCAATCTCGGCAGCGGCGCGCTATATGTATATTATTAGATTTCACTTAGGCGCACAGAAGACAGGTGTGTCAAGAGGCGCGAAGAATTATGCTGACTAGAGAAGTTTGAATTCGAGTATGTTCGCTGTAGTAGTGTGGCTGACTAGTTGAGTTGTAATCGAATTGAGTTCTGTCTGTTTGTTTCTTATTAAACTAAAAGATATTAAACTGTGTTGCTGATTAATTCAGGTTATACTTATACGTAGAATTAGTGTTCAAAAGGTGAACGTTAAATAGGCGTTAAGTACGAAGAGAACAAGAATTTAATCAGAAGGATTGTCAACGGAAGGATTGGGTTGACAATTATTATTATTATTATTATTATTATTATTATTATTATTATTATTATTATTATTATTATTATTATTATTATTATTATAAAAGAGGCGGGTATCAGCTTAGTTGACAGAGTTGAGCATAAGAAGTGTTGTCTTTAGGTAAGTAACGTCCTCTCTACATTCAGAAGTTATTCTATCAATCTCTTTGCAGGACGAATTTCCCGATGGATACATCCTACTGCTATCTGTACACAGTTTTCACACACACACGCACGCACGCACGCACGCACACACACACACACACACACACACACATATATGGCAGGTTTTCTCTCCCCGCTCTCTGTGCTGTGCTCTCCAGTAGTCCCCGGCGACGCCGCAATCCGCCGCTAAGCCCTCAAGTCGAAGCCAGTCGCTAAGCTATCGACTTGTGAGAGTACTGAATCTCACAAGCATTTATCTAGCGCCGGTACCTACCATGTTAGAACTATTAATCCAATGAGTTAATCCAAGGTAATAATCCAGTTAGAGTGCGTGAATGGTCCCATGCAGTCGAGGACCAGAAGACAACTGCGCGCTTTAAGAGACCGACCAGCAAGCGCCAGTAGAGGGCGTGCTTAGCAGGCAGAGCGTGAATTTGAATCGTTTCGACTGTGAGCTTTGTGATGCACGTTGCTTCTAGCTTGTTCTCATAGAGACTTGGGAGTTGCTGCATAACGTGTTCTATATGATGAACCGTATAAGAGGAAATTATCGACCGAGTTTTAGACTTCCTTACTAGCCTACAATCTGCTTTGAACTGCTTGATTACGGTGGACCGTCGGTGGTACGTACAGACACATAGCCTAGATAGTCAGTAACACTCACGACGAGTAAAAAATTGCATCAGCTGTCGAACTTGAAGAGCACTGGTGTCGTCTTCAATCAATCGTTGCGTGTTGAGTTTGATAGGTGCGGGTAGAAATGATAAAGGCTAACGTTAGAATCGATTTGTATAATAAGATGGTGTTCGAATTTTCTGAGGCAAAAGTGGCTTTGTTGAGACAACTTTACGGCAAAGCAGCTTTCTATTGGCTGCGGGAGATCAGATATGTATATTTTTCGTTGATTGAAAAAGCAGACCAGTCAGACTGCGTTTCCTCCCTCCTCTTGGTCCCGTTAAGGTCCAAGAGGAACGATCCTCGCTGAGCACTGCCTTGTGGACCGAGAACTATCCACGGCAGTGTCTTTCTCACGCTCAGGAGAAAACGTTCTGTCACATCATCCTGGTGTGCGGTCCAGTAGGCCTAATCAGTTTTATCTGACGTCCTGGCGATACATACTATAGAAATGATCCCTAAAAGTAGGCCTATGATCTTAATTTTCCGTGCAGCCAAAAATTCTATACTTGACGTGGCTAACACGTTTTTAAAGGTGTTTAGCTCAACATCACACACGTGACATATCATATAAGACGGCATAATGTAAAATTGATGCGCATTTGCCGAAGAGGCAGGGCTTTTTTCAGCCGGAACGCGCCGGTACGGCGTTCCGGCACCTTTTTCAGCTACTAAAAAATGATTTATTTATTTTAATAATTAAAACAATTATTTAGTTATTTTAATTTAATTTAAGTGTTTTTGAACTGTTTTCAGTGTTTATTGAGACCCCTCCCCACCCCCAACCCCGTTTTTCTCGTGATTTTAGACCGCCCATAATTGCTGCGTTCCGGCACCTATTGTTCCGTTCCGGAACCTTTTTTTTCTAGAAAAAAAGCACTGCGAAGAAGTGATAGTATACGAATATTGTTTGAATTACTCTCAGATTAATAAAATTCTCTTCCGAAGACAGTATGACGTCTTCAAATAATGTAGACTGTAGAGCATAGCCTACGTTTGAAACTGTAAACAGAGATTTGCCGCTATCGACCAAGACATTCACCAGATGCCACCTGCAAGAGTGTATACATCGTTCGCTGGCTAGAGAATTCCTGTGTGCCAGTCGTAATCGTGTCTCCAAACTTCTAAAGCGTCACTCATAGGCCAAGCGCAGGGCACCAGCCATTCACGTGCAGTGGCGTCACGAGGGGGTGCGTGGGGTGCGGACCGCACCGGGTGACACCCTCAGAGGGGGGGTGACACCAACAGGGACGTAACTAGCGTTGGGCTTGGGGGGGCTTAAGCCCCCCCAAACGAAGTTGAAGCCCCCCCAAACAAGTCAAGCCGTTGTATGCTTACGGCTAAAATTCGTATGAACACTGTATAAATGTTGCCATGTTCAAGGTTTAAGCCCCCCCAAACGAAAAAGCCTAGTTACGTGCCTGGACACCAACATGAGAAAATGAGGAAATTTTTGCAAGATGACGGATTCCTAAAAAAGGGCATCACTTTTTTGGGAGACGAGTTCCTAAAAAAAAGTCATCACATTTTTTGGGAGACGAATTTCTAAAAAAAGGTCATCACATTTTTTTAGGGGGACACCATGACTTACCGCACAGGGTGACACCAGCCCTAGTGACGCCACTGTTCACGAGCGCTGCGTAAAATCAGATGGGTTTTCCGAAGAGTAGTCCAAAGGACATCCGAGTCCTTTAATTACTATGGGGGCCAGATCAAGAGAGAAGGCTGCTAATTAAGGCGGGTGTCGTTTTGGGGCGAGAATAATTGAAGGGCGGGGTATCATACGAGTCAGCGTAGGAGTTCTTGAAAAGGTGAGATTTCAGTTTTGAGTGGAAAGCCTGGGGTGGTAGATCGAGGAGCAATGGGCTGCAATGGTGATGGTAGAGGAACCGAGAATCTGCGGAACTCAGAGGGGGAACGTTCCAGAAGCGTGGTGCTGTACGTGTTGGATATGGCTGGATTGCAGAACTTGAGAGTAGCGACAGGGGATCGAGAAAGATTGATAGGATGGTCTGGTGGAGCAGAGTGAAGATATCACGGAAATACTTGGGTTGGAAATATTGTAGGGAGTTGTCGGTTAGTGATACGACTTTGAAGTGGATTCGCTCTAGGATTTTTAGCCAATGGAGTGATTTGAGGATGGAAGTGATATGATGTTTGGGCGTTCTAGCGACAGCCATGGCTAATAAGTTTTTGATAAGTTGCATATTCCTTTTTTGGGTGGATTCAAGGTTGAGGAAGATGGAATTGCAGTACCGGTAGTCAAGATTTGAATACACAATGGAGGTAGCAAAGGCAGTTTTAAGGAATTAAGGTCGAACATGGGCAGGATGCGGCATAGGTCACGAATGTGCATGAAGCAGGAGACGAGGAGTTTCGATAGGTGTATGGAAGGGTCAGGGATTTATTTGATTTTACTCGGAAGGCTTAGAATGATGAATTCTGTTTATATGACGCGCATTAATCTAGTAAATTTAAGAACCATACTAGCAAACTCATATGCTACATGCAGCGTATTACACACTGCAGAGTTTCCATCAAGTTCACACACCTATATTTTAATTTTCTCACTTCTGCTCAAATTAGCAACCTCGTCAAAAGACTAAACTAAAGACAAAATCAAAACAAACGAACTGTCTTAATTATAAAGAGCTATCTTAACAAAAGAAAACATCTAAAGAACTATCTTAACTAAAGAACACATCAAAAGTAATTAAAGAACTACCTTAACTGAAGAACACATCTTAACGAAAGAACACACCTTAATTAAAGAACAATCTTAACTAAAAAAAACATCTTAACTAAAGAACTATTTAAGAACAAATCATAACTAAAGAATACAATTAAAGTAACACATCTTAACTAAAGAACTATCTTAACTAAAGAATACATCTTAACTAAAGAACACATGTAAACTAAAGAACTGTCTTAACTAAAGAACACATCTTAACTAAAGAACTATCATAACTAAAGAACACCTCTTAATCGAAGAACTATCTTAACTATAGAACACATCTAAACTTAACTAATGAACATACCTAAACTAAAGAACACATCATAACTAAAGAACTATTTTAACTAAGGAACAAATCTAAACAAAAGAACCATCTTTACTAAAGAACACATCTTAACTAAAGAACATAATTAAAGAACACATCTTAACTAAAGAACTATCTTAACTAAAGAACACATCTTAACTAATGAACTATCATAACTACAGAACACATCTTAGTTAAAGAATTATCTTAACTAAAGAAAATTAGAGAACATATCTAAACTAAAGAACATATCTTAACTAAAGAATATATCTTAACTAAAGAAATAGCTAAAGAATACATCTAAACTTAAGAACTATCTTAGCTATAGAACACATTTAAAGAACTATCTTAACTAAAGAACACATCTAAACTAATGAACTACCTCAACCAATGAGCACATCTAAACTAAAGAACTATCTTAACTATAGAACACATCTAAAGAATATATCTTAACTAAAGAACACATCTTAACTATAAAACTATCTTAGCTAAGAAACACATGTATATAAACTAAAGAACACATCTAAACTAAAGAACACATCTTAATTAAAGAACATAACTTAGCTAAAGAGCATAGCTTATCTAAAGAACAAATCTTAACTAAAGAACTATCTTAATTAAAGAACTATCTTAACTAAGGAACACTTCTTAACTAAAGAACTATCTTAACTAATGAACACATCTAAACTAGCTAATGAACACATCTAAACTAAAGAACATATCTTAACTAAAGAATTATCTTAACTAAAGAACTATCATAACTAAAGAACTATCTTAACTAAAGAACACATCTAAACTAAAGAACTACCTTAACTAAAAACACATCTAAACTAATGAACTACCTTTACCAATGAACACATCTAAACTAAAGAATATATCTTAACTAAAGAACACATCTTAACTAAAGAACTATCCTTACTAAGAAACACGTCTAAACTAAAGAACACATCCTAATTAAAGAACATAACTTAGCTACAGGGGCGTCCATCCTATGGGGGGAATGAAGCAGAAATCTTCATAGCCTTTTCAGGGGGGAAAGAAGAAATTTTTAGTACATTAAAGTTAAACGTCTGCTCATTCTTTCCATTTCAGTGATTAATCGATTAGTCAATTTCATAATGTTGGCGTATCGTACGCGGCATATTCAATCTCAGACCAAAGGAGGTTTCCAGTGTTTTAATGTAACAGCCCACATATACAGCCCTGTATTGCCCTCTTCTCCTCCGCGTTCCCTTGTAGCCCCATCAACCTTGCAGACCTGACTCCAGGCCAGTAGGGTGGAACACAGGCAGGCAGGCAGAGAGGAAGGCAGATAGCAGCCCGGCTGCACACAAGTAGACCGGTATCAGATTCCTCGCCTCTTAACTAAAGGGGTGAAGGGTGAAGCGAAGGGGTGAATGGAGGGGTACTCTTTGGTTGACGTGGCCTCCCGCAAGATGAGATACTTTGATTTATAAGCGTTTCGTAATTTTGATGTGTTAATACTTTGCAATTTCATTTTACTAGTAATCATGCCCAGAGACAATGTTTTAATGAATTATAAATGTTGCGAGGCGTTATGCGGCATGCTTATCCGTAGTGACAAATGGCGCATACATTGTACTACACACCACAAGTGGAAGACTACAAGGTAATATATAAATTGCACACAATTTATACATAACTCGGTTCGCACTATACCCACAGGTAGTGCAAACCGAGCTCGAGGAGTTTCGACACGCATATCGCGCCGTACAAAACCTTGTGCCTCTTAATGAATTGATTCCAGACGACGGAAAACTGGAACTAATTCAACTAGACAGTGACAATGATGACGAGCAAAAGACACATCTGTTGAAAGGACAGTGGATTGAAATCCTGATCTCCCTTGCGCTATTCCGTCACTAAAACTAGACGAAATTGTTAACCGCCTGGCTACGCACTCTGCTGCTCTGAAGAGGCACCTGTTGTAATTTTAGTACTTGTGTTACAACGTTTGTACTGTCTGGCCGCTATGGCGGTATGCCTCTGTCTTAACGTAACTAGGCCTACATGTACTTTCAATCCACTAGCTGTCCTTTCGACAGATGTGTCTTTTGCTCGTCATCATCGTCAAGCCTTCATATTTTATAATGCATAATGTTGCTTTTTTAGCGAACTGAAAGTTACAGAATTCAAGTGTAAAATTGTGCTTCAGAGTTCGGTAATCGATAGGCCTATTTTCTCTTTTGTCGACAGTCGGCCAATCGTCTGGGGACGTCGTTGGGGGGGATCTGATTACATGGAGGGGGGAATGCGTCATAGACGTAAGGGGGATGGACGCCCCTGCTTAGCTAAAGAACATAACTTAGCTAAAGAACAAATCTTAACTAAAGAACTATCTTAATTAAAGAACTATCTTAACTAATGAACACATCTAAACTAAAGAACTATCTTATCTAATGAACACATCTAAACTAAATAACCTATCTTATCTAAAGAATTATCTTAACTAAAGGACTATCTTAACTAAAGAACTATCTTAACTAAAGAACTATCTTAACTAATGAACTATCTTAACTAAGGAACACATCTAAACTTAAGAACATATCCTAACTTTACACATCTTAGCTAAAGAACTATAGCTCATCGGAACCATCGATACAGGCAATTGTTCTATCACACTAAGTACTATGCAGTATGCACTTGTCATCAGCAGCATATTTATATTCCGTCACACTATCAAATATTTCTAAAATATAAAGACTTCTACAGTTTAGCAGTTTTAATATAATCATTATTATTGTCATTATAATTATTATTATTGCTAATATTATTTACTATTATTATTATTATTATTACTACTACTACTACTACTACTACTACTAGTACCACTACTATAACTACTATTATTATTATTACTGTGATTATAATTACATTATTATTATTATTATTATTATTATTATTATTATTATTATTATTATTATTTGCCACATGTCTCTGATTTCGTGGGAGAGGTGCTAACGCATTGCTTGGAACACCACTGTTATTCGTATACCATGGCAGAATCATATAGGCCTACTGCTGCAGATCAGGTTTTTTGTATTAAGATAATTCAAAGGTTACACAAACCTAGTACAGGGAAAGAATGTAGAGTGGAGACTCCATGGATGGAAAGAGTGCTAGTACATATAGAAATCTAGTAGAGGGAAAGAATGTAGAGTGGAGAGTGGATGGAAAGAGTGCTAGTACATACAGAGTACTTATACATAATACATACAGTACTTAGTACAGAAACCTATCTCCAAAGTGCTATCTGTGAAACACAGTACTCCATTTGTCTTAGGTTAAAATCATAGTGCACCACAGAATAAATAAACAGGCTTACATTGAAAGACAGGGAAGCAGTTTTAATGGATGAATTTTCTCTGTATAAGCCGTTGTCATGCATGAACTTCCTCTAATTGCAGTAAATTAAAAAATGTGGGAGCAAAAGGAGCATCATAAATGTTTGACAATCCTAACTTACTTTTACATTACAGAAGTCAGTAGGTTATTGAAACCAAATGACCTTGGTGGTATAAGGACTTATGCTTGATACCCACAATACATTGCAAACAGGATATAATTAAGCAGGCAAAGTATACTACAAGCAGGATTAAACTATATGCAAATGAGCTAAAGCATCAGTTTAACAGCACCACAAATCTTAACCTGTGCTCAATGGCATGGCAGCCCTGGGCAAGCTGCAAACGTATCAGGTGCTGATGAAGCAAAGCGGTCAGGAGCGCCAATGACTGAAGTCTCTGTTCTTACACATTGACAAACAAAACCTAAAGTTAAGAGATAAATCACAATCACTAAATGTAATGTAAAGAAACTGTCAGAGTACTTAACTGGCTCTGCAGGAACGAAGGATACAGGTAGAAAGATCGTAGCAGGTAGCGGGTTCTCAGCTCCACTAAAAGAAGACATCACCACTTTACGTCTGATGTCCATTGTAAAGTAGAACACGGAATGTCTGCCAATAGTCAAACCAACAGTCATCGATCGAAGTTTCAGGTGTAAGCTCTTCTGGATCCAGCTGTTCATTGCACACCTGCAGATCCTGGTTCTGATGTTTCACAGCCTCAGTCGATGCGACCCCTTGAAGACCACAGATTCTCTGCTGTATCTTCCATTGCTCCTCTTGGATTGCCCCAAAGAGCATCATCAAACTGCTACAATGACTGATGTGCTAAGATATTGCGTCTTTGGAACCTCCAATTAGCAGCACCTATATCAGCATGCCATTGCCTTACGTGCTGTTCAATAGAACAAGAAGCAGTGGATTGTTCATCTCTTTGAACGCACAGCCTTTGACTTTTCTGGTTCTCTGTTTCAGTCTTTTCATCTTGAATGCAAGAGAATGGTTGAGCTAAAGCACAGTTCCAGTTGCGGTAATGCGGTTCCTTTCCAACATTGGCTCAGTGAGATGCTGGTTTAAACTTGTCACGGCCTGATGGGCACAAGCGCTGGACCCTAGGAGTTTCTGTTGAGCTGCAGCGATCCTGTCACCCGTGTCAATCACGTTTTGCTACATTTCCAACGTCTCCCACTGTTCTACAACAAGCAGTTACCAATGTCATAGCACAATCTATATTTATAAGAAATGTGTGGTAACATAATTATGGACATAGAGCCTAGAGGGATGATAGAGCCACACAAAAAAAAACAAAGAATACCGACTCGTAATGATAATTAAATACACTGAGGATGAGGAATCGCAAACAGTCTCATCCTTTTGCTCCAAATCCCATCTGTAAAGACTGAGGAATCAAAGTGATGCAACACACATTTGCAGAAATGTCCAGATTCTCCACCGTGCATTTGTGGTTTTTCGTGGCACTTTTAAGTAATGCCTCTGTGTATTAATGGATAAGCCAAATGGAATCCATTCGGACCAAATTAGCAACAGAAGTCAGCAGTATTGAGAAGAATGTGAATAGCCACCTTTTATAATACCACAAAGTTCATGACCACTTACTTTCCGTCGCAAGGGTTCTCGTACAGTTGAACCCGTCCAGACCTCGCGACCTTCACCCGCCGATCTTCAAGCGGTCAAAGTTGACTCAAAGTCGGCACGAACTTTGCCTTCAGCCACTCCTTTTCCAACCGTCTTTCGTCTCTGAGCGAAAAAACTTCGACGCTCTCCCTACACAAATGCAGTCTTGTTGTCAAGACCTTGAACCTCAAGACCAAGACCAAGACCAAGACCTTGAACCTCAAGACCAAGACCAAGACCAAGACATTCAACCTCAAGACCAAGACCAAGACCAAGACCTCGAACCTCAAGACCAAGACCGAGACCAAGACCCAAAAAATCACAGTCATATCCAGACTTTTATTCCTTACTAAAAATTGTCCAGTCGGACTACTCGTTATTTTAATAAAAACGTGAGTCGTTTATTTTATTCAAGCAAAACAACTTTAAATGCAGACTGCAGAGAATTCCGAATTCGTATTTACAAAAGTCCTTCATGCGAAATGTTATTCCAAATGCCTGCTAAATTTTATAAAAACAATTTGCTCAGAATTTTCTGACCAAGACGTGACTTGTGGCGCCTCATAAAAATTCTGCCATGTGAAAAAATACGGTCTACAAGTGCTGAAATCGCTAGCACACAAAGCAGATTTTCAAGAACCGGATGTAAATGTACAGATCGTGAGTCTGTTTTGAAATCATTCCATGGCAAATAAACGGAAGTCAAAATAATTGGCCAAAACAACAGTGAAGCCTCATTCACACCGTGTAAATACTAAAGCAATAACTGTATGAGTGATTATTGGATACATTTTTAAAATTCTTGCCGTTTGTTAAAATTAATGAATGTTCATATTGACAAAAGTCTTGGTCTTGGTCTTGCAAAACCAAGACCAAGACTTTGAACCTCAAGACCAAGATCAAGACCAAGACCTTGAACCTCAAGACCAAGACCAAGACCAAGACCTTGAACCTCAAGACCAAGACTTTCAAAAACGAACTCGAGTGCACTCGAGACCAAGACCTTGGTCTCGAGGACAACAAGACTGCACAAATGCAGCCAAACAGATTAAGTTTAGCCTATCTCCAGGGCTGTAGTCGAGGTTATACGCGGGTATACAGCGTGTGCTCACCTCTATAGAGACCGTATAGTCACTTTACAAAATATTTGTACTCACCTTTAATATGTTTCAGAAAACTAACCATTAGCGCAGTGCATATTTTAAGGAATTTAGACTATTAGACTACTGGGACAAAATTTTGGAACTCGTCTCTGAAAAACTTTTATGACTTTTTTCTGGGAATTCATCTCCCCGAAAAAGTTGATGACCTTTTTTAGGAAGTCGTCTCCTGAAAAAGTCATCTCCCGAAAACAGTTAATGACATTTCTTTACAAATTCACCTCCGTAAAAAGTTGATCACCTTTTTTTTAGGAAGTCATCTCCCGAAAAAGTCACCTCCCGAAAACAGTTGATGACTTTTTCTTAGGAATTCCTCTCCTGAAAAATTTCATGACCTTTTTGGAATTTACTACTGGGGCAAATCTTAAAACTCTTCCTACATTTCGTGAATTTTCGTCCCACTACTTATACTTTAACCATACATTGCCTGGGACAAATCAGCCTAACTACTGGGACAAATCCTAACACTACTGGGACATTTGTCCCACTATACAGTTAAAATATGCCCTGCATTAGCGTACATATTCACCTCTAATTTGTTTCGGCAAACTAACCGGTAGCGATCGAACGTGTACTCACCTTTAATTTTATCACTACAGCCCTAGGCTGCCTATCTCGATCTGCAGCTGTCATTAACAAAACGCAATTGAATAGACACACAGGAAATTTCACTTTTAAACAGTTCGTTTGAATGAATTTTCGAATAGAACGTTGCATTGATGACTTACAAGGCGAGGTTCGCTATTTAATTGCAAGCGAGAACGATGGAAGTTGGTTAATTCGACATCAAAATGTAGATGACTGCAGACGGCTGACGAGTAGACCTAGGCTATTTCAGCTCATCGATCTGATCGTCCTCAGCACGGCGATGGTCTGGTTGCGAACGTGTCCGCAGACAGGAGGAGAAGGGACCGAACTTCACCGAAGGATTTTGGACGATGAAATAATATAAGAAATCTCGAATATCACTTTTCAAGTAGGACTAACCAAAGCGCATACACACAGCGCGAGTGAGGATTTCGAACGTTAAAGAGAAAATGGACCGGCGGTTATTTGATAAATTGATGACGTCTACAATAACAATTGACGTCATCAAGATCGCGATCATTTCGTTAAAATTGCGCTCAGCCATTGCCTTCTAGATACTGAAGGCCGTAATGCTGCCTAAAGTTAGGCTTGTGACGTCACACGTTGAGTCCCTCTTCGTTTCACTATAAGCGTGTCAACACGTAAAGCGATTTTGATTAATTTTTTAATTTCCTTGCGTCAAACTTGGAATATCGTTGCAAATTTAATGTCAGTTAGTGAGATTTTAATCATGTTACGCATTCCTATTATTTATTAGAACTTAAAAGTATTAATAATTGAACTTTCGAACGCTTGAATCGGATTCTATCGTCTGCTTACATAGATCTTTGAGTTACACTAAAATCCGTTCGTCTGACTTTCAAAGGATTTAACTTGTTCAAATTTGGAGAATGCCTCGTCATTGTTGTGTAACAGGATGTAATTCTAACTACACTCGCAAGAACGAGAAATCAATATACTTCGTCGTTTAGCATACTCAATGAGTGTAAAGGAAACGATGGCAAACTACAAAACTGGTTGCGACGGATTCCGCGACCAAAGGATAATTTTCCGCTGAACCTCAATACGGTAATATGCATTAAACACTTTGCTGAAGAATTTATCGTCAGAGTGGACACTGCCACACATCCTGATGGATCTGTACTCATTGTGCCACGAAAGTTTCCAAAGCTAGCAAGAGATGCGTACCCATCTATTTTTCACAACTGTCCATCATATTTGTCATCAGAACCTCCCATGAAGAGAAGAAAGCCAGAAGATAGACATTCTGAGATGCAGACAAGGGATGATCAGACACTACAACAGTGGCTAAATCTTGACAGTATTACAACATTTCAGGAACTTTGCATGAACTTTATGAAACACATTCCACAGTCTTCACTGTGGAACTTTAAGGTGACTGACAGTTGCTTGTTGTGCTATATTCTAGATGTATCTGATGTGCCTTGCATTAGAGTAAGTATTCGTGTAACTGATGTTTTGTCTGTCATCATTTGCTGTGGGGGATATAGGGTAGATGACAGAAACCTGGAGTGGGTGATAGGTGATAATGGAAAACTTGATTCTTATTCCAAATTGACTAGTCTTCTAAGTCATTATCAGGGATGGGAAAGTGGAAAGGTTGACTTCAGAGGTAAAGTAGATATGGCTTTAGTTCTGTTGCGTGATATATGTGAGCAACAATGTTCACTTATCAGTAGCAGAGATCCTGAAGATGATGGTGCTAGTGATGCTGATGTTGAAGATGGTAGCAACATTATTATAAGTAAAGTTAAGTGCATTCGTGTTGTTCGACATGTTATCCAGCAGTTGGAATTATTACAGCAATGCAAAAGGAAGTACTGTGGTGATTACTTACACTGGGCATTTCAGGTATTTTCGCTGTCACCTTCTGCATATGGGTTCTTACGTGACAGTACACTGATGTTACCCCACCCTGTTTATTTACGTAAACTTTCATCCTGCTTTACTGTCGAACCTGGTACTGATTGCAATGCTCACATAACTTATCTGACAAAAAAATGTCAGCTGCTTGAGCCACATGAACGTTACGTGACTATGCTGCTTGATGAGATCTATGTTGAGCCTAAAGTTTCATACAAGGGTGGAACAGTTAAGGGCTTTGCTGCAAACTGTGACATGACCCAGGCAACCACTGTGCAAGCATTTATGATTTGCTCAATATTGTCTCACAGAAAAGATATAGCCGCCTTAGTGCCTGTTAAGAACTTAACTACACCTTATCTGAAAGACATAACCATGCATGTCATAAGAATGGTTGAAAAGGCAGGTTTTAGGACTGTTTGTCTGATTTCTGATAATAATCGAGTTAATGGCAATATGTTTAAGTTGCTATGTGGTGGTTTGTTGCAGCCTTGTATAGACCACCCATGTGATAACAGTAGGAAACTGTTTTTTCTGTTTGACACTGTGCATTTATTCAAATGTATCAGAAATAATTGGATCAACCAGAAAGACAGTGACCAGACATTAATTTTTCCCGACATGCTAGATGCAAACCTGATTCGTAAAGCAAAGTTTAACGTTTTGAAGCAGTTGCATATGAATGAAAAGAACAATCTTGTTAAACTTGCACCATCCTTATCATATAAGGCATTGAACCCATCAAACACTGAACGGCAAAGTGTGCCACTGATGTTGTGTATATTCAATGAGAAAGTGGTAGCTGCACTGAAATTGTTTTCACAGCAGCAGCATCCTAATTGCAACAAAGCTACTGTTGATGATACACTGGTATTTGTTGATATAATTGTGTCACTGTGGAAAATGCTAAATGTTAAACATCCTTTCAAAGGTAGAAATCTTCGTGATGAGAAATGTGACCCTGTAAGAAAAGTCGATGACCACCAGTTACTGTATTTTGATAGTTGTATCAAATGTATTTTGATATTTAGATACTTGTTCAATGGCTTCAAAAGTGGGACGCAAGCACTGGCAATAGGAATGGAATGTTAACAAGAGAAACTGCATTTGCTCTGCAACATACTTTGAAGTCCATGATTTTTCTAGTCAGATATCTCCTGGAAAGTCTTGACTTTAAATATGTTCTTACTGGCAAATTTCAAACTGATTTCTTAGAATACAGATTTTCACAGTACAGGCGACTAGCTGGCACTAATTTTTATGTTTCTGTGCGTGAAATCATGGAATGTGAGAAAAAGTTAAAGCTTAGCAGGAATTCTGCATCAAAGGGCAAAGTGTCAATTATGAAATTTTCAAATGATTGTTTTCTGGAGGAAAAGTCAGACAATGTGATGGAATGTGATATAAGTGCTTTTGAAGGAGTGCTGTGTGACTGCACTTTAATAAGTGTCTCAGATCCTGAAATGCATGTTGTTGTTTTCTTGCGGGGTATATTGGTAGCAAGATTAAGAGGTCTGTTGCATGTGGACTTTGTGTAGCTGCCTTGGTGTCAGCGGATGCGATGGCATTTGACACTACAGGCACAGTTTTTTCTTATCTGGAAACACTGGACAGAGGAGGTCTGACTTGGCCAACACAAGAATTGGTTGATGTTGTTGTAAAAGTATTTTGTATATTCCAGTGTTTGGTGTCAGCAGCTTATGAACAACAGTTTCTTAGTGCATCAAATCAGAAGAAAGTTCTTATTTCTGTATCTAAGAAAAGCTTTTTACAGTATTCATTTATAAATAGTGTTTGTGATTGTGGACATAAATTTTCAGACTTTGTCCATGTCATTGCTAGCAAAATGGCCAATATCTTGCAAAAATCTTATATCTTATATCTTGCAACTACTGCAAAAAATTGAATGATGCTAGTAATATCTGTAAGGGAGCAAAAAGCAAAAGTAAGCGTAAATTGTCAACACTAAAGGCATAATTAATGTTTACAGTTCTACAGCTCGGCAATGTGAAATTATGATCCTTGAACTTTTAGAAGAAGAAGAGCAATCCTGGAAGCTAGTCCTGAGGCAGTCATGGGTATGCAGTGTTAGCGACTTCATTTTCTTAGCCTCGCCCTCACGGCCTGATCTTCCCACCAACAGTGTAGGGTTTGTGTGCTCATTATAGCTGAGTAGGTTAAGGGCACAGGTGGGGTATAAATCTCGAACCAACTCTGCCCTGGTGAGGATTTGAACCCCGACATCTTGATTGACAGTCCAGCACCCTAACCACTACACTATCGAGCGCAAACTCATATAGAACTTATATATGTATAGAACTTACAGAAATTTGTAAAAAGTGTATAATATCTCATAGAATGTAATAAAGTATATAGGCCTATGTATAGAACTTACAGGACTTTGTAAAAAGTGTATAATATCTCATAGAATGTAATTAAAGTTTCTGTTATTTCTTCTGCAATTTTCTGTCAGTTTTGAACACTAGTTTATATCATCAAATTTCAGAATTGCTATAATTTTGCAAACTCCTTACCATCCAGCCAACCCGCTCCACTCGATCGTAATTCTGTCCAAGTCTTTCTCGACTCCCCCTTAACTACTCATCTGAAGTTCTCCAACACTGCATCACGGCTTCGGAACAATCTCCCACCCGAAATCTTGGTTTCTCCATGTCAATGCCACTTACCCTCCATCATCCGCCTCAGGCTCCTCTATCTATCATCCTCTGGCTTTCCACTCAAACCAGTCTCACCTTTTCAAGAATTCCTACCCTGTCTCATACTGCGACTTCCAATTCTCGACCCAAGACACCTCTGCTCTGCCTCCTCTCTTGATCTGGATCTCTTGGAAACCGGATTCTGACCTCTTGGCTACCCTTTGGACAACCTCTCTGACTTGACGCAGCGCTCGTGAATACGTTGGTGTTCTGCGCTTAGTTTTCGAGTGGTGCTTTAGAAATTTGGAGTTTACGATTACGATTACCCGTCTAATTTCTGTACCCGTGAATACAATATTCAAGCAATTGACGGACTCAGTTTGTGACGTCACACAATCAGCATTACGGCCTTCAGTATCTAGAAGGCAATGGCTCAGCGCTCATTACATAGGCCTAAATGTAGGCCCCAGTATAAATAATTATTTATAGGCCTTCTTTGGTAGGCCTATGTAGGACCTATTCGAAATAAATATACGAACATAATATGCCTACGTCTAGTGCAGTGGAGTATTTTGGAATTAACTGGAGGGGTTGAAGCAGTTCCGGCCTTAGGATATGTCGGGCCCCGTGCAGAGGATATTATACGGGCCCCCATGACACAAGTCATATTGTTTTTCATTGCTAATCATTTTATTTTAGAAGATTGTTAACAATGCAACAACTCAAATTTAACTATAGGCCCTACACGAGAATTCTGGGCCATAGAGGAAGTTGACTTTTATTTCATTGACAAAAGAGAAGATTCAATCGAAACCATAATTTTATTATTAGAGCTAGTGTCTTAATTGCTCATGTTAATTTTCTGTGACATTTTCGGGCCCCCCCCCTTAAGCTGCGGACCCCGTGCGACTGCACGGTTCGCACGCCCCTAAGGCCGACACTGGGTTGAAGAATGAATTGGTGGGTTGAACCACCCATCCCCGACAATTCAATCCCTGCGTAATTCTGACACGTTTATAGTTAGCCCAAAGATGTTACATTCATAGACTGCATGGTTAACCTGTTAGTTCTCACAGTGTAGGCCTAAATAATTATTTATATACTGAGGTTCTGTTGTGAAATCTTTCTTGTGTATAATCAATTGATCCTGCTGCCGGTGACTCTTCTAGATAGGCCCTATCTGAGCAATGTTCGCCAACAGACAAACTCTCTATCGCAAATTCAGAATAGGCCTAAACCTCAATCTATTGTTAACGGTTGCGTTTTGACAGCTGTAGGCCTAGGCCTATTATTGAATAAACGAATATACAATAATGTAAAAGCCATAGTTTAAGTGATTCGACTTTGATTATGAACTCTCTTAAAACGTTCTCTTCAGCCGAATCTGGCCAAATATTTGTCTTAATAAAAATAGCCCTTCTTAAAATCTAGCGCAGAGCTATAGGCTACCAAGCGCAATCATAACTTGCATAACTTGTGCGAGAGTGACCAATATTGCTCTGTCATATCTATAATCTTTGGTTCAGTGCTTTGTGCGTATTTCGTCGTTTTGTAGTTTTTTTGTAGTGATCGGTATATTATACATATATTATACGTACACAAACTCACACATTAAAAACTCACAATGCCAAGAGATAGTCGGCAAGTTACTTTTTTTAATATTTACGTTTAACTTTTACGTATTGCTGATCCATGTTAGTTTTGTTAGTTGACGACCATCTATGCCAAAACCATCAATGATTTCATCGTAGCACCATGCTGTCTCCTCGGCTCGACCTCCCTCGGATTCTGACCTGATACCGGAACGCACGAAACGGCTTGGCTGTTGCCGACTTTAATTTATAGCGCCGGTGATATGCTGTTCTCCCTGACGCGACTTTTTTTTATGGCGCTAAGAGATTTGCATTACATTTTAATGTAGACTTAATTCGATTTCACTAAAATCTTGACATCTCTGTTACTTTTATGTGAGCAGATTAAGATAAATAGAGTTTGCTGTTTAATCCTTTAATGACGAGGAGGCAGTGACAGCTACTGGGAAAACAATACAGCTTGTCGGTAACTAAAGTGGGTGTAATTACAGTATAAGGGTCGATATGTATCGGGTAAATGCAGGCGTGCTGTCATTGGTTAGCGTCAAATATACACTGACTATAGATGCCAAGAGATAACTTTCGTGTGATGTAGTCAATTCCTTTGTATATATTTGGTTGCCCTGAAAAGGGCCGTTTATGTTTGGTGGCCCTAAAAAAGGGCCGTTTTCAGAGAATTGTGCATGCTGATGGGCCTTGTCTAGCAGGGGTAACGTTCAGTAATGTGACGCAGGATATTTAGGTAGGCCGGATGGAATGTCGTCCCAAAACGTTCCCGCCAAATAAACTCGTCGAGATAGCTTGGTATCATGCCCTTCGATGTCCCATTCATCCTCTTAAGCACCACTTTAGCCCTGGACCAATAACTTTCCACGTTATTGGTGTGGGCTCCAGTGATCGGACTGACGAAATTCTGTCTGTGGTTTGCTGTACGATGTTGAGAAATTGACGGTTGAGAAATTGACTCCTAGTTATACTCTATGCCGTCTTTAAAGCGGCTAATCAATGCGTAGCAGCACCGTTTTGCTGCGACAAATGACAGCAATGCAAAAGATACTAAATATTACCCGATACCTATCAACCCTTATACTGCAATTACGCCCTAAAGTGTTGAATGATTTCATGAAAGGTTACACATACATTTCTATATATTTTCGTAGATCATATAGACACAAGTCGAGGTCTAGATCGCGAAGTCCACACAGACGCACTGGACGATCTCCAGAGCGAACAAGAGATCGACAGAAAAGAAAAATAGGAGGTTCGCGGGAGGTGAGGCGCTCTAAATCACCCAGACGACAGGAGCGTAATCGTTCAAAAGACAGAACTCACAAAAGGTTGCAAAGTCTTATTATTTTGTTCTTTATGTTTTCATATTAATTACCTGCTTTAGTATGGGTTTCAGTGCCACTTTAAGTTGGCAGTTCTTGCTATTTACTTACTTACTTACTTACTAACTATCTGGCGTGCATGCGATGTATTCAGTTGAATTAACTTGCGCTTTATAAATCTTCATATAATAATAGCAATACTGAATATGGATGCAACTCATAGAAATGCAGCTGAAATTTGATAATGGCGTCCCATTTAGTACAGTTCAGATGTGCATCTTGAAGCATGGGTACAGAAAGAAAAGTTATCCATTTGTGGAAATATTTAATAGCATGAGTTGGCTTTTAAAGCAAATAGCAAAAAAGAACTTACCTTTAGAACAACTTTTACAATTCCAATTTAACTATGGGCACATATATGGTGAAATAAAATTTATGTGGTGTAATCTAGATGGACTTTCTTCGGTGCCATTGCACAGTGTACAAGGCAGCCATCAGTAGTAGATAAGTGAAATCTTAGTTATAAACCATAAACTGTTGGGGAAAGGTCCAATCAAAACCCAGTAGGTCAGGGAAAGCAGAAGGTTTGATCTAGGTCAGCGAAGTCACTGAAGTCAGTCATGGTCAGTGTATGGAAAATACCATCCACTTGGCCCTCCAAATTTGTGCCATTGCAATTTTGCAGGTTACAAAGCTGTCAGACTGTGGTGCATAAGTAGATTGAAAACATGAGTCTTAAGTTTAGACCTCAATGACATAAAAGCACTGATAAAACACAGAATTTGTCAGTGGATTTCCAAGCCTTCATTCAGCTATGGAGAATGGCTGAGAGCCAAACCCTATCCTGGGGAGAGGCACTACAAGAGTGAAAATGTATGTTGTTGAAGTGCACATTTATTAGCATGAGCAATAACAGAGATAACTGGCTGATTTAAAACTTTAACAATGAGTGTGTACTAAAAGCTACTGGGAAATCAATGTAGCTTGTTGTTAAAGTGTTTAATATCTTGTGAACCATAAGGTAGATTTTAAAGTTAAATATAATATCTAAAATAAGGTAGATTTTAAAGTGGATTGTTGGCTCACTGGGCAGACAGTGTATTGAATGCGATTTTGGTGTAATGTTGATATTTAGAGTATTTGTTGTGGTTCTGACCAGATAATTCTGAACCATTTGTATTTTAAATGTTTAAATTTGAGTACTCACTTCTATGGCTAAACCCTTTAATGATGAGAGTGTACTAAAAGTGACTGGGAAACCAATGCAGCTCGTCGTTAAATAAGAAATCATGTTTTTGGTTTTCTGAAGACGTTCAAGAAGTCGGAGCAAAGAAAGAAAACGGTCAAGATCGACAAGCAAAGAAAAGAAGCTGGGTAAAATTTCCCCAGCGAAAGAAACACCAGTTGCCGTAAAAGAAGAACCAATCATTCTAAACAAGGTTGAATTTCTCAGGTTTCATCACTTACTTTGAATGGGAGAGATTAGTTTGGAACTTTTGTAGTTGAGGAATCTGCCTGTAGGCCTGCTCAGTTATTTGCTGAAGTTCTAGGTTAGATGATTGTTGTGGTGTTTCCCAGGTAACTGAATTTTAGTTAGAAATGACATTGATCACCCTAGGGGTCGCTATCCTAAACTTTTTATGTTTCTGGTTATTTTTATAGTGCGTATTAAGCAGTTTACAATGGGCATAAAGAACCTCAATAGATTGGTGAATGTTTTTATTTGTTTATGTATACAAACATTTATATAGCACCATCTCAGTACCTGTCAGAGGTAAGTTATTCCAATTATGGATGTTTGCAAAAAATATGGGTTAAGCTGCAAGAGAAATACATGGTTTGACAAAGATTGTGTTGTTTGAACTTGCTAAATTTCAGTTGATAGTCAACTTTGTTGTGATGATAGGATGATGAACAGAAGCGCCTGGAGGACGAAATGCAGAAGCGTCGAGAGCGAATTGAAAAGTGGAGAGAGGAGCGAAAGCCAAAAGTGGAGTTGCCACCGATTGTGGTAGTACCACCGTCAAAGGAGTGGTCGCTAGAGGACGATAACGACGATGAGGACGAAGTTGGCACCAACCAGACAGGCGAGAATGGCCAAGAACCAGATCTAGATACACTTGATGCCTACATGCAGGTATTTCACATATTCTAGGAACAATTGTCATTGAGGTTTCTCTGTTTTTCATACAGTTTAGATGGACACCTGTTCATCTGATGATGAAGTTATGTAAAAATAAAAGTCTCAAGTCTTTGGGGTCATTTTGTTTTCTGCTGGTTGGTTGCTTGGCTTTGTTGATATGCGGTAAATTGAGCTAAGTTCATTCATTCATTTTGATAATTTATATAGCCTGTCTTCAAGAAACCTACTCAGAGGTGCTCCCAGTCCAGCCACGGTTAAAAAGAGAAGACTTTTAAACGGAGATGGTAGAAAACAGGTGAATTGCCTCGTGGAAATAGGCGCAAAGAAGGTGGGAGCCCATTACACGTAGACGGACCAGCCACTGAGAAGACATAACGCTGTTTAACTGAGGAGCAGGACCGAGGGACCAACAGCTCCCCTCCAGTTGCAGAACGCAGAACTCGACGGGACATTAGGCCAGAGAGCGGACAGCAGAGATCAGATAGGTAAGACGGAGCTTCACCAGAGAGAGACCGCCAAACAAGAGAAGCAATCCTATAGGAGATGCGCTGCGAGGCAGGAAGCCAATGCAGGACATCGCGCATATAAGCTGAAACTGGTGCATATTCTGATGCCTACTTGGCTATGGACTGTGTATGGAAAATACCACACATTCAGCCCTCCAAACTTCTTACAGTGCCGTTTTGCAGGTCTTGTTGTTTTATGCTGTGATCATGTATGCATTTATGCAATTGGTATTTTAACATTGAAGTGATGCAAATGAGGAGGTTCTACACAACTGTGTAAGCGAGTATGTGACCTTTATGTTTACACTGATTAGTGCCAGTTTAGGTGCAGGTGTTGGATGGAAAGACTTCAGGTGTGCTTAGGTAAGCAAGTTGCAAAATAGAAACTCATGGATGATGTTGGATCACAATTTCTTCCTGTTTGACAAACAGAATGAATGATAAGCAGTATTGAAGTATAAGAGCTCCATGTTAGACTTGGAAAACTATTGCTATTTCTATATGTTAGCATAATGGACAGGAGCTAACAGGGGAAAGCTCTAGTGAGCTTATCAAATTCTGATGACAATATATTCAAGAATGTGGTTGCAGCTCTTAGACCATCATATATATTCTTGATGTGCTAAATCGTATGTAGGTATCTGAATGTGAGTTTTAAGAATCTCATAAAAGCACTGACACTTGGAACTGATCATTATCCATTACCAAAAAAAGTGTAATGAAAGGAGTTCAGAAAAGATTGATAGTTGGTTTTGAGCGATGGTCTAGAGCAGCAGTTTCCAAAAGGTGGTACGCCAGGGGTTGCTAAGCAGTATGCGAAAAAAATTCAAAAAATTTAAATTTTCTGTGAGTTTATGTTCATCTTTCTTTGATTAGCTATTGACTATTGATACGTCCACCATGCACTTCTTTTTCTTTAAATTTTCTATGAGTTTATGCCCATCTTTCTCCGATTAGCTATTTTACATCCACCATGTGCTTCTTTTTCTTAAAAGTTTACATTTTCTATGAGCATGTGGCCGTGTGCCCATCTTTTTTTTGATTAGCTATTCTATGATATTTTAAAATTTGAAACGTCACAGCCTTGTCATTTATATTTTCACAACAAATAATTATATACTACAAGCAACTATGTAGTATTATTATTTTACAACCAACAATATTGATTTTATTTTTCATTTAAATGTTGATATTATTACATTCTTAAATTGATATATTACCGATAATTTTTGAAGTTTTCTACCTGTGGTCCATATAAGCAAATTGCAATGGGCTTCATGTTCACCTGTTGTTTTTCATCTGACCTTTGCTGGTTGTAGGCCAACATTCGATATTTTTACCTGATGGTACAATAAAAATAAAGCTCGAAAACCGCTGGTCTGGAGTTTCTAAACTTAAGATGAAAGTGTTGAACTTCTTGACAGTGTTTAACTTCTTGACTTAAGATGAACGTGTTCTTGACAGGGTGTCAGTGATGAAGTAAAACATATAAAAGAAAAGGACCAGAAATCAGCTGTATCCAATTCTAAATCGACTTCTGTAAGTGATGTATTTCATTCATTCATTCATTCATAACGGACATTTATATAGCGCCTCTTCAAGGAGAACTACTCAGAGGTGCTGCAGACTCCAGCACGGCTGAATAGAAGCAGTCTTAAGACGAGAAAAGAACGTAAAAGAGAAGGTTCTGGGGACCAAGCGGAGCGCTGGGGGAAAGCTATTCCAGGTTAGAGGGCCCACCACCGAGAAAGTGCGATGCTGCCTGGTAAAGGTATGGCCAAAAGGAACAGAGCAAGCCTTGCTCAGACGAGCGAAGGGATCGAGAGCCCCATGTGCTGAGATCGGGGTGGCAGAGCTCGCAGAGATAGAGCGGAGCAAGGTCTAGCAAACAGTGCCAGACTAGGGTAGCCAACCTATACGTGATATGCTGCTCAAGAGGGAGCCAGTGGAGAACACCAGGCATGTAGCTCGAGACATGGCCTGGCCAAATTTGGGTAAGCGGCTGAATTTGAATTGGCTATGTTTGATATCTCTGATCTGCTGGATATCATTTAATGATAGTTATGTGCTGAGTTTGAGCATTTAGTTTTGAAATTTACAATCCTTTTAAGAAATGGGTTCAGTAAATAGAGTTTGTTGGCTTCTGGTTGTTATTTATGTGCTTTCTTTTCAAAATCTTCATTTCTGATTATATGTTGATATTGGCATGTCATTAATGGCCAGTTTCAGTCGCCATATTCTTGCTTCATTTCCAGGACATACAGATTTTTGCCGATATTAGAACACAGTGAATTGGCTTAGGCTAAAGGTCTGTCTTCCATGACCTACAAAATAAGGTAAAGATCCTATGTCCCTGAGTGGAACTTCATGGAGCACTCATTTCCTTCAAATGAAAGGAAGATATGCCATCATCTGCCTCACACCTCATCCAGTACTACCTCATCTAGTAGTCTTCTTTACAAGCATTCCCAGATATTAGGGCAAACACCTCTTATTAGCCTTAATCTATATTTTTGTCCCTTGATCGCACAATGGATGAATCCAGAGTCCTGGACACAGGGTCAGCGCATCACAGGACTTGCCATTTACTTCCCAGCTTACACCTCTACCAAAGTATACTACTTGATGGCAGAGATACTTATCAGGAAACAACTTGGCCAGGGTTGTTACATGGAGTCAAACCTGCAACTGTATGATCCGTGTCACAACTTGGCCAGGGTTGTTACATGGAGTCAAACCTGCAACTGTATGATCCGTGTGTAGGCGTCTGTCCGATTGACTGCTGGGCGTACTGTAACATCTCTATATACAGGTCAAAGTAGCGAAAAAATATTTAAAGGTTAGTAAAATAAATTTTGCTTTGCAGAAAAATACAGACCTGCTGTCCAGCACTGCAAAGAATAAAGTTACAATCATCACAGCAACAGTTGCTAAGAAGCCAAAGTTGGATCCCATTGTCAACAAAGGAGAACTTATGGAATCTAACATGGATGCTATGGAGGTAGAATTGATTCATCATAGGTATTCATAAACTTAACTTAAAGCTCAAGGCTGTTGAAAGCAATTTTAGTAAGGTATATAATATAGGTCACATATGTAAGTTTTCTTCTGCATATAATTTAACTGAATTTGTTAAAATTCTTGTAAGGGTTTGGAGAAGTCTTTTGATAACTTCTAAATTTATTGGTTCTGTGTAAGTCTTCAGTTACATTACATAACATTTTGTTGATTACAGTATTCTTCTGAAGAAGAGACTGAGGATTTAGATGATGCAATGACAAGGCTTGCCAAAAAGAAAAAGGTTTGTTTCAATGTCACATCTGCAGTCCTTAATTTTTTCTTAAATATTACTTTTATGCAACTAGCCAATTGAAAGATAACAGTTTTCCTTGAATTTATTGTATTTGGTAATACAATAAAACGATCATTTCAGCCTAAGGCAATATGTGAATAATTAGAAGAAATAAATTTTATTTTGATATATAACAAGGTTTAATCATGTAAGAATTGGTTTTAGGGTAATTCAAATTGGAGAAATTTGGAGAATTTAGAGTAAATTTAGAAATAGATTAGCTTGTTGATTATGATTAATAAGAGTGCCTGGTTTGCCTACATATCTGGGAATGCAGGTAAAGTAGGTAGTTCTGAAGACTACTGGATGAGGTGTGAGTGCTTTCTTCCTTTCATTTGATATTATAATTTGCATTTCTGCATAATTCATTAACAGGATCTCGTTGCAGTTGACCATGCGAAGATTTACTATCGGCCATTCAAAAAGAATTTCTACATTGAAGTTCCAGAATTGGCAAAGATGACTCAAGAAGGTGTGTGATGTCCAACATTTTATTATTTATTGACATATGGAATGTTTTTTCTTCAGATTTTATATCTTTGTTTACTTTGATTGTTTTCATTCTAATAATTCCATGTAGTTTTATCAGAGATATTTGTGGTTTTGAAAGCCACTCTTTTCTGTCTCTTACAAATCATTGATTTGATGTTGGCATACTTGCATGCACTCCACTTGAAATATCTGTATGCACTGGTTTAAATCTGTTTTCAGGTTTGTTACTTTATTGTGTTTCCTGTGAGTTGCAGTGGCTATCATTAATTTTTTTATTGCTTGTTAACAGTTTTGCTTTGGTTTCCAATGATTTATTTTCTGTAATATATTTTGATTTGTGCTGATTTTTACTTGTTTATGCTTTTGCTGATTTGCAGAAGTGGATGCATACAGACTTGAACTGGAAGACATTAAAGTCCGAGGCAAAGGATGTCCAAGGCCAATAAGGACGTGGGCACAATGTGGAGTTAGCAAGAAAGTTCTAGACTGTCTTAAAAAGTAATCTACTTTTTATTTGACGTGGCATAATATGTTTTACATGGATTACACAACAGACAGCTAAATTACTTACATTTTTTGTATTTGTTCGGCATGTGTTAATTACCTATTGTTTACCTATTGTTTGGGTATTCAGTATGGCTGATTCTGCAATTAATTAGCCTGTTGGCAGGCTTTTACATTTCTGTGATCCTTGAAATGTGGTTAAGATCTGCTCAATGCTTGTTGTGTTAGCAGCCTCCTATTGTCACCTGTTATTGGGAGATTGTTTTATTTCATATGAACAAAAACACATTAAATCATCATCCGTGGGAAAATAAATCCAACGGATATGGCTTGTCAGAGCTTAACAAATTCCAGCTGTTAGTACTTATGTGCATGTTCTTCTGATGTAAAATAAATCATCAATGTTTGATCTTTTTGCTCAGGAATGGATTTGAGAAGCCTTCTCCAATCCAGGCACAGGGAATTCCAGCAATTATGTCTGGGCGTGACCTGATTGGAATTGCTAAGACAGGAAGCGGAAAGACACTGGCATTTCTTATACCGATGTTCCGACACATTGCAGACCAATGGGAGCTGGAAGAGGAGGATGGTCCAATTGGTATGGGGATTCTAATCATAGAAAACATTTCATATGTATATATTTGGTTGTGACTTGCTGTGGTTCTATGAACCTATCACCTTTTTCTAAGATTATTTTATCCTTTTAGTTGTTGTATTATCAACATGGAATGATCTTCATTCATACCTGCTTCTTCTGGCAAGGATTGCTACGCATTTCTTTGTCTACTTATAAAAATATTTTTTCCTGAGTTGGGCCAAAGAGCGCAAGTGATCAGTCATGAATGAATCTATTAACACTAACGACAAGCTTACACAGTCACATTCAGTACACTCGTTAAGTGTTAAAAGGAAGAAATGCCCTCATCTGCCTCACACCTCATCCAGAAGTATCTCATCCAGTAGTCTTCAGAACTACCTACTTGACCTGCATTCCCAGATATGTAGGCAAACCAGGCACTCTTATTAATCGTAATCAACAAGCTAATCTATTATAGCGACCAAGTGAATGATTGTGAAGATTAGCGTCTGTTTCACATTTCGTTGCTAGTGTCCAAATGCTTGTTAAATATTCTATAAAGTCTGTTTTAGCTTAATGGCTGTCTGTATATCATGATTGGCTGTGGCTGATAAAGACTTTTATAATTAACTGCTGTACTATTTTAGCAAAACTTAGAAATTTTTTAACTTTTAATGTATGTATCAGATATAGTTAGTTGTATATGAGTAATAAAATACAAGATCAGTCACAATTTGCAGATAGTTCTTATTTGATAATTTTCAAAATGATGACAGTTGGAAATTATTGTTGTATCGTTTTGCAGTTGTTATTCTAACTCCAACAAGAGAATTGGCAATGCAGATTGGTAAAGAGTGCAAGAAGTTCACGAAGGCTCTGAATCTGAACGTAGTCTGTGTCTATGGAGGAACTGGAATATCAGAACAAATTGCAGAGCTGAAACGAGGTGCCGAAATCATCGTTTGCACTCCGGGACGAATGATTGACATGTTGGCTGCTAACAATGGTCAGTCAGTCACTTCTTATGCTGCCTTTGTTGCGCATTTTTAAATGCTGTGAAAGCATAAAGTTTGTCTGATTGAAGTTGTATCAGTATGTGGCTGTTTTCTTTCGCTGCATGAGTCTGGCTGATAGGTCTGCCTAGGAAAAGACCATAAATGTCTTGCAAGTTTTTGTTTAGATGTATGTGTGGAATTATTACAGCAGCTGTGCTGCATTCTTGTCATTATGAATTTTGACACCAATTATCTTGACATGACCAAATTTGCAAAACTTAAATGCATATGCTTTCAAGTCATTCTGACCACGTCGATAATAGGTTTGACAAAAAGAGGCAATAAAATTCCCTTCTTAATTGTGACATTGTCTTTCAGAAGTCACTTAACTGTATTATGCTGGCCCCTTCAGACAGTTGGATGATGGTCTTAGACAGACTGGTCTGCCTTCCCTTTCTGTCAACTTGGTTAGTCTAGGTCTATGAGCCTTCCACAGATGTGGTGTATTTTTTGCTTTTCCTTTTGCAGATGAGATGTGAAAACTATTTTGACGCGCAACGCCACATGTGTATTGTGTGCTAGCAGCTTGTGAATGAGGCTGGTACTGAAACGCGGTACTTACTGTGCCTCTTGTTCTAAAGTATCTCTTGTCCAGTATCTCATGTCCAGGGGCTTAGTTTGAACTTGGTATTTGTTGTTAACTGTTTAAGAATTTGTTGCAGGAGATGTGCAGGAAATGCGTGCAGATGCATTGTGGCAGCAGCTGTCAGAGGTTGCGTTTCATCTTGGGCTCTGTCCTGGGCTTCCTGGGGAGACTTAGTTGGACAACCATATTCTCTTTTGTGTCTTTGATGCTTTTTTGTTGAAATATTAATAGTTCCTCAGAGTGATGAAATAGATTCATGAAAACTTCTTGATACAACTGATGTATGTTGCAATTTGTGACTTTCGTGGCTAGAAATTTGGGTTCTTTCTGCTAAAACTGAATTTAGCATAGCTGAAATTTGTATGATTTGTCATTTAGGCTGCATTCAGGATAGACATAAGACACCTTTTTCTAGTAGGGCTGAGGCACATCTGAAGTTGTCAGATTACAGCAGTTGCTTAGTTTCTGCAATATTTGATATTTAATGTTTTTTAAATCTACGTATCAGACATTCCTGTAAAACTTGTGAATTCAATTTATCGATGTGCATACATTGACCACTTGTTACTTTCTGTCATTCAGGTCGAGTAACAAACCTGCGACGGTGCACGTACATTGTCCTAGATGAAGCCGATCGAATGTTTGATATGGGCTTTGAACCACAGGTTGTGATTATTTTGCAGCTATTTCCTTTTTAGTCACTTCTTTTTAACACCTAAAATATAATAATGTTTTACTGATGAGTGAAGTATTTCTCGTCATTGGGATTTGTCACATTTAAAATAGATGTGTGCCAGATCCATTTATTGTTAATTGCATTGTAAATGTTCAGAAACTGTATTATTTAATTTAAGATTAATTTCATTTTTTGTTAAATTATCGGTATCTGAAATTTGTGTGTGAGATATCAGTATATCTAAAGTTATCTCCCTAATGACTATGGAGCTATTCTTGTATAACTGTTCAAAGTAAGTTTTCATATCAGTAACTATTAAAATGCGAAGTTTAGTTTGCATGTAAACATTTTTTGGTGGCTGTTTCTTTAAAATAACAGGTGATGAAAATTATTGACAACGTTCGACCAGACAGACAGACGGTTATGTTCTCAGCTACCTTTCCACGGCAGATGGAAGCGCTGGCACGTCGCATTCTTACGAAGCCAATCGAGGTTACTGTCGGCGGACGCAGTGTCGTCTGTAAAGACGTCGAACAGTACATTGTAAGTTCTGTATACATTACAAACATGATTACATGGTGTGATAATAATAATAATAATAATAATAATCTTCGTTTAATATTTTCAAACTGACAATTACGCAGTATGATTACAAATCGTATGAACGGATGATCACAAGTTATTACAGGAGTCGAATTTTAACTGTATACGGCAGCCATGCAAGGCGCCCATCACATCCTACATCTCATTTTCACAACGCGCCATCTCACGAATGATAGGCTGTGGACCTTGAGAGGGTTTCGGGAACGATCCCTCTACCTACTGCTCTTCACGCCAGTGATGTTACCACTACTGTATGGATGTGTATAGAGTGAAGGGAGCAACCCTTTGTGATTTATTGCTCCTGTTTAGATAAGTTAGATAATTGTATATCACGTTTGTACATACTTATGTGTGATACCCTTTATGGCCTTGGCCATGCAGTTTTACATAAATTGTCTCATTTTATCACTGTTATTATTATTATTATTGTTATGCTTCTTACATTTGTGCATATATAGATACATTTACTCATAATGCATTTCTGTTAGACTATTGAGTTAATTAAGTGGTTGCATCTATTTGTGTAGTAGTGAACCTTTTCTAGGTGTTTATTCCTGTTATTGTTTTGTTGTTTATGTTTCAGATATATTTTCTGTTGATCTCTCTACTAATAGGCAGTCGAGTGATGTTGAGTGTAGGAAAAGTATTAAACCCGAAAGCTGGTCCAGCGGTTACCTACTGGATTTTGTCTTGGTCATTTCATGTGTTTAGAAGATGGCATTGGATGTCCTTGGGCCACTGATTTACTGACTTACTCTGTATTGTGTCTGTATGTGTACTGTCTTAATGATAAAGAGAGTAGTGCTTTATGGTGTATGTATTTTTTTTAGATTGTGCTTGAGGATAATCAGAAGTTCCTGAAGCTGCTTGAGCTGCTAGGCATCTACCAGGAGAAGGGCAGCATCCTTGTGTTTGTCCATAAGCAGGAACATGCTGATGAGTTGATGAAGAACCTGATGAAGCACTCGTATCCATGCTTGTCACTCCACGGAGGCATCGACCAATATGACAGGGACAGCACAATGGATGACTTCAAATCGGGAAACATCAAGCTTTTGGTATATTACTAAGGTCTTTGGCAAAATGAATAACTGGGGAGAACTAGAGAAACTTTTGGTGAAGTGAAAGATGAATAAGTTATGCATGCTTCCAGTTGAACATATGAATAACACTTTGGCAGATTCTTCAGCTATTTTTGCTTAATTACATGATAATAGCTCATGAAGCTCTTGGTATGTAATTGACGGACTGGCAAAAGGAGTATTACTTAGTGAAACTAGAGCAGGTGTTACTTTTGGTGAACTGAAAGATGAACTTATACTAAAAGCAGCCTTAGCGTCATGCAACACATTTGTTGGTTGTGTTTAGCTATTGCCTTGCTACATGGAGGTCAAGCCCTCTGCTATGGTTGGTGGGTAGGAACCTTGAGCGAGTCCTTCTCATGCAGTTGCTCAATGCCATCGATTGCTGCTTTGTCATTAGATAGTTAACACAATAAATATAGAAATAATAATCCAGTAATACTTATTCTGCTGCAAATAAGAATAACCAATTTCTGCTGTAGATACTGTAGCTATTTATGCTTAATAATTTGTACCAAACAGATGGCCAGAATATGTTCTGCTCATGTGGCTAATGATGTCTCAAATGTTTTCTGTTTGCAGATAGCGACATCTGTTTGTGCACGGGGTCTGGATGTCAAAGATCTAAATTTGGTTATTAACTATGACTGTCCTAACCACTATGAAGACTATGTTCATCGATGCGGGTAAACAGTCATTTTATTTGCCTCTTGTAATTAGTGTATGTTTGCGGCTGAGCAGTTGGTAACTTCTGATGTAGACTTTGCTAGAAAAAAGCTGTTGTGATTATTTCTTTTGTTTGTTTGTTTAGTTGCATTTGACATCCTCCGCGATTTAACTTGCATAATTAAAAATGTCCATTACAGTCACAAGGATTTTGATAGCATGAGGGTTTTGATAGCAGCTTTGATAAGATTCATATCTTGTGATGCATCAGGTGCCTCTGCATCTTATGAGTCATGTGTGGTTGGTATTCATTGTCAAGTAATGTAGCTTACAAGAAAAGGTTATCATGATGGATGATGTCATATTTGTTCTTCGACTCTAAGATCCTAAAGCTCCGGGCCCATGACTCTAAGATGCTAGTATGAATAGAGGTGTGTAGGGAGTGACCAATTACCATACGATGCAGTTACTTTCCACGTGATGATGATGAGTTCTCTGCCCGAAGGCTGGTCCATTGGCTTTATGCCACCTGGGGATGGCATGAGTGAGATGGTTTTCCGTTGCCTTCCTCACGGACAATTGTGGATGAACGACTTGTCCAAGGTCGCTATTCAGTGGCTTGAGGTAGATTTGAACCTGCAACCCTTCGGTTACAAGGCACAGAACATACCGTTGTACCACCGCGTCCCACATAACTGTCAGAAAAAGATGTTATGTAACTTAAATGATGTCTTGTGTTTTTATTAGACAGTTTTTCTTAAGTCTGCTGAACTGATATTGAAACAAAGTTTGTTTCTGATTGTTTTAGACGAACAGGGCGTGCTGGTAACCATGGTTTTGCATATACATTTGTATCATCTGACCAAGGGAAGTATGCTGGGGAGTTGATTAAAGCACTAGAGCTTTCTGCAGCTGCTGTTTCTCCTGATCTTGTAGCACTTTGGGATAAATACAAGCAAGAAGCTGAAGCAGTAAGAGCTATCTCGGTTCCTATTTGATTAACGTATCTGCTGACAAGTTTCATTTCAATGTAGTTGTGTTGATATTTTCCTGTTGTTCTGGCAACAGGTATCACTAGCATTGGTGACCTCAACTAGTGCTGATGTCATATCTAATTGCAATCATTTGCTAGAGTTCTTTTGTTTAAGTTAATTTGTTTTAATTATGTAAGTGAATAGGATCAGGACTGTTTTTATTTAGAAATGAAGTTTAAAAATTGATCAAATCAAAATTGATAAAATCAAATCAGACTGTAGAACTGCCACTCACCCACTGTCATCTGCCTCACAAGGCTCCTTTGCTCATCACCCGACAGACTTTTCATTCCAAATAGAAATCTTCCCTCTTCTAGAATTCCTACCCTAATCCATCTGATCCTCTGCCTTCCAAGATTTCTCATCCTTAACGAAACCTGAGCAACCACTCTGCCTCCTCTCTTTGGCAACTGGACTCGGACCTTCACTGGACGTCAATCTCTGGACTTCATTTTCTGCTACCCATATTGAAAATTCCTCTGATACGACGTTTGTGAGTGAGCGGGTGCCCTGCGCTTAGCTTTAGAGTAGTGCTTTATAAATTTTTAGACTACGATTAAAAACCTATATTATTTAGATCAAGCATTGGAAAAGGGTAAATAAATGTGGCAGTATCATCTTGCCTTGTGGAAATGCCAAGAAATAAGATCACAGAGAAATGCGCAACATGGGTAGCAGAAATTGACAAATTGCACTGCAGAAATTAAGAATCACAGTATGAGCTTCAGAACATAACAAAGATTATTATTCACATTTTTATGTATTAACCAGTGTTGATTTGCTGTTGTAGGAAGGCAGAAAAATCACGAGTTTCAGTGGCTTCAAAGGTAAAGGCTTCAAATTCGATGAAACTGAGGCTCATCTGGCCGATGAACGCAAAAAGTTGCAGAAAGCTGCCCTCGGACTTCAAGATTCAGATGACGAAGATGCTGGTCTTGATGTAAGTGAATTTAGTTTGTGTTCCCTCTTAAAGGACTGAACTTAGTAACTGTAATTGTAGGCTGACATTTATAAAGCACCACTTCAAGAAAACACCCAACAGTGGTGCACCTGAACCAAAGAAATTACTGTTGAATAATACAGACTTCAGGCGCTTGTGCAACTGTGGAGGGACAAACTGCAGAGCACGACCCACAACTCTCAACAAAGGCGATTCCAGCTGGTGGGCCCCACATAGGTAAAATTCTGAACTGAGCCGTAGCAGTATGCATACGAGGGACAGTCAGGAGAACATGGGCAGCTGACCAAAGGGTGCCACAGCCAAGGACCAAGGAGACTGAAATGCAGAAGTCCCTAAAGTATGATGGAGCAGAGCCAACTAGACAATTGTGCGTCAGGGCCAGGATCTTAAACTGGATATGCTGCTGGATGGGTGCCATTGCAAAGTATCCCACATAAAGGAAGCTGTATGGCCAAACCTGGGAACACCTCCAAAAAGCGGATAGTGGCATTAAGAATAGACTGGAGCCTCGAAATATTAGCTAGTTAAAGTCTACCAAAGACAATTTTACCAAAGTCCACTCAGGTGCAGATAGGGCATGAATTACATGTAAACTAGTGATAGTATGAAAGAAGAGGAAGCAGCGGATGGTACAGAGCCGGTAGAAGTGGTAAAAGCATGAGCAGCATGTAGTTGGTGTTCGAATTCAGGCTGTTTCCAATGTTTTGTATTCCTGATTTGCCACTCCCACTTGATAGAGCTGTTTGAATGTGACTGGGCTTCTCAAACGACCTTTCTTGCTATGCCTGTTTGAATGGTACTGGTTAACAGATGTTAAATTCAGCTCTATCCAATAAACTTTCTCAAATTACATGGATCTGTTTGACTGGAATTATGTAACATTCTTTTTCACTTGACTAAAGCCGTATAAGCTATCTTTCCTTATTACATCAGTCTTATCTGTGTGTATGAGTTGTAGCTGTGTACTATATTTTGGTATTCTCTTTATGTATGCCTGCATTCTTGAATGAAAGACATTTACAGTTTTTGTTTGTTTATGTTTATTAGTGCATTTTCTCTTGTTTATGTTTATTTTGGGTGAGTGTTTGAATATTTACGTTGTCCATTGTATATGTATTTAAAGATTGATCAGAAGATTGAAGAGATGTTTGCTAGTCGTAAGCGTGTCAGCGATGTCACTCAGCCGATGCTTAACGCTACTAATCAGCCCTCAGCCAGCAATATTGAGAAGCTGGAGCTGGCCAAACGAGCAGCTTCCAAAATCAACATCTCGAAAAACCTCGGCCCAGAAGCCCAAGATATCTCACAGATTGCTGCTGCTGCCATTATGAAAGGCAGCATGGCTGCTCCTCAAGTATCGGTAAGACATCAATTCCTCTGCTGCTCATATCTTTAGACAGTTTGCTTTATGATTCATTTTTGAGGTTATAACAGAGTTTCTAATTAATCAATAATCATGTTGCTGTATATGATCTGTATGCTAATTATATTAGTTATCTTGTAAGAAATAAGGCAAGAAAAACAAATGTTGAAGTTGTTCTTGTTGCTATCAAAAGGCCTAAAATAGTATTTCCACTATGCTGCAGCTTCACTCGAATACTCTGACACTTGCGAATTTAATCATTTAGTACTTGGATGGATGACTACATGAATTATGAACTAGGCATTCAAGCCAACTCAACCCACCAGGGTAGTTGAAACCAACACAAATTGAGAGGTTACAAATGGTGTCTGTCTTTGGCTTAACTCCTTATAGGCCCGGGATAACTAATAAATTTCTGTGGAGGTTTGTAAACAAGTGGTGTTACCTTTACCTGTTTCCTTGATACATTTGACATATAAATTGGTTAGTGCAGATATACCTAGTAAAAAGGTTTTAACACTTTAACGACGAGAGTACTAAAAGTGACTGGGAAACCAATGCAGCTCATAATTAAGGTGATAAACATTCTTTGTGCTTTTCTGTTTGATAATTCAGTATTTTTTCTTCATTAAAGGTGATATTTCAGTATTTATGCTTTGGTTTTTAACATTTTAATGATGAGTGTGCACTAAAATGTATGGAAAACTAATCCCTCTCTTCGTTAAAGGGTTAAAGCCATTAAATTTGTTGTGTTTGAATTGTAATTGTCACTTCAAAGAATGTGATTTTTTACTCTACCTACAGTCGAAAACGATAGCTGAAGAGAGAGCTGAAAAAATCAATGCAAAGCTCGGCTATCGTCCTATGGTTGACGAGGAGAAAGAACCAGAGGCAGCTCCAGTGGAGACTTTCAAGCGATACGAAGAAGAGCTGGAGATCAATGATTTCCCTCAGACTGCTCGCTGGAAGGTTACCTCAAAGGTCAGTAGCCACCGTCTTTAACTTTGCAGATTTTATTAGCAGGAGTTTTAAATCCTCCTCAGATGTTATGCTTTTTGGTGGTTATTAGAAAGGATGAATTCACATGGAATCTCTGAAACAGTGTGATTTAAATAATATCAGCATTTGTATGTTTGGTAATCATCTAAGTTTTTCCTCTTGCCTGCAATGAACACTGTATTGAAGCACCTTTGACAAAACAAAAGCAAGTAGTTTTGTTTGGCACAGTAGCTGTTTGGTTAGTTTCAATGAAGTTAGCACAATGACCACTGACTTCAAATTCAAGTTGAGGCAGATGCTAGAGTACTTTCATGTCTTCTAAATATAAGCTAAATGCAAATTTATTTTAAGTGCCAGTTTAAATTTAAATTCAGTAATACTTAAACTTCTTCTTGTGCAATTCCAGGAGGCTTTGGCCCAGATATGTGAATATTCCGAGGCTGGTATCACTGTCCGTGGTACTTATATTCTGCCAAACAAGGAGCCGAAAGAAGGAGAGCGTAAGCTGTATCTGGGCATTGAGGCAACAAATGAGCTTTCTGTTTCTAAAGCCAAGGTGGAAATTACACGACTTATAAAAGAGGAACTTGTGCGATTGGTAAGTTTTTTAACTCGTTTCTTGTGTGATCTTGGATAGCAATTTTTTATACATGAGCATTATGTAGTGCCTTTTGTGTTTTTGTCCCCACAGACTATCTAAAATGGTTTGAATTTTTGTACTGGTTTGAGTCTTCCATATGACTGTTGGTACTGTAGACTTTATGCATCTTATTCCTGCTTAATCCCATTTGGACAAATTTAAGATCATCTCTCTCCTCTCTGTCTCTCTCCAGTGTCTCTTGCCCCTCTCCTAATTCCTTTACAAACCTACTGACTCACCTTTTCCAAGTACCCACACGTTTGAGCTTAATTCACAAATTGGCACGATACAAGTATATGATTTAATAAGGACAAGAAAGTAATGTTGCTTATTTTATAACATGAGAAACTAGGTGTTTAAAAATCTCACTTTCTTATAGATATTCTCATCTGTCTTTTTAAACATTTTTGTTGGTCAGTTGCATTGTATGTGTCACTTATACAAATGCCAGGATCTGTAAAAGTTCCTACAACACCAAAATATAATGTGTTTAAAAATCTCACTTTCTTATAGATATTCTCATCTGTCTTTTTAAACATTTTTGTTGGTCAGTTGCATTGTATGTGTCACTTATACAAATGCCAGGATCTGTAAAAGTTCCTACAACACCAAAATATAATGTGCCCAGATTTTTTTATGACGGGGTACACGATAGTCTAGTTTAAAATCCCCACCAAGGCAGAAATTTGTTTCGAGACTTCTGCTCCACCTATGCTTCTAGCCAACTCAGTATATAATGAGTACACTTACTGTACACTGTCAACGGGAACATCAGGGGGTGAGGGAGAGGACTAGCCACTTGTCATGGCTGAGGCTAAGAAAAATGAAGTCACTAACACTTCTTTCCATGGCTGCAGCAGAGCTAGCTAGCTCAAGGGACTATGTTCTTCTCTGAAAGATGACAGTATTCATCTGCTGGTATTTTAATATTTTGTGTTTTATCTTCTGTTTGTAGCAAAATTCATACCAACCAATCAACAAAAGTCGTTACAAGGTTCTGTGATCTGCACTGTCAGGTTGCATGCCGGTTTTGAAGTTTTGCTCTTGGACACTTGCCTCATCAACATATTCACTCATAAAGGGACAGATTTCTTTTTGTAGAACTCAACCAACTAAAGTTTTAATAAAGCTCGTAACTTACTATGTATATTTCTAATCACAGGTTATTATAAATATTGAATTACGAAAAGGCATGAAGTTGTGTTCTTGATTTGTAAACTATAGTTATGTGACATTTTTAGTGTGTATGGCATGTATGTGGATTGTTGTTTAGCACTTCAATACGTCTCCAAAGTATTGCACACAGAGTCCACATGCCTTGTTATAGGCTGCAAATGCTAGAAAAGTATACTCTCTGTAAGATTTGGTCGATTTGGTGAGGTCTCTCAGTCAATCAATAGAGAAAGTCTCTAATTTCGTCTACTCTAAGAGACACTGAAGTGAGATATCGCTACTCTCGTCTGCTTTATCAGACACTATAGAGAGAAGATGTCCAACTTCATCTTCTGTCTGTTATAGTAGACGACAGCAGCGACGGAAATAGCGACATCTCTCATCCGCGTCTCTTGAGTAGATGAATGTGAAGAGAGTAGATGTTGTTGCTTTAGTCTAATTTAAGAGACACTGATTGGAGATGTCGCTACAATCGTATGATCTATCAGACAGTGGAGAAGGTGTCACTTCTTCATCTCTCATCACTCTCTGATAGAGCAGACGATAGTAGCTATATCTCTCTTCCGTGTCTTTCAGAGTAGATGAAGTGGAGAAATCTTCTCTCTTCACTGTCTGAAAGAACAGACAATAGTAGCAACTTCTCTTCATTGTATCTTCGAGTAGATGAAGTGGCAATATTTTCTCATTTTCTGATTGTGAAGACGATTGTAGCAACAATTGTCTTCACTGTCTGATAGAAAAGACGATTGTTAATACAGCTCTCTTCAGTATCTGACAGAGCAGATGACAATAGCGACAAAATGATCTCTCCAGTGTCCCTTAAATTAGACCAAGGTAGGTACATATTCCCTCTTCGTAATCTGATTAAGACTACAGTAGCAATATCTGTCATTGCCTGTTACAGTAGATGAAGTGGTGAGATCTTCTCTCTTCATTGTCTGATAGAGCAGACGGTACTAGCGACATGTCTCCTCAGTGTCATTTAGAGATAGATGAACGTAGCGACATCCACTTCACTGTCTAATAGAGCAGACAACAATAACCACATTTCTTCAGTGTGCCTTAAAGTAGACCAACGTGGCGACATCTCTTCACTACCTGATAGAGCAGACGCAAATAGCGACATCTCTCTTCGGTGTCTCTTAATATTTATTAACACTGGTGTTGCCTCTACATAGAACAGTGGTTCTTAACCTTTTCAAGGGAGCCGAACCCCAAGAAAAATCCATCACCACTCACCGAACCCCTCAAGTTTTAACAATAATTTTTTACTAATGGGAACAAAAGGAAAAAAAATTGTACCAAAATGTGATACAATATTAATACATTCAATACAATACATCTTAATGTGTCCTTTGTTGTTGCCGTTTGGAAACAATGTGAGAAATGCGTGGCTCTGTTTTGGAAAGACTCATTTTCGCAATCAAGCCTGCTCCTTTTCTTGGATTTAATCTCCACCAGTTTTGAGAATCCTTGCTCACAGAGATATGATGTGACAAACAGTGTGTGGATTTCAAGGCCAGCTTTAGCAATGCGAGGATATCCTTCCATTTGGCGGCACCAAAATCTTGAGAGTATTGTTGTACCAAAGAACAATTGTTGAATGTGGTTCTGCTGAAGTTCGATAAGATCGTCCAGGTATGGATCGTTAACATTTGCTGTTGCAATATCGAAGGTTAACTAAGGTTAACAGGATGAACAGCTTTAAATTTCATAAGGTAGGGCCTGGTAGGCAACCTATTGCAAACAAAATTTATTAAATGAAAGTCCAGAAATGAAAATAAAATGGCAAATGATTTTTCACCCACACTCACTGACCCTGAATATGTATATATTTCAGAGGACCTCTGCCGAACCCCTGGCACTGGCTCACCGAACCCCAGGGGTTCGGTCGAACACTGGTTAAGAAACACTGACATAGAATATGTAGTAAGGCGCAGTGTAAATAACAACATTGGTGTTTATTATTCTTTATGAGTTGACTAGTACACATTATCTAGTTTGAAAGTGAAATTGTCATTGACGCTCTGCATTATTACATTTCACTTAACCTGGAAGTTTGTTCTACCGTCTGGTTTCATTTTCCAGCAGGACGGTGCATCTGCTCACACGGCAGAGTTGGCTCAAGACTGTATTGCCACCAAATGCAGTAAATTCATTGGCAAAGATGAATGGCCGCCAAACTCGAAATGACCAGTCTTGTTGTCCTCGAGACCAAGGTCTTGGTCTCAAGTGCACTCGAGTTCGTTTTTAAAAGTCTTGGTCTTGAGACCAAAAGTCTTGGTCTTGGTCTTGAGGTTCAAAGTCTTGGTCTTGAGGTTCAAAGTCTTGGTCTTGGTCTTGCAAGACCAAGACCGGCTGTCAATATGAACAGTCATTTAACAGAACTCAAGAATTCTGTATCAAGCCTGCTTGCATCATACAACCAATATCTATGGATGGATACAAGTCTTGTTGGTCAGGAAAACCCATTGGCAGCAGCAACAGTTATTCTATATGGTAAACCATGGGAGGATTTCAAAAGGACTCACTATCTGTACATTTACATCCAGTGCTTGAAAAGCTACTGTTTGTGTCAGCGACTTCAGCACCTGTAGTACGTATTTTTTCACATTGCGGAATTTTTATGAGCATGGGCGGCGATCCCGGGGGGGGTCGAACAGGACAAGACCCCCACTTTTAAGAGTGGGGGGACACGCCATACATCGGAACCCCAAATTTTGAGGAAACCCATAAAAAGGTCATAAATTTTTTTGACCTTTTTTCACCAGATCAGTTCAAAACTCTTTTACCAGATCAGTTCCAAAATGTCCCCCCCCCCACCTGTCAAACAAGATCGCCGCCACTGGTGAAATGGAAAGTTTGCGGAGATAAATCGGTGAAGATGAAAGTGGGAAAGTTTTTTTAAAAAGTGGTGGGAAAAAAGAAAGGAGAGTGTACGAAAAAGTGTAAGAAAAAGTTGTAAAAAGAGGTGAAGGACTAAAAAAAGGTCATCAACTTCTTTCGGAGATGAAATGGACATTTTTCGGAGATAAGGTGGCAGAGAAAGTTTTTTGGGGGACAAGATTTTCCAAAGACGGTCGTCGACGAGATCGTGGCCGACTTTGTCCCCCCCCCCCACCTCTCAGACAAGATCGCCGCCACTGTAGGTAACGGAACCCTTCCCCTTGTCCGCGCGTCTGGCATTAAAGATTTACCGTCAATACCTCATTTGTGGCATCCACACTCCAAAAGAGTATTAAGGCAGGCCTAGATTAGGCTACTCTGCTGTCTGCTGATCGTGCATATGGCTTAAGCCTTAATGTATTGCGAGGGTGGGTAATGGGTATTTCATACTGCTACCACAGTATAGATAATTACACAGTACGTCGACTCCTCGCCGCTGCTGCAGTCAGAATGTGTGACATTAAAAATAACTAAGCCCCGCCCACTGTGACGTCATTATGTCGTCCGCCATCTTAAAAGAGACCGTTTACCATGCCCATACACCAGAAACAATCACATCAAATATTTGTTAAACGTTAAAACAACATTGAGGACTACACGCCGATAAACCGGAATCCATCAAATAAAATATTTTTTAAACGTTACAACAACATTGAGGACTTCATTAGAATTAGCAATATTATTTTTAACGTTAATTTCAGCTTAAATCTATAATTAAAAATGTACGCGACAAAATGGCGTCGTAATGACGTCGTAATGACGTCGTAATCACGTGACCAGAAAAACTTGTCAACAGCCAGCAATGAGAGTCAACGTAGGCCTACTGTGTAATTATCTATACTGTGCTGCTACGTTCAGCAATTAAAGTGAATTGAACTAGATCCAATGCGGTATGGATAAAAACAATTGTGTCATGATGCATGGACGAGCGCCAAAGCAGTTAATCGGTGGATCGAACGCAGCCTATGATTGGATGCAGTGCTTTTTTTCTAGAAAAAAAGGTTCCGGAACGGAACAATAGGTGCCGGAACGCAACAATTATGGGCGGGATAAAATCACGAGAAAAACGGGATTGGGGGTTGGGAGGGGTCTCAATAAACACTGAACACAGTTCAAAAACACTTAAATTAAATTAAGATAACTAAATTATTGTTTTAATTATTAAAATAAATAAATTATTTTTTAGGAGCTGAAAAAGGTGCCGGAACGCCGTACCGGCGCGTTCCGGCTGAAAAAAAGCCCTGATTGGATGTATGTTGCACGTGATATAAATCAAATGACATGATTAGCCAACTATATAAACAAAGAAATGTGATGACGTCATATTCGTTGCCACAGTAGCCTAACCCGCAAAGGTTTACCCGTGTACGAAGTCTACGGACAGAGCTCTCGGTAATAATATTATAGCTCAAATCGAATCATTTTCGCTGATAATTGACATGGAAGTTTAGAAACAGATGTTGGACAAGGTAAGACAATAAAGTAAACATATTATAATTGTTTCTTATCGAAATAATTGGAAGAAACGAGCCCATCGTTTGAGTGAAGGATGAAAGAAAATGACCTAGTTGTCGAGTAAATTTGGCTTAGTTAGACCTAAATCTTGTTACAAGACCTTATAAAAAAACTGATTATTAATGTTTGAGTTAAGTAAATTTGTTTAAGTAATTTGCCCAGCTAATTAGAAAACAATTTGCTGCATTTGATGAAGTGAATGAGCTTTAAAACTTGTAGGCCTATTATGCGTGAATTTTCGATATGATCGATAGGCAGATGGCACGGATAGTTTGCAAATTTTGTCTGCTTTTGTGCTTGATACCTGACAGATTTTGTTTCGTAGGTTATGTTGCCATTTCGTGAGGCTTTTGTGGATACGTCGACACTCGATACGGTCCGTTCTTCTCGTCCAGTTTTATCGATGGAAGATGACTGCGAAGACCGAAGTCCAGCGCTGCCACTAGAAGCTCATCTTCGCCAGGAACAGGTAGGCCTAGGCCCCTATAACCTGACGCTTCTGTTAAGGACGGTTTCTTATCATATGATCCTCACCCTGCTGAGATCAAGAAGGTCGAAATGCTGACCGCTGGATGATGTCGCCTGCATCCACTGGATGATGTGGCCCGTGGAGTGGCTCGAGCTGGAGATGTCGCCTTTATAAAGGTTATGGAATATGTCGCCTTTGTAATGGTACTGGATGATGTCGCCTTTGTAAGGGTGCTGGAATATGTCGCCTTTGTAAAGGTGCTGGATGATGCATGGCGTGCTGAGCTGAAATTCCGCCCGGGGCAAGGACTCAAAATGCCGCCTTTGGCCACTTGATTTTCGATATGCTAGTTTCTCTAAGATATTGCATGACGATCATATTACATAATTTATACAATTTATTTTATACAGTTTATAGCCTTTCTATATTTTTCACTTTTCACTGTGTTTTCTAATTATCCGTTTTAGCTATGCATTTTTAAAATCTATTTCAATCATGGGCGGCGATCCCGGGAGGTCGAGGGAAACAAGACCCTCACCTTTAACAGTGGGGACACACCATACATTCGCCCCACATATTTTAAAGAAACACCAAAAAAGTCAGCAAATTTTATCGCGCGTGAGCGCGAAGCAATTTTTTCACCTCTTTTTTGACCAGATTAGCTTAAAACTCTTTTGTGACCAGATCCTTTCAAAAGTGTCCCCCCTCCTGTCAAACAAGATCGCAGCCACTGAGTCAGACTTGATGTCGTCTAAGTCGCATGGTTTCTTCGAGAGAATCGTCATCAGTCGACAGATGGCGGTTCTGGTGGCGGGAAAAACGAACGACACCTGGTGACAGCTGTGCATCTGCTTAATTGATTTCTTATCTAGACAGTTGCTATGCAAATTTGCAAATAAATTTTCTAATGTAGCCCTCGTTCTGTTCCTGTATAGGAAGAGGACGACGTGGCTTGAAGATCGGGTAGTACAATGTTCTCCACTCAACATTTCATCATTGCTTTTCCGACCTCTGTTTCTCTCATGTCTTTGTCTTAGGTCTGTCTGCTTAATATGTGCTTATCTGTTTCCTTTGCTGTCTTTGTCTTAATTAGGTGTGTCTGCTTGTCTGTTTCTCTCATGTCTTTGTCTTAAGTGTGTCTGCTTGTCTGTTTCTCTCTTTGTCTATATCTTACTATAGGTCTGTCTGCTTATCTATAGGTCTGTCTGCTTGTCTGTTTCTCTCTTTGTCTTTATCTTACTATAGGTCTGTCTGCTTATCTATAGGTCTGTCTGCTTATCTGTTTCTCTCCTTGTCTTTGCTTACTATAGGTCTGTCTGCTTATCTATAGGTCTGTCTGCTTATCTGTTTCTCTCCTTGTCTTTGCTTACTATAGGTCTGTCTGCTTATCTGTTTCCCTCCTTGTCTTTGCTTACTATAGGTCTGTCTGCTTATCTGTTTCTCTCCTTGTCTTTGCTTACTATAGGTCTGTCTGCTTATCTGTTTCTCTCTTGTCTTTGCTTACTATAGGTCTGTCTGCTTATCTGTTTCTCTGTTGTCTTTGCTTACTATAGGTCTGTCTGCTTATCAGTTTCTCTCCTTGTCTTTGCTTACTATAGGTCTCTCTGCTTATCTGTTTCTCTCTTGTCTTTGCTTACTATAGGTCTGTCTGCTTATCTGTTTCTCTCTTGTCTTTGCTTACTATAAGGTCTGTCTGCTTATCTGTTTCTCTCTTGTCTTTGCTTACTATAAGGTCTGTCTGCTTATCTGTTTCTCTCTTGTCTTTGCTTACTATAGGTCTGTCTGCTTATCTGTTTCTCTCTTGTCTTTGCTTACTATAGGTCTGTCTGCTTATCTGTTTCTCTCTTGTCTTTGCTTACTATAGGTCTGTCTGCTTATCTGTTTCTCTCTTGTCTTTGCTTACTATAGGTCTGTCTGCATATCTGTTTCTCTCTTGTCTTTGATTACTATAGGTCTGTCTGCTTATCTGTTTCTCTCTTGTCTTTGCTTACTATAGGTCTGTCTGCTTATCTGTTTCTCTCTTGTCTTTGCTTACTATAGGTCTGTCTGCTTATCTGTTTCTCTCCTTGTCTTTGCTTACTATAGGTCTGTCTGCTTATCTGTTTCTCTCTTGTCTTTGTCTTACCTAGTGTAAGACAAAGACAAGCAGAGATGCAGAGTAGCAGACATACCTATAGTAAGTCAAAGGCAAGCAGAGATGCAGAGTAGCAGACATACCTATAGTAAGACAAAGGCAAGCAGAGATGCAGAGTAGCAGACACACCTACGGTAAGACAAAGGCAAGCAGAGATACAGAGTAGCAGACATACCTATAGTAAGACAAAGGCAAGCAGAGATACAGAGTAGCAGACACACCTACGGTAAGACAAAGGCAAGCAGAGATACAGAGTAGCAGACATACCTATAGTAAGACAAAGGCAAGCAGAGATACAGAGTAGCAGACATACCTATATTAAGACAAAGGCAAGCAGAGATACAGAGTAGCAGAGATACCTATAATTAGACAAAGGCAAGCAGAGATACAGAGTAGCAGACATACCTATAGTAAGACAAAGGCAAGCAGAGATACAGAGTAGCAGACATACCTATGGTAAGACAAAGACAAGCAGAGATACAGAGTAGCAGACATACCTATAGTAAGACAAAGGCAAGCAGAGACACAGAGTAGCAGACATACCTATGGTAAGACAAAGACAAGCAGAGATACAGCGTAGCAGACATACCTATGGTAAGACAAAGACGAGCAGAGATATAGAGTAGCAGACGTACCTATGGTAAGACAGAGGCAAGCAGAGAAACAGAGTAGCAGACAGTCCTATAGTAGTAAGACAAAGACAAGCAGAGAAACAGATAAGCAGACGGACTTGTGGTCTTTGTCTTTCTATAAGTCTGTCTGCCTATGTCTTTCTCTGACTTTCTCTGTCTGACTTTAGGTCTGTCTGCTTCTCTGTTTCTCTCCCTGTCTCTGTGTGACTGTAGATCTGTCCTCTTATCTGTTTTCCTCGGTGTCTTTGTCTGACTATAGGTCTGTCTGCCTCTCTGTTTCTATCAATGTCTCCTTGTTACTTTTGATCTTCCTGTCTGCTTATTTCTTCTGGCTTTATGTCCTGCTTTCTGTCTGCTCTCATATCTCTTTCTAACACTGTGTGTTCCTTCGTTTACGTCTGGCTGCATATCACATTTGGTCACTTTCTGTGTCTTACGTGAGGTCTTCTTGCTTGCCTGTTGCTACTACTGTATATATCTCTGTCTATGTCTGTGCTTATCTGTGTCTGCTGCCTTTCTGTTATCATTTCTGTCTACATCTGACTTTGCACGTCTGTGTGTCTCCCAATCTCTTTTCCTGTCTGTGCCCGAGTTTTGTTTTGGATCGTTCTTATAAGTGCTAGTGTTAATTGTCTCCATGTGTCAGTGATTCAGTAGACGAATTATTACCATTTCAGTGTAGCGTGATAGAGAATGGCCTACCGTATTAAAATAATCTGCCCAGTCTAGAAGGACACATGCTCTTACCCATTCATTTTCCATGGAGCACATGAGTAGGTCTCTTGAAGAGGTGCTATATAAATATCCAGAATGAATGAATGATGTCAATAGGAACAGCAAGAGCTGCGGATTCTGTTGAATGAATCTGCTAGATTGAGATTGAAATGGGGAGACTATAAGGAGTAGAAAGATAGATGGGTCTTGAACCCAGGCGAACAGTTATTGAGTTGCAGGCAGTTATTGTCTAGCAAGTAATGAAACTCAATCCAAGCTTTATTCGTATTCTTGAATTAAGCATTGAATGTTATATAGTTGATAACTGTTGCTTGTTGATGTTTTGTTTGGGAAATGTGATGGGCCAAATGCATCACATTTTCTCAGTATGGCCTTAGTTTACCCAAATGTACGTCTTGTAAGAAGTACATTTGGGTAAAGTAAGTGCCAAAGTTTAGCCAAATGTACTTCTGACAAGAAGTACTTTGGGTAAACTACATTTGGGTATCCCCTTCATGGCAAGCGTCTCAGGCAGTTTTACTTTCCATTTTGACGTTGTATTTTTTAAGCTGGCCTAGTCGTCTTTGCTTAAAAGTTGTTACGCGAATAAGCAGAATCTAAATCTCTGCTTCATATAGGCCCTACTCACTATCTCTATCTTACTCTATACGTATCTCTCATGCACACATGCATGCTCTCTCTTTGTTTCTTCCTTATTCATGCGTTTTCAGACGCTCTTACTTTCTAGTGTTATGCTCATTTAACTTTTTCTCAACCTAACGGCGTTTTCCGTCATTCTCGCGCTATTTATCAATCTTTCTATCTGTCTGTCTTTCTGTCGTCTAAATGTCTGTCTGTTTGTCAATCTGTCTCTCTGTCTTCATGTGTATCTGTCTGTCTAGCTAGCTATATACCTTTCTGTATGTCTGTCTATCTGTCTATCTAACTGTCTTTCTGTCCGTCATCTATCTATCTGTCTATCTGTCTATCTTTCTATCTGACAGTCTATCCATCTCTCTCTCTCTCTCTCTCTCTCTCTCTCTCTCTCTCTCTCTCTCTCTCTCTCTCTCTCTCTCTCTCTCTCTCTCTCTCTCTCTCTCTCTCTGCATCTTTCTTGCTCTGCCGTTTTACCTTGTCTCGGGTCTCTCTTTTCCTCTTACTCTATTACTAAGTCTCTGTATATCGTTCTCCATCTTCATTTCTCTGTCCGTCTAGCTCTGTCAACATCGCGCTCTCTTGTCCGCTCTCTCGCTCTTCATTTACTCTCATTCCATTTTACTCTAGCACGCAGCCTGACGCAGGCCAAGTCTTTTCTCGTTCCCTTAGTCGCGCAGTCTTTGATTTAAATGCTTTTGCATTATGACACATCCGAGCTCTCTCCCGATCTCTCTACGTATTCTAATGCCTAGTAGTTGTGTCGTTTCTCACTTGCATCAGTGCTAATGTTTGTCTTGCATTCCCATGCAAGTAAAAGGAAATTACTCAAATTGAAAATATTTCTAAAATTGGGCTTTCTGTGGGTATACTGCCAAACTGGCGATGAAATTCCACTGCCTGAGCGCTGAAATGAAGGGGCTACGGAGACCTTTGCCACACCTCCTCGTGGTGGTCTCTGGGCATGCAGTTTTACCTGTAGGTTGACTGCATGGCGAAGATTGGCAGCGGCACGTCATCAATTGTTCTTTTTCTATCTTCAGTGTACCTTACAATCTCATTGGTAAGCTAGTTCTTATTCCACTTTTCTTAGTTAAGGAAAACAGTGGGGGAACTGGTCACATGTTACGTTTTTGGCCAAATTGTCGTGAAATTATTATTGGAAGTGACATATATAATTAGCAGTAGAAAAATAACTGATAATTTAGGTTACGGTAGGGGACGTGGGGGCAAGTTGGCGGTGGGGGCAAGATGGTGTTTGCGCTATAAAATTATTATGCGTGGCAGGAAAACAGTCTAACAGAAAATTTATCAATGAGCAAGCCAAGCCTGTTCCTTTGTTCGATCGCGGCTACGTGCTACGGAGCCTTCTTTCCGCGTATCACCTAAAAATAAGTTTTTCTATTTACCTCTAAAAATATTTCACTGTTATAAAATGTCGCATATCTTAATCCACATGAATGCAAAAAAATTTGCAAATGGGTCGTTTTGTTAAGCATTTATTGTGAGTTATTACTGATATATCTTGTTTCTCCAAATCACGCTGTACAAACCATAGCCACGAGATTTTGTAGGGTGGACCTGTTGGGGCAAAATGGTGGGGGCAAGTTGGCAGATTCAACCAACTTGCCCCAATGGTCAGCCAACTTGCCCCACAGTTAGAGTAATTATTGTTGTGCCTATATATTGCTTAGTTAAACTGGTGTGTATTGAAACCTGTTCTTTTGACGTTGTTATAGGGTTACATTGAACAGGTATTGCTCAAGCTGTGATTTAAAACATTTTGTAAACTGGTTCGTTCCATAAATAAATGAAGCAAGATTTAATTTTTTCAGTTCTCTCTTGCAGTCATCAAAACTTATAGGCCCTACCATGGTTCGAAATTATAAACGCAACGTTTAGCTCAGACAAAAACTCAGACAAAACAACAAAATAAACAAATGAAAAATAAGGAAAAGAAAAAGAAACCTGCAAAGATAAAAGACACACAACTCAAAAAGATTGAAGAAAGAAAACCCCCAAAATCAAGTCAGTGACATTTCAGATGTAAAATGCCCAGTTTGTGATGAAGTTGGTGGTGCTGAAGAGTGGGTGAAATGTGGCCAGTGCAAAACCTGGTGGCATGAAGCATGTTCAGCCTACGAAGGACGTGGCAATTTTATTTGCGATTTTTGTTGAAACATTCAGCAAATGAAGGACATTACGAATTTTGTTTAAACATTGCCATTTTAATGAAATAATCTTTTTATCTGACATCTTTATTAAGACTCAATGTTCTTAAATTGAAACAAATATGATCAACCACAATGCCTTCATTTTCCACTATCAAAAAGATTTATGTGTATATCTGTATTGCCACCATCTTGCCCCAAGCAGGCAACCAACTTGCCCCAGTGCGGGGGCAAGTTGGTTGACTTTCAGAAAATTTTTGAAGTCATTTTTTCCTTACTTACAAAATATTTTGATGCCTGCTTTTGTGCTAGAATGTAGCTGTTATTAACACATACGTTGTGGGGAAAAACTAATTGTGCTGGCATTATCGTTGACGATCACATGTGAGAAAACTGATTTATCCGCCAACTTGCCCCCACTTCCCCTACACGCAAAATTACCTTAAAGCGTTCCAAACAGGACTACCAATATCTGGCTGCATGTTTTAATTCTTTTCCTACTTCAAGTTTTCACTGACTACATCTTTCGATGCTCCATCCGATCACCAGTATTAGTCATTTAATATTTCATTATCGTTCACGTACGTCGTTGTTATTTATACTAAAAGAGGTCACGGACTCACCGAAGACCCCGCCGCCAGAAGAGTCTCTAATTAACTTGTGGGTCACTTTCACCCATATATAGGCGTTGTTTGTGAGGGGTACCCGTGGCCCACTTTTTAGACTGGGGTACCGTACCTCCCAATTTCTTAACAATGCCAATCAATATTTTATTATTGTGCCTTCCCAGAGATCTCAGTGGGGAAACGGTACCCTCCAGTCCAAAAAGTGGGGGCATGGGTATCCCTACAAGGGATACCCATGCCCCCACAAATTTCGCCCATGTATATGTGAAGAATTGAATAACAATCATTGCGGAACCTATGTAAAGCCAATGACATTGGTAGGAATTGGCAAAAGTAACGGGCGTAAGATCCGATGCCAGTTATCATTACATGTATACATATAACTCTCTAAAAATCCATCACTTCACTGTACCCCGCAGTGACCATGGTAACGACAAGAATTTAATTCTGGACCATTGCATTTTACGACATCCGCTCCGAGATTTCGGCTACGGCGTTGGTCTTTTTACGACGAAGGGTTTCGTGGATGGTTGACGAGATTTGAAAGGGTCGAAAGTTGAACGATATACTCGCCAGTAACTGTAATTACATGGCTCTCTCTGCCTTTGTGTACGTAAGCTTGTCTGGGTCTGTCTGCGTTTGTATATGTGGATCGATAGATAGTTTGATAGAGAGCTGTGTACTTGTCTGGCTCTCTATCTCTGTCTACCTCAGTCTGTCTTCGATGGTCTGTCCAATCTAATCTGGAACTTACAACAGCGTAACTATTTCTATACATGACTGCACCAATCATGGGCGGCGATCCCGGGGGGTCGAGGGGGACAAGACCCCCACCTTCAAGAGCGGGGGGACACGCCATACATCGGACCCCCCAAATTTTGAGGAAACCCCAAAAAAGGTCATAAATTTTTTTCGCGCGTCAGCGCAAAAAATTTTTTGACTTCTTTTTTTCACCAGATTAGTTCAAAACTCTTTTTTCACCAGATTAGTTAAAATGTCCCCCTCACCTGTCAAACAAGATCGCCGCCACTGTTTATGAGGCCCACCAGGCACGTCTTGGTCAGAAAATTCTAGGCGAATTGGTTTTTATAAAATACAAAAGGCATTTGGAATAACAGTTTGCATGAAGGACTTTTGAATACAAATTCGGATTTCTCTGCAGTTTTCTTTTAAAGTTAATTTGCTTTAATAAAATAAAACTCATGTTTTCATTAAAATAGTGAATATTCTGACTTGACAATTTTTAGAAGTCTTGACCTGATTGTGATTTTGTGGGTCTTGGTCTTGAGGTTCAAGGTCTTGGTCTCGAGGTTCAAAGTCTTGGTCTTGGTCTTGAGGTTCAAAGTCTTGGTCTTGAGGTTAAAGGTCTTGGTCTTGGTCTTGGTCTTGAGGTTCAAAGTCTTGGTCTTGGTCTTGAGGTTCAAGGTCTTGGTCTTGGTCTTGGTCTTGAGGTTTAAGGTCTTGACAACAAGACTGGAAATGACTAGCTGAGAAAACGTTTAGGCCTTACATGCATAGCGAGAAATTGTGAATTGAGATAATCTGCGTATAAGAAAACGCCCATTTAAGTTAAAATCGTGATTGAAAACATCAGAAAATTCGGATTATGTTAACTTGGGCGGCTGAATTTAGAACTCTTGCATACTCAACAATTCTTTAAGCATTTACAATTTAGGGCTTTGAAGAAAATTTAATCTGGGACTAAGATTAGTAATCTTAGTCTCAGATTTAATATACCTAGCCGTTAAAAACTTTACTCGTGGATAATGCATTTAAAGGGACGGTTGTTTTCTACGTCATCAAGTGCGTACTCTATGAAAGATATAAAGTCAATGTAACCTTGCTTAGAAGGCAAGGATTGTGGGAAAGATGGCTTTATTTAGGAATCTGATGTCAGGTAATTTTAAGCTGTTTATTAAATATTGAATTTGAGTAGTTAGAAATACACAATTATTTATTCACAGTTGCTAAGAACTGAGCATTTTAAATAGTGACCTTGCTGAACGCCTCATTTATTCAATTCTATATTATCGCCCGTGTACTGCATCTGCTTTGTTGAAACAGCGCTGAAAGAAACGTTGAGGCGACAAGCACTTCAAGGCTGACCCTATCAAGGCTGACCCTACCTTGTCTGAGGCGTGGTAACAAGCATATTTACAGTACCTCAGTTACAGCAGAATTACCAAATCAGAAAGTTTAGCCAGATTTGGCTGTTGGACAGTACGCAACTGATATAAGAGATTTCTCCAGAGCGGCTACAATCAACAACTATTACATTTATGAAACAGCGTCAGAAACTTTCAGCCACCACGGTCTTTCTTAAGTTACAACACATAGAAGTTCTGATTACGTGTAGTAGATGCCAAGTGCAGCATGCATGACCTTCTGATCTAGTTTAACTTGAATTTATTTTGCTTGATGGCTTCTAGTTAGGCACCCTACCTTTTGCGGCAAACTTGCGCTATCGGGGTCCCTAATTATTATTGCACAACCTGGCTGTATTCGAAATTCAAGGTGAATATGTATAACAAGAGGTCTCGCTGTAACATTAATAGGCCTAGTTTAATGAAACAAATCAAGAAATATTCATACACGAATGTTCACTTGTGCATCAATGACGCTAATAAAACTAGTTAAAATTTTAAGTTAAATTTAAAGCTGAATTTTAAAGCTAAATTTAAAACTAGGTTCGGACTATTTAAGCATTTTGGCAAAAACATTGTGGCAAAAACTAGCCTTATTATGTCAATGGCTCTAACTAGTTAGTTTCATTATATTAGTTTTATTAAATAAGCGTCGTTGATGCACAAGTAAACTTCTTTCATTTAACTAGGCTTATTAGTGTCAAGGTTTGACCTCTTGAAATACATAGTCCCTTTGAATTTGGTTCAGTCATTAACATTCGATAGGGATCCCGATAGCGCAAGTTTGCCCTTTTGCTTGATGGCTTCTAGTTAGGCACCATAGCCTAAAATCTTTCTTGGTTGTACTTCTGAGAAGTCTCAGTTGAGTGATAATTTAACAGAAGCCAATTAATGGGAGATTACAATCATAGGTATGGTTCACACTTTGACCTGTAAGATCAGTTTCAAGTGATAATATAGCAGAAGCCAACAAGTGGGAGATTACAACGCATATTCACACTTTGACCTGTAAGATCAGTTTCGAGTGATAATGTAACAGAAGCCAATAAGTGGGAGATTACAACGTATAGGTATAGTTCACACTTTGACCTGTAAGATCAGTTTCTTGTGATAATGTAACAGAAGCCAATAAGTGGGAGATTACAACGTATAGGTATAGTTCACACTTTGACCTGTAAGATCAGTTTCCAAGTCTTTACTGTGTGACAATTTACAGCTTACAAAAATATGACCTACCTTAATAGTTTGACTTTCAATTCATGTAATCGTATTAAATAAGTTTCATGTAAACTCCGCCACTGCTCGTATTTTGGCACGGCCAGTCCCAAGCCTGGATTAAGGAGGGCAACGCTAATGACCTTTGTTACCACACAGTGTCATTAAACTGAAACTACTAAGTTTGATGTCAAACTACTGACTTTAATGCAAAGATGATTTAATTTGTGTTTGTTTACAACTAACAGGGTTCTTGAGAACCTGCAGAATTTCGTCATCACTTGCTCCTGGACAAACTGGAATTGTCTCTTCTGTGCCAAAATTTGGCTTACAACCATTGGCTGGCCACAAAATTCAACCCCTGGGAGGATACTTTCTCAGTGGTGTGAGACCTCTGTCGACGCTGCTGGTTGCCAGTGCCACTAAGTGAGTGAATCTACATTCCTGAATCTAAAGACCAGGACATTTTTTCAGTTGGATTAACGAGGAAACTACATTCTTTACTTTCCCAGTCTTGTTTTGTACTTTCAAAATGGACCTTCTGTACCTTTAGCTTCAAACGAAAATCCAAAATGTATCATTAGCCCAAAATTGAGTTTGTTTTAGAAACTAATTACAGGTCTATTAGCATAGGTCAAGAGGGCACACATGCTGTAGTTATAAATGTGGTAGTACCCAACAATCCTTGATCATAATAATGTATTTAACTTGTTCAGTGCACGTTAGTACTCTTCTGTTATTAATAATTTATGCCACATGTTCTATAACTAGATTTTGTGATCCTGAGTAAATATTTTACTCACCAGAAGCCTTGTAAACTTGGCGTGCCCCTTGTACTGCACAGTTACCAGCATCAATTGATACTCCTGTGTACGTGTACTGCAAGACATGCATTACCATGTTTTGTTTAAATTGATTAATAACAAAAGTAATCATACACTTCTATCACATCTGTTGATGGATGCACCTCAACATTATAGTACCTGGAAGATGTCATGTATATAATGTCCAATTACCGTACATTACAATTCAGTATGGAGAGGAGAATATTTCAGTTATAGCTCTGGGAAGTTGTCATTATGTATACAGGAAGCCACACTTTTCTTTGCAGGCTGTTAAATCCGGCTCCAATTCTGGTTCAGCCAGTGCGTACCCGTATCTTATTCAGCTACCGTGGTGGCAAACCACGCACAGTTAAAGCGGTTGTCAACCGTTTTTTCCGTCTTTACAATGGTCTTTGGATACGTACACGTGCCGGGCGCCACAAGAAACGCTGGCTGAAGCCGCTGCGACGAGTTCAACGACTCAAACAACACGTATTTGTCAACAAGACGCAGTGTCGGATGCTAGATCGCATGGTCAACAAATATTACAAAACACCAAAGTATTACGTCGATGATCCCTATGCACCGTATCATCGCAAGTCAAACCTTCCCGACTATCGTTACGAACCACCAAAATTTTATCCATGATTTTGACCTTTTAGCACAATGCAGCATTTATTTACAGTTCTAAAACTATCCATCCGGCATGTTTCTGGAATGAAGAACTGAAATAAAATCATCCAATTTTTGCTTTAGAGCATTTATTAGCATTAAAAAGACTAGTGCGCAGAAATTAGTTGTTTTAAAGTGGAACATACAGTGTCAAAGCCCTTTAAACATCACACAAATAAATTATACTCAAAACAGGCTACACATAGAGGTCTATCCAGTTTAATCTGGTGTTTATAAATGAGTATGACGATCAGAGTTTTAAAGCGGCAGCCTGAGAAATCAAAGCCAAAACACACCAGAGACAAACTTAGTTCTTGTACATGCGTACCTAGCCAGAAGAGATCTGAAAAGAAAACAAAATGGTGCACAAGCAATATGTACTGTAAAAAAGCAACTTGGGGATGTTGAAAACCACTGGCTAAACGTCACAATATTGACTATAACTTCAGCCAGCTTATTCACGATACATGTAACTTTATTTGCATATCTTGGGTGTCCTCAGAAGCCTGGTCTTGTATCTGCATGTAATCCTGTGCCTTCGTCTCACTCGTGACTTTGAGAAATGAGCATATAATCTTAAAACTGTAATATGTTTACTTTGATACAACATCTATAGTTTAACAATAATACTACAAAATAGGTCATAATAAATATTGGAAATTTCACAATAATACTCACAAGTGGGTCATAAAAACTCATAATTAATATTGTACATTGATCAACCAATTGCAAGAGCTGTAACAAACCTGTGCATATTTACAGTTTAAGTAAAACAATGCCTTTAAAAAAGAGTGATAATGCTATTCACACAATATTTACATTTACTAAGGATACATGTAACTCAATATCATACAATAAATAGGATGAGGTTCTTTAATAACATGTACAGCAGCAGAAAAAACACACTGGCACCTTATTATAATGCTACCTTTGGAGTCCTAGTAGTTTCTGCAAAAATTAGTCTTCATATTCCCAGCTGCATCAGGATCTGTTATAGTGAAACATGTTATAATAAGGCTCCAGTGTACAAGTAAATACTTGTCGAATCGCATTATTGTAACTGTATAAAATGACAATCTGGAAAACACCTGTGTGACTAGACACTAATGTAAGTACTAATGTAAGTATAAAGTCAGCACTAGTAAAAGACTAGGATAAAACTGTTCTGTGATTTCAGAGTCACATTTTCCTAACGCAACTTCAGAAGTTCATGTGGCTGGAACACTTTCGATCAGTGCTGTCCAAACAGAACAAACTATGCATAAATTAACTGCAGAGTTTCACACGATGGCAGTTTCAGATTCTGAGCCTGTTCATACATCTGTTGATCCTGATAACTTCTTGCTTGCCAGAGTAAACTTTCTTCTGTTGAAGCAAGCAACAAAGACGTTCAAATAAACAAAATAGCCACGCAATTGTTTAATACCAATCCAAAATACTAAAATATCTGTTACATTTGGTACGCTATCCAAACAATGTCATTATGACAGTCATGCTAATGAAGGAAATTTATATTGCACCATAAACTGGAGTGTTTTTGCAAATTTCCCATTCATATTTAAAGAAACAAGGACACTGACACAATGGGTTTTCCTTACAGATTCTTCTCACATATAACCTACATGTAGACCTTTCTTACAAGATGCTATGTAGATGTTCAGACCACAGAAGAAGTGCAGCATACGCAGAAAGTTCTGCCTGTGCCAGAAAAAAATCCTAAAATGCCAGTTGACAACATAATAACATTACTGCTTTTAAGCAACATTAAAATTCTGTGTTCAATATTAAACTTAATCTTCAGAGTAATGTTTCATTACTTCCACATGTATCAGTGCAGAAATGCCACACAAAAAACAAAACAAAGGCTTACTGTATGAACGTTCCTTGTAACAGTTTGATCGCAAGTTTGCAATATGATCTTCTTCAATCTGGCGCTCCAACTTACGTAAGTCACCCTTGTATGTAGTTGCAAAATCGATCTTTACGTAATAAGGAACATTCAGGTTGAGTGTCTTTCGTTGCACACTGTACTTTCTACAATATTAAGTACCGGGCAACTTTGCAGAAACACGCATTGTTCTAATATACTATATCAAGGTCCTGTTTCTCAGTTACATTATAGGCTTCGACATATACCTTTGTTTACAGATGATCGTGGCAGAGGAAAGGAATACAGCATGTGTCATAATGCATTTTGTAGTACAGTACAGTTTATTAATCGGATGCAAGAATCAACATTCATGGTGTTGGGTAAAAGCCCATTTTCCAGTAGATCTAGTATCCGACTAGCGGTCCCTTTTCTTTGCCGAGGTCACATACATGTATAGGTATATGTTCATGTATGTAGATTCTTGCATCCAGTTAATTACTTCACCAGGTTCCTATGGACAGAAATGCACAATACATTTGCACAAATTCACACAAGTAAACTGCATCGAAGAAGCACACAGCCAGTATAAATTTATGCACAGATGTATGCAAATATAGCATGTGACATAATAGTTCGTAGTACAGTGAGCCAGAGATACAGATGCATTAATTGGATGCAAGAATCAACATTCACGGTATTGGGCAAAAGCCCACTCTCCAGTTCATATTTAAGAAACAAAGGCACCAACACAATGGGTTGTTTTTCTTACAGATGCTTACAGATAACCAGGGCTGCAGTGGTAAAATTAGAGGTGAGTATATGCTACCGGTTAGTTTTCAAAAACAAATTAGACGTGAGTATATGCTACCGGTTAGTTTTCGAAAACAAATTAGAAGCGAGTACAAATATTTTGTGAGGTGAGTATACGGTCGATGGAGGTGAGTACACAATGTATACCTACGTATACCCTTGACTACAGCCCTGCAGGTAACTGAATCAATGTGACTTCGATGAAATGCATGAAAACCAATTCAACAACCTTGCTACTGTGTTGAACAATGAATCATTTTTACACACATCAGGATTCAAGCCTCGGATGGAAAGATGAAAGGCTGATGCATTAATAGACAACTAGAATGTAGCCCAAAACTAATCTAAACTGGTGAATGGTTTAATAACGGCCTTCTTACTGTGAAGAACGGAGGCTGTACGTAGGATCTCCTGCCATAAATACTGTCAGTATTGATAAGACAAGAAGGAACATAATTGGTCCCAACTGCACAAGAATGGCATAATTAGACTGTAACAAAAAACCAAAACGGTATAAACAAAGACAGACAAATAGCATATTTAACTCTACCGTATAATTACATTGATTAAACTAAGTAAATATATGCATATTCAGTCAGTCACGAATTGTACATCGATATCCATCAATACTTACAACACCACAGGTTATTTATGTACAGAATCAACATGTACAGAATTTATGTACGGAATCAACATCCATGCCTCAGGTTCACATTTCAGTGTGACCATGTGTGCGTTATAAATTTAATTAATAATAATAATAATAGTGTACTAGGTAACCAAGATGTCCATTGAATGTTGACCAGCATGTATACGACTTCCTGTGTTTGGGGCTTAGTTCTGGTGTGCCTTTGGTTGATGCTTGTGCACTAGACATTGGCACAATAGAAGTTACTAATTAACATTCTGTTACATATCGGTAATATGTCAGTAAGACACTAATAATATTAATTATTCAGAGGTCTCCTAACCTATGCTATCAAATAATAATAGTCAATGAATAAGGTTAAACAGGAATGAACCTCAAGCAACTGCAACTGAGTAATCAATACACAATGAAACCACAGCTAGCAATTGTCATTGCTTGGAAAGGTCAAGTAGAGATCTGCATAATCTGTAATTAGTAGATCTAATGTAATAGACAGTGCTTTAGTTCGTGTATTTGAGTATGACACTGAACAGCAACAAACCTCAAACGGCTGAGAGTGGCGTTGAGGAGAAGGACGATGGTGATGATGATGGTATGTGCGTCGTGGTGCTCCAGCTGAAAAATAGTCACCAGGTCACTCACATAAACATGAGAGAGAGAGAGAAAGAGAGAGAGACACACACACACACACACACAGAAAGAAGAAACACATACCGAAGGACATTGAGAAAGAGAGACTAGAGCAGTCCATCAACTGGTCAAATTGGTCAGACTGAGGAATAAGAGAAACATCTGAACACTAGCATAAAGTTTCAACAGAGTAGGGCAACTTAGTGTATGAAATTATGGAAGATCAATGGGTTACCAGCAATCCCACAAACTGATCTGCACATGGCCATTAACTCACCAGCCACCTGAAGCAACATACTTGAGATGTAATCCCTGGATCTACATACTTATATTCATCAGCACAGTCTCAGAGTTAAAGACCATTAAATCTAGACCTCTTTACACGCAGCACCATTCACTGTGGCATGCATTTCAGTACTACAGGGCGACTATTAAATGATTATAAGAGGCTGTAATATAACAATATTCACATGAAGGACAGCCATAGAGTCAAAGAACATATATATACCAATCTAATACCTTTCCTTACAGGCAGTATGGCTTGGCAATGACTACACGATACACTGAATCTCTGAATTGTCTTACCTGCTTGGAAGCCTCCAAAAAACATGTTGAATACCTCATCAGCTGAAATGTCCCCTATACAAAAACATATACTTTATTTCACTTAAGGCAGAACAGAAAACAGGTACACAAACACTAGAAAAATGAAAAATACAATATACACTACATTGCAGAACTGAACAGCAACTTAAACTAACACTCCACAGGAGACGTAAGTGTTGTAAACCCATGATCCGACATATGACAAGTTATCCTTTACTGACAAACTGAGTCCATTAACTAAAGAATTAAACTCGTGTCCATAACTGAATGTCAACAACAGCATGTTAAGCGTACTTATCAATGACAGCATGTTAAGAGTGTACTATTACTAGTACTTATCGTGCCTTTAAGAAGTTAAAACATGGCAATAACTCACAGACTTAAAGTAGACCTACGATAATACTCTTACTCAGGGCTGTAGTGGTAAAATTGGAGGTGAGTATACGCTACCGGTTATTTTTCCGAAACAAATTAGAGGTGAGTATACGCTACAGTATTTTATGAGTATACACTACAGTATTTTAATATAAATAAATACAAATATATAGTGAGGTGAGTATACGGTCTCTAGAGGTAAGTATACGCTGTATACCCGCGTATACCCTCGACTACAGCCCTGCTCTTACTGATTCCCATATGTGAAAACCAAATACTTTATGATACGCATTGTTCCAGCAAGTGATTAGTTTACTCAGCTAAGACTGAGAAAACCTCAATGCTACGGAGTCATATCTAAAAACTGGGTGGCAGGTTATATGTCTGCTGTAAGTGAAGCTGCATTAGCTCCAACAAACCTGAGAAATTATTGAAAATATTATTACTAGCCTTGTAAAAATTAAAAAAGCTGTTATGAATATAAGAATAATTATATGAGACTACAGCTTAAGTCTGCCCAAGAACCCAAGCGAACTTGAAATTAATCAATGACAGTTTCTGATGCAACAAGTTGATGCAATCAATAAATTCACGATGGTAGTATATAACGCTCTTGGAAACAACTTCAGTACAGTATACACTTCTCAGCAGTCACTAAAAATTATTACCAATGCACTACCATGACAACAATGTGACAATGACTGGTTAATACCAGGAAAATAACCAACTAGAAATAGAACAAAGATATGGAGGAAAATACACAACTATGTTGTTAGAGAATACAGATGAAAAGAACTCACAATCAATATCAAACAAATATATTAAAAAAATTTAAAAATATAAAATCCAGTGAGATAATCCTATATAAACAATAAGATTAAATAGCATAGCCTAAAGGATAGACACATGACTCAACAATGATGGAGTGATTAGTGGTATTCACTGCAGCCATTCATTCTTCCATGCTGAAATATCTGTCAGGCAGCAAGTCCACACAGATTGTGTGTCTCAAGTGCAGGCATGCTGGATTTATACCGGGCCTGATAACAATAACTATCAGAAAAGATAACAGAAAATTAGAATGATATAAAATCCAGCAAGATAATTAGGGGTCAGCCGGGTAGACATTTTCCACCAAGTACCGAATCCGAGTATTTGGATGTAATATTTACCGGATCCGGGTACGAACCGAGTACCATTTGTTCCGTATGCGAATCTTCACATTTTCATGTAATAAGAAATTATCAAAATAAATTTCTATAACTGACTAATACACTTTGAATTTTAGAAATAAATAATCAATGAAATGGACTTGACTTCCGTTATGGACTTCCGGTTTTTGTACGTTTCTTCTTCAAAATGAATATGCTAGATAAAGCTCAAAGCTGACATACTGGATTTATACTGGGCATGCTGGATTTATACTGGGCCTGAATCGATTTAGCCTACAAATTCCGGCATGTGAGGCAGACAAGCAACTATTTGTGTGTACACTATTTGCCGAGGCGAATACTTCCGAAGAGTGCCAAAAAACGGGATATTCGGCCGAGGCAAATGTCCGGCTGACCCCTAAAGATAATACAATAATTATAAATTACAATTAAGATAAAACAACATTAGTATCACAACCTTCGATAACTCAGCCAAATCAAACTACACAAAATTAAAACTCATAAACCATCATATTTCCTCATTCCTACCTTCAAATCCACGAGTGTAATCAAAATGGTAGCCCTTATTTCGATGGTTGGAATGTGCCACCTCTGCCCTCTCCTCCTCACTTCCAAATTGATCATAACGATTCCTCTTCACCGGGTCGCTCAGCACTGCAAACGCGTTACCAATGGCTGCAAGCAAACAATTAAGTATGTCAGCAAAGAAAATACACTTGTGCTATTATGGGTAAGCACAGTAAAGACCTCTACAGATTATGCAGTAAATGGCAACAACAGGAGGTTATCGTCATCATCATTGTTGTTATTATTGCATTACTGTTACTACTGTTGTTACAATAAAATTAGCACATTAGCACAATTATACTGTAAATATAAATTCATTGCAGATCCATTTACCTGTTACCATTTGGATGCAAATGTACTATGACTGTATGTTAATGGACTAAAGGTGAAAAAGGCCATGCTGAAATACGGTAGTAAATGATTTATGCAAGTCTTAGTATAGCTAGAATTGTGTCTATCCTATTATCAGTCCTGACCGTTTCGTTAATTGACCTTGACCTGTGCCTGACCTTTGAAGGCTTCAGTTGCCCCTGGAGCATGATTCTTATCTGGGTGGAACTTGAGTGCCAGTTTCTTGTATGCCTTCTTCAGTTCATCCTCCGTGCAGTCCTGAGTGACACCAAGGATTTCATAATAATTCTTACACTTTCGGATCCTAGAATGAAACATAACAACTGCAATTAATCAAAATTCCTAGCTGTTTGGCTCGGTTTATTGTAATGTAATGTAATGTAACAACTTTAGGTCTACAGCACATGAACTGCCACAACATTACACATGTGCTTTCATGATTGACCCATCATTCTGGAACAGAATTGCAGCAGCTTCTGTTTTTGCCTGTCTTGCAACAGTGTAAGTAAGCCATTTATTGGTAGTGTTGAAATATCAATCTATTTCAGTCACTTTGAAGAGATGCCATATAACTCTGTATTACAATTATGAATTTAGCATTTAAATAGCTTATTTCAAAGCCTTTCACAGATATTGTGTATGCTGCCATAAGAAGTATGCATTTATGCACCTTAAAATTTGCATCAAGCCTTTCAACACTTTAACGATGAAAGTGTACTAAAAGCGACTGGGAAACCAATGCAGCTCGTCGTCATAGTGTTAAAGACATACTGAAATGCTAAGAACAATGTCATCTAACATATCTAAACAGGCTTGACTTAGGTAAGAAGCGAATTAAAAACTGCTACATTTGACCTCCAAATGAAAGGTTATTTTCTCCTAGAACATAATGCACACTGCCAGTAAAAATATTGATTCACAGATTTTGCATCATTGTGATATACACAGTACTATATAAGTATTTAGCAGTTCCACACATGGCTTCATTCTCTTAGTTAATTTCAGGTCATATGAAGTAGTAATCAAAATTTGATTGTTTTTCTGTTGAATGGATATAAATCAAATGCTAAATATTTACCGGGTACACAGTGGTAAAAGTGGGACCATCTAACCAGAGGTCCCTAGTTGAAGAAGAGGTAGAACTAGTAAAAACGTAACCGTAAATACTACAGATCATTAACAATTACATTCTGACAGCGTCGATTTGTTCCTCTGAGTACTGAGGAACCGAATCTGTTTCCCTGTCCGAGTGTTTCCTCCGTCTTGCTTTGCCTTCTGTTCCGTGAGCTCCAGGAGCCGATGAACCAAACTCTGAGTTGTCTTGTTGTTCCTGGTTGCCGCCAGCATTTGAGACAATCGCTGAAATCAGTTCTGTTAAAGAAATGACATCCCAGTTCAATGCAGCTCATTGTTAAAGTGTTAATATAATTAATCAATAACAGAGCAACAGAAAAGATTTTCAACATAATTTAATTGGTATCAATAAATTAAGAAATTGGGCAAGTTTCTGTGATGTTGTCATGGGAACCAATTACTTATCATTTATTTAGGAGTCGTTCATAAATTATGTCCACATACAGACGGTTGGGGGTAATACATATGCACACAAAAGGAATGGGTTACGCCCTGTTCAGACGTCTGCATATAGACTTGGTACATACAGTTAGTCCAGTACCACATGCATCTTAAACACGAACTTCACCAAGATGGCTGTCTCTACTGCGCTAGGTCATCATTAGTACTTTTCCGTTCCAAACGTTCAAGAACATTTCAATCTAACTTAAGTAGCATCTGTTTAGATCTGTTAGGCAACAATGTTTAGCAACCTTATTAAGTTCTTAAGAAGGCACTAATATTATACAAATAACCAGATCTATACATGTCATACATACATTAGTGGACTATGCTGAGAGTAGTCTATGATCTTGCATTAATACCATGACTCATAAAAGGATCACTGGGTACCAAGCTTCCATATTCAAATGCATAATGGATTAAGATAGGTTCTCTCTCATCAGCAGGCACAACACTTAGACTGATTCCTGCAGGTAAGGACCATCATATAATATGGTAATTAATAGAGCCACTTTGCTCAAACACCTACAGCACAGCCCCTGATGACCATGAGATTAGTACTCAGATTCAGCATCTAATGCAACAAAACAACATTGTTTCACATAAACTTATCATCTCCTTGAGCAACAATGAGTATATCACTAACTAGTTGCATATCAGAGTTTAAGGGCGTAATTAGACACATTGTAATTAAAATGATATACCACAATATCAGTTACAATAGATTCAAGGTATAAACTTTCTTATGCCTTTAATGACGAGCTGCACTGGTTCCCAATCACTTTCAGTACACTCTCGACATTAAAGTGTTAAAGAGGCTTTTGTTACTGCACATCCTGATATGAAACCTTAAGTGCTGCTTCAGCATGTACAAAAACTGATGAATACTTATAAAAAGAATGATGCTAACTTAAAAAAAGGATTTGACTTTGGCATTAAAAAGCAGCACAAAGGAAAGTTAGCTGATGAGTATATAGGTCTCAGCTGCTACACCAACCTGTGTGTTGTAGCCAGTCATACTCTCATATCATCAATTAGGCTGCATGAGTTATTAAACCCTGAAAATGTATTATATTCAGGCCCATAGCCATTTTAAGTTGTAGTGGAAAACATGACAGTGCCACAGCACTAACAAATGCTTCTGAATGCAATCAAACACATTCCAGCTTTTCAATCTGTTATTCATGTTGATTAAGCAGTGAAGACAATCGTTATAATGGTGGACAGTGGTCCTGATGACAATCCAAGATTTCCTAAAATGCTTGCTGCAGCCTATTGCATCTTCTGTGAAAATAACCTCGATGCAATTTTATTGGATGCCATGCACCAGGGCATTCTGTCTATAATGCAGTAGAGACCACACAAAGCTTAACTATCACATTACTTATCAAGATTGATACTACCTCACAATCACTTCAGATCTAAGATGGACTCCAGTGGAAACACAAGTGATGCCAAACTGGAAAAGCCAATTTCTAAAACGTAGCAAAGTCCTTACAGAATTACAGACCATGCATGAGTTGGAAGTAGAGTTCAACTGAAACTGATAGTTATCCTACATGTCAGTTGACAACAGAAAGATTAAAACAAATCCTTCTGGAAAGATGAATTTTACAGTCCAACAGTCACATAATTGTTTACAAATTTGAAAATGCAAAATTATAGCAAGTGGCAGTTAGCACAGATCGTATTATAATTAAATACTTGGACCAGGATGTTTTCTTGCCACCATACATTCCATGTTACCTTAAGGATAAAGGAATTAAGCATGCACTGGTTGGCAGCAGTGTAAGAAAATAAGGATCACTTTTTTAAAAGTAGCCTCTTCTGCATCTAAAGCCTTCGTGTGCTCATCCAAAGATGATTTTCTACTGTTCGTCCATGTGGAGCACCTTGGAAACCACATTTTTGCGAACAAAGTAGACAGTATTTTCCTTCTCTCTCTCTGTCTCTCTCTATCTGTCTGTCTCTCTCTCCCTCTCTAGGGGAAGACTCAGCCAAGTATGGCCGTCATGGCTGTGCCCATAATGCATCACCAAATTGTGCTATCTTCTTCCTGACAGTGTGGAGGTCCATCTGAGTAATAATCGTATCTTTCTCAACAATTCTAGTCCATGTGGTCCTAAGTCGACTGCAACATCTTTTCCAATTCTTCCAGTTCTGACTTTTCCAATTCTTCCAGTTCTGGCTTTTCCAATTCTTCCAGTAAGCAAAACACTATCACTTCTGCATTCACAGACAAAAAGACAAGTGCATACAAGGCAAAGAAGTAACCGACACTGGCAAAGCGGTACTTGAGAAATCAGAAAATCTTCAAAGTTAAGTAACTTTTATTCCTGGTAATGAAACCACAGATGGTTTGCCAGTTGTACGCAACCTGTTTGACTGCCTTGAATATTCTTTTTTGGATGACGTGTAGACTAATTCTCTGTTTAGTAACAAATGATAATAGTACTTGGGAAGCTAAGCATCATATTACTTTAGTTTTTGTGGCTAAAATGCAGTAGTTGATGCAGAGCATTTGCTTACTTTTCAGTTTTAAATAGTATGTGCTCTTCAACATTTTAAAATGACGTGCTTTTAAATACGATGGCACTAGTCGTTTAGTAAAGGCGTTATTCACACTGTTGACGTTTAATTCTTGTGGACGCCGAGTCCGTACGTCCACAAAATGCCAGGGTAATACCAAATGCGGATAATGCTGACAAAGGTAGGGGTCCAAAGTAGGTTATTTTTGCGGACGTCCTTTATAAACAACCCCTTACTTATCCGATAGTCCTGCCGGTAGCTTGCAGCACTCTTAGTTTGCTCAGAGTAAACAAGTATGACAACCGCAGGCTGCTGCTTCTTGAGGATTACTGAAGCATTGGTGTCAGATTATACATTCCTAAATTATAGGCTAAATACACCCATAATTTAACACTATCAAGCTAGAACGTAGGGTGTGAAGTAAACAGGAATAAAACCCATTCTATAAATTGTTATGTTTAGATTACTGCTGCAGTGACACCAGACAACTTTCCTTTTAAAACTACGTCCAAGCAAGCTCTCTAAAATCTTTACCTTTTGCTCTCTCCGTTGGATATAATTTCTCGGCTTTAAACAGAAATCGCAATGCTAATTTATGATCGCCATGCATAAGGTAAATCAACGCTTTCTCGATGCATCTCTCACACTCGCCTCTGTTGCTCTCCATCTTAAACATTACTGTCGTTTACATTTGATGGAGATTGTACTATAGATCGATTCTACACGTTCTCAATTACGTCACTTTACGGTTCGCCATTTTCATTTTGTCAATTTATATAGCGCAAAATTTTGGCTCATCATAGATTCTTCTCTCCCTTCCGTCAGGCGTGCGCCGACGATGAGGCCTCAACGTGACGTCTCCAAACAGCTCTGTCCCTGATTTTTTCAACAGAATCCCTCATCTCCATGTTCTGTGCTTTCAGGTCTTCTTTTATATTGTCCATCCATGTCTTTGTTTGCCTCCCTCGATCTGCTTCGTTTTCCCTCTACATGACCGTACATAGCTGCGGCCGGAAGCCTCCTGCCATCCATTCGTGTCACATGCCCGAACCATGTAAGCCTTCTTTTCCTGATCTTGTCCACCACTGTTTCCATCTGACCCAGCTCCTCCCTGGTCACCTCATTTCGAATCTTGTCTCTTCTACTTCTGCCAATTATTCTTCGCATCCAGCTCATTTCCGCCACCAGCAGTCTCCTCTCATCTTCCGGTTCTTCCCTGTGCAGGCACCAGCACTCTGAACCATACAGCAGCACCGGAATGACAATTAAAGCTCTGTATAGCTTCATCTTGGTTCTTATGGCTATGTTGTTTGATTTCCATATCTTGTTCAGCCTGCCGAACATCGCATATATGCTAGACCGATTCTACTCCTGATATTTATAGCCTACCTGTGATATCATAGATATTATACGGTATAAATAATTACACAGTACGTCGACTCGCATTGCTAACTGTTGACTAGTCTTTGGGGGTGACGCAATTTTGAAACTGAGCTTTTGAATTATAGATTTAAGTAAGTAAGTAAAGTTAAAAATAATGTTGTTAATTCGAAGTCCTCGATGTTGTTGTAACGTTTAAAAAATATTTTATGTGATGGATTCCGGTGTATCGGCGTGTAGTCCTCAATGTTGTTGCAACGTTTAAAAATATATATTTTGACGTGATGGGTTCCGGTGTATCGACGTGTAAGAGCTCGTATTCAAAATTGTATTCAGATATTTATAAAGCGCTTCTAGCGGGAGAGCCATTCAGAAGCGCTCCCAGTGCGAGAGACCCAGAGAGAAAAAGCAAGTCTGAAGAAAGGTAAAAGAAGAAGGAGAGACGTTAGGCTACCTGAGAGAATAGAAGAACGAACGAACGGAGGAAGCTCATTCCAAAGAGCAGGGCCAATGGAGGCAAAAGATCTAGATTGAGCCAGAGAAGTTCTAGCTGAAATCGTATTTAAAAGCACGTCATTTTAAAATGTTGAAGAGCACGCGTATGTCATAGCCTACTATTAAATACTATTAGCTTTTTACCCTGACCTCGGCCTGCTCTGGTCGCCGATCTCTGCGCTCGGCTACCAGAGGTGACTTTGTGGTTCCACATGCACGCACTGCCACTAGACAGCATCGGGCTTTCTCGGTCGTAGGTCCCTCTCTGTGGAATGGCTTACCCTCTGACCTGCGCTCTCTCCCTCGTGTCATGTCTAGTACCTTTTATAAGAACCTTAACCCATTCCCGCCTGAAGCGTCCGCTAGGGGACGGATTTGGGAGGTATTGGTTCATCTAGAAACTATTTAGAATTCAGTGTTGTCATATCTAAAAATAGCACGCAGCTTTCTTCCGGAATACTTATCTATGAGCGGAGCCATTTTTTTAAGCAAAATCTATTGTTTAAAGCATAAAAAATTACTTTTAAATGACACGTAAAATTATACCGTTGGCGGAGGTCTTGAGGCGCGTCATGGACGACCCGGACGAAGACTTTTCGTCTTCGGATGACGAAGCAATCGGCGATGTGAGGGTTGGAGGAGCACAACTGGTGTGGGAACACACTGCAGCCCGACTTCGCATGAAATCGACCTTAGAACCGTGCCAGATGGACTCGGCATTGCTAAATGACGAGGATGTTGGAGAGGTAAGCATTGAAATATTTCTCTTTTTCTTTGTTTTTTGTGTGTAAATTGCTTGATTATTGTGAAGTACAAGTATTGTGATTATGTCTATTGAAAGCCTACTGATAGTGACTGGTAGTTACTGATATTCAATACAAGGAAACTTACAAAATAAAAATAATTTGCTGATGAAAAGTGGGCGTGTCCGTTGATCAGCTGATTGATGTTGAATTATGCACTTTTATATTTCTCCTATCTAATTCAGACTTTGTATAATTTTCCATTTACAGGCATCATCTGCACAACCTCCATCTTCTGTAACACCTCCGTCAGCATCACCATCTGCACCGCCAGCAGTGGACATAACAAAAGCGAATGGTCGTGGTCGCGGACGAGGTCGTGGTCGCGGACGAGGTCGAGGAACTGCCCAGCCTGCCAGCCGGACACAGACAAAGCAGAGTGCATCTGCACAACCTCCATCTTCTGTAACACCTCCGTCAGCATCACCATCTGCACCGCCAGCAGTGGACATAACAAAAGCGAATGGTCGTGGTCGCGGACGAGGTCGTGGTCGCGGACGAGGTCGAGGAACTGCCCAGCCTGCCAGCCGGACACAGACAAAGCAGAGTGCAGCTTCCGCTTCTGCTGTTGACGAGTGGACCTGGGAAAGGACGTTCCAAAAGAAGGACATTCCTTTCTGGGGAACACCAGGACCCTCAGAATCTGCACGCCGCTGCGTGACGCCTGCCGAGTTCTTTGGACTCTACATCGGTGACACTGTCATGGAGTTATTAGTTTCAGAAACTAATAAATATGCCATGCAATCTAGACACGATACGCCATCAACCATGTCTTGGGTCCCAGTTACCAGGCAAGAAATGGCAGCATTTCTGGGCTTACACATTGCTATGGGTGTTGCCAACTTGCCTGAAATCCATGACTACTGGTCTACTGAACCCGCCCTTGAAATTGGATGGTATAAGTCTGTGATGCCCCGCGACCGATTCACCCAAATCCTGCGCTACCTTCATTGTTCTGGCACACCATCCAAACCTCGCACTGATCCTGACCATGACAAACTCCATAAAATACGTCCTTTTCTGAATTCTGTTCTTGACAGTTCTTTGTCACACAACATCCCGCAGGAACACATCTCGATTGATGAACAGATGGTCGGCACACGGTGCCGGGTCAGTTTTATACAATTCATGCCAGACAAACCACAGAGGTTTGGAATTAAATTGTGGGCATTAGCAGACAGTAGAAATGGATACCTGTGTAATTTTCAAATTTACACAGGTAAAGAAGCTGGGACTGCCGAGGTTGGTTTGGCGTATCGTGTGGTATACGATTTGATGCAGCCGTACCTGAATAAGGGATACAAATTGTACACCGACAACTTCTACACATCTCCGAAGTTGGTGAAAGATCTCCTGAGAGATAACACATATCTAACAGGAACAGTTAGGTCCAACAGGAGAGGCTTTCCCAAGGACTTCGCAACTTCCAAACTGGACAGCGGTGCATCTGAGTTTCTGCATTCAGATGGCATCACCGCTGTTCATTGGAAGGACAAACGAGATGTGTATTGTTTGTCAAGTTTGCATGGCAGTGAGATTGATGCTTTGCCAAGTAACTCTGGAGATGCTGGAGTAAAACTGAAGCCAAGGTTGGTCTGTGACTACAACACTCACATGGGTGGTGTAGACCTGCATGACCAGCTTCAGGTTTACTACAGCATCGGCCGGAAGGGAATGAAATGGTGGAAGAGGGTCTTTTGGAGGCTGTGCGAGATAGCAGTTCTGAACAGCTATTTGCTGCACAATGTTGTGCACGGCAAAAGCCGGAAGATCACGCAGAAGGCGTTCAGGCTGAAGCTCGCTTACAGCCTCACAGAAGACCTGGTCACACAGCGTGCAAACCCTACGGACAACGCTGTTGTGCCAGGTCCTGGTAGACGCCCTTCCTCCCTCATTCCCAGGCTACTTGGCAAACACTTTCTCAGTAACTCCCATGTCAGGAAACGATGTAGAGTCTGTGCAAAGCAGAAGAACTCGCAGACTGGGAATAGCAGAGACACAAGAACAGTAATGAGGTGCGAGAAATGTGATGTGCCTCTGTGCGTTGGCGAATGCTTCGAACTCTGGCACACCAAGGCCACTATATAAATGAAATTTTTTTAGTAATGAAATGTGCATTTTATAGCCTGAAATGTGCTGATACAGAAAATATCAACTTTGTTATGCCTATCTGTTATACTTGTTGCACTATTGTTGTTTCAGTATAAGAACCGTCAGTTTGTTGCACGTTGGCTTACTAAGGCCGCTATATAAATGAAATTTTTTTAGTAATGAAATGTGCATTTTATAGCCTGAAATGTGCTGATACAGAAAATATCAACTTTGTTATGCCTATCTGTTATACTTGTTGCACTATTGTTGTTTCAGTATAAGAACCGTCAGTTTGTTGCACGTTGGCTTACTAAGGCCGCTATATAAATGAAATTTTTTTAGTAATGAAATGTGCATTTTATAGCCTGAAATGTGCTGATTCAGAAAATATCAACTTTGTTATGCCTATCTGTTATACTTGTTGCACTATTGTTGTTTCAGTATAAGAACCATCAATTTGCACATTTTCCAAAAAAACAATTCAGGCGGGAATGGGTTAAGACTTTTTTTGACCGGGCTTGGGTCGGGAGTGCCTCTGAGTAGTTGCCTTGAAGGGGCGCTATATAAATTCCGCTGATTGATTGATTGATTGATTAAAATGGCGGTCGGTCACACATTCTGACTGCTGCATCGGCCGGGAGTCGACGTACTGTGTAATTATACTGTAGGCCTACATGCACGTGTAGATATGCTTCACGTTTAGTGCTATTTGCATATTCTTTCACCTATTTTCAGAGCTTCACGCTCTAGTGAAACCGAAAAGAAGAACTAGGCCTAAATGGTTAATTGTGAACTGATGACCATAGGTCTTTCGAAAGAAAACAAAACATTTCTGGCTTTGCATTTTCAATGCCACACAATCAAAACGCATGCAGCCAATATAATCATACTGAAATGATACAATTACACAATTATATATATATTCTGTGTGCAAATTCCAAAATTATTTCCATCACTCCAGGCAAGAATTAAGCGATCGTGTAGGCTAGCTAGACCTATATGTTAGTCAATGATATACTTGGAATCAAAGCCATTTGCTCGAGATGCCGCTGGTGTTGAGAATGATTTGGCTGTTTTCGCACGGCATTCGGCAAAGCTGAGTAACATTTTGAAGGCCGCGCAACTGGAGCATTCAAAGGCCACATCACTTCTACATCCACTGTGTCCTACGTAGGCCTACTCGAGTGTGGGGTTTCTGCCCTGATCCACATTTTGAACAAAATTGAAGAAATCTTGCAAGCATTCGAGAAATACGAAAAAACGACAAATGGTGAAGCAGCGTCTAATTAAGGCACATGGTTTTCTACAGGTCGTCGGTAATGGAAACTTTATCTTAACGCTGAAGTGGACACTATAGCTGTCTGTCTTCATGCGTCTTGAAAATCTGAACAGCAGGGACGTAACTAGCGTTGGGCTTGGGGGGGCTTAAGCCCCCCCAAACGAAGTTGAAGCCCCCCCAAACAAGTCAAGCCGTTGTATGCTTACGGCTAAAATTCGTATGAACACTGTATAAATGTTGCCATGTTCAAGGTTTAAGCCCCCCCAAACGAAAAATCCTAGTTACGTGCCTGCTGAACAGAACAGTGCAATGCCGATAAAATAGCCTAAGTGTTCAGAATTCAACGCAGAACCTTGCTGTATAATTCACTCTAAAATTTTACTTCCTCTCGCCTTTAAAATCCGACTATGGCTCGCAGTAGAAACTCTAGAGCCCACACGTAGAAGGACGTTTCAAATTTTAATGTTAGGGCCTACGACTGCATAATGTGGGTCCTTCAGCCTTGAACAGTCTTCCCCAGTCCCTCCACCAAGAGCTTCTTGCCCTCTCCCCTCTTCAGTTCCGTAGACGCTTGAAAACCTTTATTTTTGCTGATGCGGGTCTAGAGCGCCGCTTATGTGAGCGGCGCTATATAAATGTTCTGTTAAAATCACAATTACATTCATAATAGATAATAATTATTATCGTGACGTCATCAGTTGGCTGTGTAAGTCGAAATTTTCATAGACCTACTTGGCGTAATTAAATTATATAGCCTAAATTCTTCAACTTATGTAGGCGTTAGAGTTGGATTTCTATATTTATTATTAAGTCAACATCTCGTGATTTCGAAGACTTTGTCCGTCGAAGCCGAATCGCCCAAGATTCAGGACAGTTTGGTTTGAAATATTTTGTTATCATCAGCGATCATCGCGCCTTTCAGAATTTCGCCAAATCGTGTTGAAATGGCCGATGACGTCATCATTGCCATGACAACGCATTACTTGATTATTACCTTATTAGTTTCCGTTTGATCTTAAACGATTTTAAATTCAGATTTTAAATTCTTATCGCTTGAAACATGAATAGAAAGCCTACTAAGGGAAACGGGACTTACAATACAATAAAACACAACTAAAAATTTATAGCGCGCTTGATCAAGACAAGTCTGGCACGAGAACGCGTTGCACTGCATTTCTAGTCATAGTGCAATGTGAATAGATGAGTTAGTAATTGTTATTTAAATTGAGGAACAGGTGTGCATTAACGGACTGAAGGTGGAAGACTGTTTCATTCTAGGGGTCCTGAGATCGAGAAGGCACGACTACCAAACTTCCCTTTGGTGCTAAGTAGGCCCTACGGCAAAATCTCCTCTCGTTGCCGATCTGAGTCCTTTAGAATTGGAAGCAGAACATGGCGTGACCATGGATGTCATGTAGGAGGGATCGAGAAGTTTCAGAGTGGATATTGTACGTGAGGAGGGAGATTTTGAAGACGATACGGGCGCGGATTGGAAACCAATTCAGTTGTTGCAGACTTGCAGGGTTGGCGTGATGTGATCTCTGGGACCAAGACCTTTTAGGCCTATTAGGCCTATCTAGCGAGTAGAACACAATGCATTATGGCCAAGGCATCAACCGATGGTCACTTCAAGTGGAATCGTAATAAAAAAATTAATCGTTTTCCGTTTGATAATTTAGTTAAATAATTTATTCCTATAGTTCATAGAGGTCAGAAGTGAGTCTAAGTTGAAACTGATGAATCTTAAGTCTAGATCTGAATAACATTAAAGAATTAACAGAACTGATGCACTGGACATTGGATTTGAACCGAGGCGTAACTTTAGTCTAAAAAGTGGGGGTACCAATACTTTGGTCTAAAAAGTGGGGGTACCAATTTCTTCTCCACCTTCGCTTTTCGCAGGGTGGCCATTTTGAACACATTTCCTGTCAGTATTCTCATTAATTTTAGTTCTCGGTTTACCTGTGTATCAAAGCAGAGTTTTTCAAACTGTGGTCCCCGGACCCCTGGGGGTCCGCGAAGGATTTGGCGGGGGTCCGCGAGAGCGTTCTGAAAATAATGTGATGCTTAACACTGTATATGGTTTTATCATTAACAGCCTGTGTTTTCAAATTCATACGCTACTTATAGTGTGCCTGTAACTGTATGATCCACAAGGATCCAAATTGGGTATTCGATCACACCAGTTTTGTGATGCTGCTGACAGTTATTCTTTGCGTACTAGGGCCTACAGTGACGTAAATAAGATGTAGGCTTATGGTCACGTTACATTTCTAGCCTAATAACACGTGTGTTTTTATAAAATTTAATATAGGGCCTATAACTTCTGCTAATCGACTGCCAATCATTTATGCACCCAATGTAAGCGTGATGTATGTGAAGCTTTCATCAGAAGTAGGCCTACAACTAGATTCCATTTAAACAAGTTTAAGATATTCACAAAACAAACTTTGAAAGTCTACAAGTGTTTCATTTAGAAAATCAACACTGAATATGAGCCTGATTGTTTTTTTCATGGAAGAAACACCGAAGCTCTATCTAGGACTCTAGGCTAGTTGTTTTTACATAAACGCTATATTTTCTTCTAATTGTAACTCTGGACTGACTTGGGTTTTCTGAAAAACACACTTGCTCTATAATAGTCTATAGCATTAAGTATTACAAGACATAGTTAGCTAAAAAAAATGTCAAAAATGGACTCTAGTGGTTCCTCCAGTGAAGGATTCATTTACAATATGCTGGTCTATTTCCGGATTGTGTAGGCCTACTCTGGACTTGTAGAATTATAAATTTGTGGAATTCGCCTGGTTTTAGCCTTTAGACGAACGATAATACAGAGATTTGCAAAGCATATCCCTATTTCGTTCACGTTCGCTGTTATATGCTAACTATATAATTTTGCTGTTTGTATTATGGATAACTTTCTGAAACGTAAGAAAGTGCTTAGGCCTATCCAAACTAGCACCAATTACGGACAGTTTTTGCAAAGCAAAGCAAGCACATCCCTCTCGCTGACATTACTGGTTTTTTGCGAAGCCGATGCTATTCATTTCTTAAATGACTGTGTTCCATAGTTATCGCAGGGAGTTAATAACAATTTATTTAATGTTACTTTTTATATTATAATAGTCCTCAGCGTCATAAATAAGCAAGCGTGTATTGTGGAAATAGTCTATCTGCCTGTTATTTTATTAAATTTTAAGAATAGGGGCCTAAATTTTGCTTTGTAAATACTGGGGGTCCGCGAGCTATGCCTAGAAAAAATAGGGGTCCCTGGTCCAAAAAGTTTGAAAACCTCTGTATCAAAGAACTTTCGCACTTTGACGGAGACTGCATTCTCTGGGAGGGCACAATAACAAAAATATTGATTGACATTGTTTAAAAAGTGGGGGGTACAGTACCCCAGTCCAAAAAGTTGGGGGTACGGGTACCCCTCGTACCCCCACAAATTACGCCTATGGATTTGAATAAACTTACTGTAAAACATTTTCAGCCCATCGCTAAACGCGCTATATAAATGTTCAGATACTTTAGGCCAGATTGAAGGATGAGTGAGGGCCAATATAGACAAATTATAGGTGTCTCGTTCACAGCACGGAATAACTGCATATGGCTTTTATATAATGTAATAAAAATGCCATCGGACGACTATAGGACAATACAGAGTTATAAATAGGCTAATGTGGACGTCATAATTATAAATTTATTTTGCGTACGTAAACTTTTGTCCCTCCCCTCCCCCCCCGTTCGCACCCGTACGCAAAATCGCCTAAATCCGACTCCCCTCCCCTCATTGCGTACGTAATATGTGGACGGCCCCTAAACAAACGATCAATCCTGTATCTATCCCTCTTGTTAGTATACCGGCCCCCAACAGCTAGCTGGTGAGGCGTATAAAATATGCGCCACCGTTGTTGTCACTGTGACATCGCGAAGGGCTGCTGACTGGAGACCATGCGAGTATTGTACTGTAATGTATTGTATTTGGATATTTAAAAAGCGCTTTAGTGAAGCTAGTTCTTTAGTTAAGATGTGCTCTTTAGTTAAGATGCATTCTTTAGTTGAGATGTGTTCTTCAGTTGAAATATGTTCTTTAGTTAAGATTTGTTCTTCAGTTAAGCTAGTTCTTTAGTTGAGAGATATTCTTTAGTTAAGGTATGTTCTTCAGTTAAGATTTTTTAAAGTTTGGTTCAGTTATGTTCTTTTGTTAAGATAGTTTTTACTTAAGATGTTTTCTTTAATTAAGATATGTTCTTTGGTTAGGGGCCATCCATATATTACGTACGCAAAATTCGGGAGAATTGACCCCCCTCCCCCTGTTCGCAAGCGTACTTTCTTCCAACCCCCCCGGGTACGTACTTTCTTCCAACCCCCCCCCCAGACCAGCTGCAGAAAGTGTCTCGGCAGCGGACTGTCTGCACTTTAGGCCAGATAGAAGGATGAGTGAGGGCCAATATAGACAAATTATAGCACATAATATATATGGCACAGCACAGAATAACTGCACATGGCTTTTATATAATGTAATAAAATGCCATCGGACGACTATGGGACAATACAGAGTTATAAATAGGCTAATGTGGACGTCATAATTAGAAGTTTATTTTGCGTACGTACACATTTTGTCCCCCCTCCCCCCCGTTCGCACCCGTACGCAAAATCGAGAATTTCTGACCCCCCTCTCCCCTAAGTGCGTACGTAATATGTGGATGGCCCCTTAAAATATGTTCTTTAATTAAAATGGTTTTTTAGTTAAGATTTGTACGTTAGTTAAGATAGTTCTTTAGTCGAGATGTGTTCTTTAGCTATGTGCTGTAGTTAAGATGTGTTCTTTGGTTAATATTTGTTCTTTAGTTAAAATGGTTCTTTAGTTAGGATGTGTTCTTTAGTTTGAGATAGTTCTTTAGTTAAGATGCGTTCTGTAGTTAGGATAATTTTTTAGTTAAGATATGTTCTTTTGTTAACATGTGTTCTTTATTCAAGATATGTTCTTTAGTTTAGATATGTTCCTTAGTTAAGATAGTTCTTTAGTTCAGAGGCGTTCCTTAATTACCTTCTTTAGTTTGATGTGTTCTTTAGTTCAGATAGTTCTTTAGTTTTGATATGTTCCTCAGTTAAGGTAGCTCTTTAGCTTAGATGTGTTCTTTAGTTAAGATAGTCTTTTGGTTTTTATGTGTTCTACAGTTAAGATAGTTCTTTAGTTATGATGTGTTCTTTAGTTAAGATAGTTCTTTATTTCAAATGTGTTCTTTTGCTTAGGTATGCTTTTAGTTGAGATGTGTTCTTAAGTTAAGACTTGTTCTTTTTGCTAAGATAATTCCTTAATTACGATGTATTCTTTTATTAAGATATGCTCTTTAGTTAAGATGTTCTTTAGTTAAGATAGTTCTTTAGCTAAGATTTGCTCTTTAGTCAAGATAGGTCTTTAGATGTGTTCTTTAATGAAGGTAGTTCTTTAGTTAAGATTTGTTCTTTTGTTAAGATGTGTTCTTAAATGAAGATTATGTTCTTTAGTTACGATGTGTTCTCTAATTAAGATGTTTTTTAGTTAGGATTTAATCTTTAGTTAAGACAGTTCGTTAGTTAAGAGGTGTTCTTTAGTTAAGATATGTTCTTTAGTTAAGATAGGTTTTTTAGTTAAGATGTGTTCTTTAGCTACGATATGTTCTGTACTTAAGATGTGTCCTTTAGTTAAGATATGTTCTTTAGTTAAGATACATGTAGTTCTTCAATTAAGATGTGTTCTTTAGTTATGTTCGTTAGTCAAGATGTGTTATTTGGTTAAGATAGTTCTGTAGTTAAGATGTGTTCTTTAAATGTGTTGCTTAGTTAAGGTGTGTTGTTTGGTTAAGATAGTTCTTTAGCTTAGATATGTTCTTTTGTTAAGATAGTTCTTTAGTTTAGATGTATTCTTTAGCTAAGATAGTTCTTTAGTTTAGCTGTGTTCTTCAGTTAATATAGTTCTTTAGTTAAGATGTGTTCTTCAGTTAAGATAGTTCTTTAGTTCAGATGTGTTCTTTAGTTAAGGTATGTTTTAGTTAAGGTGTGTTCTTAAGTCGCTTGTTCTTTGCCTAAGATGGTTCTTTTTATTAAGATGCGCTCTTTAATTAATATAATCATGTTCTTAAGTTAAGAGTTTGTTCTTTTGTTAAGATAGTTTCTTAGTTAAGATGTGTTCTTTAGTTAAGACATGTTCTTTATTTTGAGATAGTTCTTTAGTTAAGATGTGTTCTTTAGTTAAGATATGTTCTTTAGCTTAGATGTGTTCTTTAGTTAAGATGTTTTTTTTAGATAAGATGTGTTCTTTTGATTACATATTGTTTAGTTAAGATTTGTTCTTTAGCAAGGATAGTTCTTTGACTTAGATTTGATCTCTAGGTAACATAGTTTTTTAGTCTAGGTGTGTTATTTATTTAAGACAGTTCTTTAATTTAGATGTGTTCTTTAGGTACGGTATGTTCTTTAGTTTAGATGTGTTCCTTAGTTAAGATAGTTTTTTTTTAGGTTAGATGTGTTCTTTAGTTCAGATAGTTATTTAGTTAAGATATGTTGTTTAAATATGATCTTTAGTTAAAATGTGTTAATAATAATTATAATCTTTTATTAATTCAAACTGACAAGTACGCAGTAAGATTACATTGAAACATGACAGTACAATCAAGATCTTAATTAAACACACGGTTTGATAGCCATGCAAGGCGCCGCCCTAGAGGGGGTTATGGGTTTCGAACCGCGATCTAATGGTCTCAGTGTTACCATTACTCTATTCCCCGCCTGTTTAGCCACGAGGTGTTTTTTAGTTATGATAATGTTCTTTAGATCAGATATATTAAACATACCCTGAAGCTCTTCATGTGCCATTTGTTAATTTTGTTTTATGATTCCTATATATAAATGAAGAAGATGAATGAAAAAATGTATGAATATCTGCTTAAGTATGGCATTGTTGCTAAGGTGTGCTCACTGTGCTGGTGCTGCTGCTGATAATGATGATGATTTTGCTGAGAATTAAACTGCGTACAATTGAAATCGAGAGTGGAGTGGATGTTGAGGCTGCCTTATCGCCATTTCACCTTTTCTGTTGTCACACAGCGTGTCTCCCGGAACAGTTTCAGTGTGCCAATGGTCACTGTATTATGGCCCGAATATTGCAATGTAATGTAGACTGTGCAGATGCAAGCGATGAACCAATCGGCTGTTGTAAGTAGGCCTACCCAATCGGATGTTGTAAGTATACCTCTGTCTTACAGACTGATATCTTGGATATTGACCTGATTACGGCTTGGTTTTGGTGTGCCATCGGTTGATGCCTTGTGCATTAGACACCGGTGCAATGAACGTTACTAACTACAATTACAATCGCTGTGTAAAGTCTCTTGTATAATCATCCAACCATAGTTACACAGTTTTAGCAACTTTTTTTAGCTTAGTCTCGGCATATGAAGATATTAAGGATAAGCGCAGGCTCCGTAGCGTGGTTAGGCTTCCAAAAGAGAGGTTTTAATACAGTCTGCCACAGAGCGCAAGCATTCAGAGAGTTCTGAGTCGTTCCGATGAAACCTCTGGATCATGTCGTGACTGGTGAGTAAAGAGTTTTATTGTGTTTCTGTGCAAGTTCATCGTTTCAGTTTGTGTCATGGAACTCACGCATTTCGTCCTTCATGTTTGAGCAAAGTTCTGCACTGGCTTCCTCTCTCTGCACGTATTAAGTTCAAAATCCTCATTCTGGTGTCCAAGACACAGCGGGGTCTCGCCCTAAATATTTAATTGATGTAATTCACTGGCCTTTTTTTGTCTTCTCCCATCGTCCACTTCGCTCCTCGAACAGACTGGATCTTTTAGTTCCTCATAATAGAACAGCTATGGCACGGTCCCGATCTTTTGCTTCAATTGGTCCCTCTCTCTGGAATACACCGTTTCCTTACACTCGCTGTCATATTTTAATAGGTAACCCCTGGTCTTCTTTTGCTTTGCTCAAAACTTATTTCTTTTCTTGTGGCCATGCGCACTGGGAGCGCCTCTGAACGGTTCACCCTACTAGAGGCGCTTTAGAAATGTTTAAATACAATACAGTACAATGAAGAAATGACAACATGAATAATTCTGTAAAATGCCTCATTGGATGTAGACCAATACGAATGGACGGTAAGCGGACTATCGCTCATAGGACGATCGCTCATAGGGACGTTCACTCATAGGGACAATGGCTCATAGGGACGTTCGCTCATGGGGACAATGGCTCATAGGACGATCGCTCATAGAACGATCGCTCATAGAGCCTTTCGCTGTAATTGTAACTGAACGCTTATATAGCGCCATTCAAATCAGCGGTGCAAAAGCAAGAAGCTTTAGGCGGAGAGACAAGGGCAAATAGTTCCAAGCAGAGGGGCCAACATAGGCGAAGCTCCTGGATTATGCCGTGGAAGATCGCATACGAGGGACAACTATAAAGCCGCGGGCCGACGATCGCAAGGAAGCCCTCGCAGGCAAGGAAGAAACAGAGGTGGAAAAATTCATTAGGTAAGACGGAGAGGAGACGGAGACGGACCCAATGAGGCAGTTGCCCATGAGAGTGACGTTTCTAAACAGAATTCGATGTTGGACAGAGAGCCAGTGGAGGGAATGATTGGTATAAATTCACTCTGAAAACTCGACAAAATCACAGAACAACTTCACGATGACTTTACACAGTGTATTCTTCGTAATATAACGCATCTTTATACAGAAGAATTGCTTAATTGGGTCTTGGATGCTAATTAGACGCAGAGCTTGATTCCATCGATCGAGTAAATGAACAATGATGTCGGAAATCGAGATCATCGTCATCATTATCATCATCATAATCGTCGTCGTCATCAGTACGTCATTGTTTTGATCATGCTCATCATCATCATGCTCATCATCATGTTCATCATTACCATCATCATCGTCAAATTATCATCATGTTCATCATCATCATGTTCTTCATCATCGTGTTCATCATCATCACGTTCATCATCATGTTCATGTTCATCATCATCATCATCATCATCATCATCATCATCATCATCATCATCATCATCATCATCATCTTCATCGTCATCATCATCATCATCATCATCATCATCATCATCATCATCATCATCATCATCATCATCATATTCATCATATTCATCATATTCATCATCAACATCATATTCATCATCATCATCATCATTATCGATCATGATCATTATCAAGATCATCATCACCATGATGATGATAATGATTATCATCATCATGTCAAGCATCACCTCGAGCACAAACGTCAGTTATATAGTCAATATAATTTTATTATCGATATTGCACAGCTTTTCACAAATTTGAAAATTATTTACTTGAGCTGAATTATTTCCATTATCTTCCTCCTTCTCATTGTCACCACAACAGTCATCATATTCGTCATTCCAATCATATTATTTCCTCTCTTTTTCTTGTGCTGCTGTTGAAATCGTTCCAACGGTTAAGTCTTTAGTAAGATCACTTTTTCTAGTTTGTATTAATACACGGTGCTTTAGATGGTTTCAGATTAGACTTCCACAATTGGGCTGTGTCGTGGTGTTACCTTGGCGTCCCATTTCATGGTATCGTGTGGGTTGTGGGTCTGGTATGAGCAAAGGTGAGCTGATTGTAGTGTTTGCTATTAGATGTATGTATGTATCTGAGCTATATAAAAGCCCGGTAGCATAATATATCACACATGGTACAGGCCATTGCATGAGTTGGTATTTTTACATGGGCATGCAACACGGCAGTTATGTCATAAAGGGTTAAAAGTGTAGGGTCAAAGTCGGATGCAAAGAGTTAACGTGGCAACGGACCATTTCATGTAGGAGACATGTCTCTGAATTGGTCCCCAAACTGCTTTGAAGCAAAAAAATACTATACAATTTTAATGCTGAATGGGAAAAGGAGGAAAAAGAATTTCGTCAAACTAAAGGAAAAAGTAGGATAAACTTTCGAAGAGACGAAGGACCCGAGAAAGAGATCTTCAAGACTTTCCATGCTCCAATACTTTGGTGTATGGTAGAATTTGGTCCCTTTTGTCCACTAATGGATCCCCTAGTGTAGGGTAAGGTGTGAAGTCGTACTGTACTATAAATCGTGTTGTTTCCCATTTTGCGTTAGACTGAGCTGTGATCAGAGCGTTGCCATTGCAGCTGTTGCAATCACATGCACGTCAGTGAGTGCAGTGCGTTTCTCTCGGTGCAGGTTCCCTGGCGCTGAGGGTAGTCGCCCCCTCCACCTTGGCCTTGCGGGTCGTCTCCGGGGCAAGTGGTCGTCGCCGCTGCTGTGCGACGCACCTTCTCTTGTACCCTCGGTAGTTCGTAGACGTGATCGCGTTTGAGCTTGAGCGCAGTACAGTGATCCAGCTGCTCCTGCTGCTGGCACTTGCTAGGGTCGACAAGCGTGGAGTCGTCGATGCGCTTGCCTGGGCAGTCGAGCAGGTGGTTGTGGCGCAGGTGGAGCAGGTGAGGCGATGGGAACGTGGCGGTGAATGGCGGTGCCTTGGCATCGGACGGCGGCCAGCTGTAGTCGTGCATGGACTGCGGCGGCGGTGGGCTCATCGTAGAGGCGTGGTCGCAGTGGTAGAGGTCGCTGCCGTGGTAGACCAACTCACTGCGCGTCTTCCAGTAGACGGGACTTCCCACCTGGCTGGCACCGTTGCTTTGACGACTGCTGCTGAAACAACGTTATATCGGGTTTAAGCGTACACGACAACCAGACAGACAGACACTGCGGCAGGCATACTAACACACATACAGGCAAGCGTACAGAGAAACAAACGGAAGGATAGACGACTGTTTCATAGACGACTGACAGAGCGAATGCCTGACAGATTGATTGATTGACTGACTGAATAATTGAATGATTGACTTACTGACTAATTAGCTGAATGGCTGGAAGCTACCTGTATGGCTGACCGATCGGAGAAACTAATAGGCGAGTCAATGATGGCGTGAAGGCATAATATATAGGCTACGCGTCATTTCACCTACAGGGAAATTTTGCCTTCTTTTTCAGTTTCAAAATGGTTAAATTAATGGTGTGGTTTGCACCTTAATAGGCTCCTGTAACCCATATTAGGCCTGCGTTTCTATCCGAATGTCGATTTCACCTCGTTTTATCTAGACCCTACAAGTTCGCTTTTCAGTTTAGAATAATTCACATTTAAACAGTTCCCTTAATTAGACGAGGAGGGGGAGCTGAATGTTAACAATCTGGCCTGAAGAGCATTAGGTCTTGAAAAGTCGCGGTTCGGTACCTGTAAATCGACTCAGCCTTCCACTTCCGGGGAACAGTAAAACGAGCGGACGCCTTACAGGCTACCAAGACGTGTGTTAATTAAGATCTTGATCATTGTACCGTCAAGTTTAAATTGTTTCAATGTAACTTACTGTGCTTTGTCAATAAACACGATTATTATTTTTTCCCGAGGTACATATAATCCCTCAGGAGTCTAAAAAAATTATGCTAGGAGCTGTTGTTGAATGTCTGAAAAATCAGGCCTCGTCCTCCGCAACATCAGTTATTATTATTATTATTATTATTATTATTATTATTATTATTATTATTATTATTATTATTATCACTATTATTGTTATTATTGTTATGGTTCTGTTCACTCATAAAATCAAGTTCCACGCCGCTGCCTCCGTTAAGAAGGCGATGGATATCGACGGCTTTGTTGTTCTTTGGCTCCGGGCAGCTTTGACATGGCGCCTTGGAAAGCCACTGCGTTGAAACGCTGCACCATCACCGATAGGCTCTTGAATAGGAAGTTTGTTTCGCGGGAGTCATCGGTGGTTTTCGACAGCCGGCGACCAATTTCCGATAGAAAGGCGAGGCCCTCTCTGTTAAGGGGACCGAAGGTTTCCACAGCTACAGGTATGAAGATGTATCGCTTCTGTAGCTCAGAGTATTTGATGTACTTTCTCGCGGCAGCCACCTCCGCCGCCCCTCCTGCCGTGGCCGCCGTTGCTGTGATGTAAGAGGCGGCCACCGTGTCCACCACCGTCGCGTCCCACAATAGGGACAGCCCGTCGCTCCACGGTATTAGGGTCTGGCCATCCGGTCTCTTACCATCCGACCTGGATAAGCCGGACGGCTCCTTGACTGCCGGGGTGCCGGCTCTGTTGAGGCTGCGGTGGATGAGGTCGTTGATGTTGCTATGCCTAGCTTGTCGGCCGAACCCCAGTGAGCACGACAGCCCATGCGCGCCTCTGGACGAGACGTTGGCGCCGCATGCGCATTTGTGCGGTTCGCAGATTGCCAGACCCAATCGTAGACCGACCGCCACCCTCATGGTCTCGTCATCCAGTCTGAGGCCGCGAGCAGCGATCGGGAGGGCGTGTAGCCAGTCCGAGGCGTGCGGTGACTGCGAGGCCTTCAGTCTCGCCTGGTCGTAGGGGTCAAGAAGTTTATCCTCGAGCGCCGAGAGGGCTGCGTGTAGTAGGGGACTGTCCCAGTGTGCCTGTCCGCGCCCGGTCGTGACCGTCGGGATCGGGACCCCAGAAAGCTGAAGCCAGGTAGTCTTCGCCGAGTCATGTGCCGCGTCGGGGGTCACCGAAATAGTACCCAAGATGAGGGACTGGGTTTGGAGGGTGCCCGCGGCCGAAGCCAAGAAGGCGGGAAGTGCCAGCGAGGACACCCTCCTTACTCCCAATCCACCCATCCTAATCGGAAGAGAGGCTTGAGACCACTGGTCGTCGTTCATCGTGACGTTAAGCATCCGGCCGACTCCTGCCCGTAGCAGCTCATCATAAACTCCCAGGAGCGGTTGATCGTGGCAGGGGGTGCTTCTCAATATGTGCATGAGCCTCGGCGATCCGAGGGAGCATCTGAGTATCAGCAGAGCACCCTGTCTGTCGATGTGTTGGAGTTTGTCGAGCGCCCTCCTGAGGTTGGCCACGCAGGTGTCGAGGGTAGAGGAGAGGGCCTCCGTTGATGAAAGCGGGGCCCCTAGGAGTGTGGCTGTTGATGGGCTCACGCGGACAAACTGCATCAGGGCGTTCTCGGCGCTGATCCCGGAGCCCGCGGTGATAAGTTCGCACTTGGCGCGGTTGAGCGAGAGGCCCAGGACTGAGCAACCTCTCTCGATTACATCCACGTCCGCTTCCACCCCGTCAGGACTGCCGCCCAAGGTGAGGTCGTCCAGATATCCGAAGGCCAGGGGAGATTCTAGCCTGGCCAGAATCGGCTGGAGTGGTAAGCAGAAAAGCAGGGGCCCGAGGGGATCCCCCTGCTGTGCGCCTTCTTGCGAGAGAATGGTGAATCGGCCGAATTGGAGGAACGAGGGCTCGGCGTAGGCTAGGTTGCAGTACGCGGCCAGTTCCGGAATAATCTCGGTGACCGATGCCAACATGCTGTCCCGGTGTAGGCTGTTGAATGCATTTGATAGGTCCAACTTGACTATTATAGATTCCGAGCTCATGTTGGCCAGAAAACGTCTGGTGGCGTGGATCGCCGCCTCGCAACCCCCGGGGACGCCCACTCCCAACTGTCTGGGGCACAGGTACGGTGTAATCCTCGGAATGGCGTGTGCGTTGGCGCATTTTGAGGCCAATCTGCGCCATACGTATCCAATTGCTATCGGTCTCAGGCCGCCAGAATTTTTACGCAAAGCAAAGAGCGTGCCACCGAACAGGACGGAGCGCATCTCCTGCGGGCAGGTGCCGGCGAGTAAAAGATTGACGAGCGCCGTCAGCGCCCCAAGCAAACCGGGCCCCGCATCCGGATCGCCCGTTAGTTCCGTCACGTGTTGGGGTCTTAGGCCGTCCGGACCCCCTGATGAACCCATCGGGAAGGAGCGAAGCATAGCCCGTATTTCCGTCTCGGTGGTCTGGAGAGGCGTCGAGGTCGGGCAGAGGGTGACTGGACGGTCGAGCGGTGGAGCCGGATGTTTCTGACGCAGAAGCTCCAATGTTTCCTCGTTGATGGGTGCAGGAACGTCATCTGAGCAGATTATTCGGGCCGCCGCAGTGATGTTTCCGTCCTCCAGCTTTGCGGCTACCGCCGCAGCCAACGCCTCACCCGAGTTCAAGGTCGAAGGCTTGCGCTGATTGGAGGTTTCCTCGGGCGGCGAGGAGAGGGTCTCATCTATGCTTAGCCATCTGTCGTGGAAGCAGTCGACGCGTCTTTTGACCTGCTGTGTGAGGTTGCGGCGCCGGCCACCTCTCAATGGCACCTCCAAAATCCCAGCTCCGAAAACTAGTAGGCGTCGCCAATTATCAAGTTTCTGTGGGTCCAGTAGGATGGATTCGATGATTTCGGTGAGGAGGCGGCCAACGCACGACCTGGCACCTCTGGGTATATGCCTGAGCAAGCCCCTCGGAAGGTTAGGATGTCCTAACAATGTCCTAATAATTATTATTATTATTATTATTATTATTATTATTATTATTATTATTATTATTATTATTATTATTATTATTATTATTATTATTATTATTATTATTATTATTATTATTATTATTATTATTATTATTATTATTATTATTATTATTATTATTATTATTATTATTATTATTATTATTATTATTAGATTTCAACCGATTCAATTATTAACCAACTGTTTGCCTATATTCGGTTTTGTTAAATTTTTACTTACAATCAAATCTATTCCATTATTTTTTATGTTCATTCAGGGTACTACTGTAGACCGAATCTAATAAGTTTACCAAGTTTAACTTAGTCGAGGACTTGTATGTTTCTAGCTAGACAATTAATATAGCGCCTTCTGAGTACCTCAAAAAGCATTGCCTAAGTGCCAAGTGATGCTAAACTTTATTAAGAACAAAACTTCATCTGCGAAGAAAAGAACTTAATGCGAATTGGCAAATTTCACTGTTGCTTGGTCGTACTAGACATTATAATAGACACGATGTGATGGATGAGAACGTGCTTAACTGCCTACCGTCTGATGCAGCACGTGAGGAATACCAGCATCCCAAAGCCGATTATTATACCGATCACAATTCCAAGACCAACGACTATGATCACTCCTGCGGTTCAGAAAACAAGCGCGTCATGAATGACACAGAAAATCACATAGAACGTGACATAAAAAGTCAGATGGAAAATCAACAGGAATCGCGTAGAAAAAATCACATTGAAATGTCACTTAAAGATCACGAGTGACATGCAAATAAACCCAGAAGATCATATAGAAATCATTTACAAAATCATATATAGAAAGTCAGATAAAATCACAATCGAATGACAGATTTCCACACAGAAAATCACACAACAGTTCAGCAAATCACATTGATGATCTCACAGAAAATTTCACAGTAATTTATAAAATCAATAGATCACACAGAAAATCTCACATCAATTTTGCAAATCACATAGAAGATCACACAGCATATCACATAGAAAATGACGCAGAAAGTCAAAGTATTAAACTACGCGGAATAGCATGGTTTAAGAGATGGAATGCAATTATCAGGTATGGATTCGAGGGCGCGTGTACACGTGTGTGCATGTGTCTATGTATACATACGAGTGTATATATTGTGCACAAGTATGTTCGGATCATATCGATTGACTATGGGTCTATATACATCATTCTAGACAACGATCCCGTAGACCATTACAGAATCTGTCGCTGAGATCGCATGTCTTCGTGTAATAGATACTATGCACGTCTGTTCATATATAAAAATATATATATATGCATCTTACACAGAATTTAAGTTATATATATGCATACAATATATTATGTCTTTGTATCATGTCAGAAAGCTGATCGTTGCGTTCGATGGGAGCTTTAACGAACCCAGCGAGGAGCAATTCCTCTTTGAATTGAACTTGAAAACGTATCATCAGATTGGGATCGATATATATATATATATATAATATATATATATATATATATGTATATATATATATAATTACTTGCGTTGGTGTGTTGGCGAGTGCAAGAGCCTATGGAGTGCTATTCTCATTAACGTCGCGTCATTGTCGTTCAAATGTCTACTTAACCGCATATGTACCGATTGGTACATCAGGAGGAAATTGACCTCACGTTACACTTTGTATTCGATAGCACGCATTAACTATATTTAGGTGTAGAAAGATACACGCATCTGTATAATATACGCACATCCTCTTGGATATACAGACCTACCCACAGCATCTTTGTAAGTCTTAGGCCTATATATGTATATATAAGACTGATATTTATATATATATGTATTAGGGCCTATGTATAAAAATACGTGTTTGTGCACTTATATATTCGCACTGTCTTGGATCCCCACGGTGCAATTTAATCCATCAAACTGTAAATCAAGATGATTTCCGCTGGACGAATTCATTGCACAATTTCTATAGCTATCGAGATCTTGTCGACTGAGGTTAAATATATCCTGCCAGTCATCTGTTTTATATCTGAAAAATCTCTTACGCATCAACACATTCGCATTGCTCTCTCTCTATATGACGCAGTATACTTTCAGATTATGTGAGTGTGTAGTATTGGCACGGATTCGTCGAGATATTATTTATATGGAAAAGAACCGTATTATTTCTTTGATGAATGAATCATCTCGCGTCGAGAGAAACGCCTAGGACAAACAATGTACACATCTTCTTCAGTCAAGTCACGCTCTGCCTCAGCAGCCGAGGTCCTGCAGGTGCACCAACCGCCGGTGCTTTCCATACGAAGACGAGGCAGAGCGGGGTTTCTTACCATCAATCCATCCATTACTATCGCCTCAGTGCCACACCTTATGCAACTCCGCGGCTGACGCAACACTGCCATCCTACCGAGTAAGGTAAAGCGAAGTGAGATAAGGGGAGGTAAAGTAAAGCAATCGTCCATTTATTACTAATGCATTTAGAACCGCCGTTATCATAATACACAAAGCATAAAAAATCGGTATAGTCGCTTCAAGTCAAACCGTATAATAAGAGAGTCACAATCAGTTCGAGAAGCCTCGTCTACATCCGTTAGGTGAGGAAAACCAGAAACTGGTAAACAAGTTGAAACTGATCGAGTCGTAAGTGTAGACTTGAACGATAATAAAGGAATGACGGAATGCACAGAATTGATGTCGTTCAATTGGTGCTACATAAATGCTCTAAATTATGAATGAATACATTGTGTGTTTTAAGGATTTTAACTTGAAATCGTTATAAAAGCGACAGTCAACTGACCAAGTGAGGACGTCCTGTGTCGCTCTCCACCGCCAGCGACGTTCACTTTTAGGTCATCTAAAGATGGAAAAACAAAACAAAGCTCGTACTATACAACAGTTTCTCTCATTGGTTGAATTCCATATGCAATGCATAAGCCGATGAGATAAGAAATTCAATACGCGTAATCGTAATCTTGATATAATCAAACAGCTAAGTGCATCAGGTCATGACTACATTATACCTCTATTACATAGACTCATAGAGGCTAATTATAGTCCTGGCCTCATGCGCTAAACTATGTGACCCTTCCAGCATCGTCAAACCCTTCCAGCATAACAAGAAATGGTGAAGTGCAATTACTGACTACATTCATGTGAATATTGAAATCACCCGTAATAACTATTTCAAGAGGATCGTTAATTGCATGGGGTCTATAATGGGATAGATAGAGGGGTAAATAGAGAGATAAATTCAATACTATTCAAGTATGGCCTGAAATTTACTCCGAAAGTTAAACAGAGAGGGATGGTCGCCGGTAAATATTCACAGGCATCACCAATTAATGCTTTGTGCCAGAAATAAGCGGAGTTGCCAGGATGTCAGATGACTTGGGTGCTGGAAGAGGTCAAATGAACTTATACATGGTAGAGATGACCTTAAAGGGAAATCGAAACCCCCACATTTACCTTGCACCAAAGCTCCTTCAGAGTATAAAGTCCGAGTGTCAGCGGGTGAGTCCAAACCTAGATGTAGGCCTATTGCAGTTATTTCCTGTACAATTTGTGCATGATGTCTGAACATAAACAATAGGCAACCTTTAACCCTTTTGTCCTGGTGGATAACATGGAAAATGGCAACGCCAGCAAGGACAAGGAATAAAACCTTAAACAATCTTTGCTCTAGATTCTGCTGCATACAATCTATCTCTATCTCTATTTGTCTGTGTTCGGACGTTTTACGACCGACGCTCAGAATCGTTTATTTCGCCTAATAAAAATGACGTGCCCTGGAAATTTGCTCGCTCTCTTCTTCTCTTTTCTACTCTGTCTCTGTCTCTTTCTCTTCCTCTCTCTCTCTCTCTCTCTCTCTCTCTCTCTCTCTCTCTCTCTCTCTCTCTCTCTCTCTCTCTCTCTCTCTCTCTCTCTCTCTCTCTCTCTCTCTCTCTCACTCTCTCTTCCTCTTTTTTCTACTCTGCCTCTCTTCCTCTCTGCTTCTCTCTTCCTCTCCCTTTCTCCTCCACGCTATGCCTCCTTCTCTTAAACTCTCTGCTCTCTGTCTCTCTTCATCTTTCTTTCTCTTCCACTCTCTTCCTCTCCCTCTATTCTTTCCATCTCTCTTCCACTCTCTACCTCTCTCTCTCTCTCTCTCTCTCTCTCTCTCTCTCTCTCTCTCTCTCTCTCTCTCTCTCTCTCTCTCTCTCTCTCTCTCTCTCTCTCTCTCTCTCTCTGCCTCCTTCCCTAATGCTCTATATCCCTTTCTCTCTTCCTTTGTTTCTCTTCCTTTATCTTCATATATCTTGTGTCTCTCCTTCTGTCTGCCCTTTTCTCTGCCCCTATCTCTTTATCTGTCTCTCTCACTTTGTCTCTTCTTTTGTCTCTCTTTGTCTCTCTCTTTATCTCTTTCTCTTTCTCTTTCTCTTTGTCTCTCTCTTATCTCGCTCTCCCTCCCTCCCTCATCATTGCCTTCCGTATATCCTTCTATCTCTCTATTTATCGCTCTATTTACCATATATCGATCCCTTTACCCATCCATCCATCCATCCATCCAATTTATCTATTTAAAATATAAGAGAAAAAGAGTATGGGGGAAGAGGACGGAAATCGAAGAAAGCATGAATGAATGAGGCAAGATTGATGAAGAAATAAGATGGAATAAAGAACAGGCAAATGTGTATGGGACCACGAATAAAAGAACGAGAACAAAGGATAAGGGGTAAGAAGAAAAGGTTTTACGTGATAGAGATATTCGAGGAATAAAGAGGCTAAAGAAGCGAAAAAGAGTGAAATCCCGAGATATTAAGGAAGAGGAAACTAAAAGATGAATGTGTTGGGAAGTGGATAAACGTTTCCATCTACTTCTACTGTTGAGACTCAAGTTCGCATTCTAGCGCGATTTATTTAGTAGGGCGACGTGTCGAACCCTTGGTTGTCGGCGCTTATTATCTAATTGCTCTCGGTGACAGAGCACTGACGCTGCGTAGACCGAGATCTCAACATTCTGTTCTTTTTTTATGTAACCGTGAACTTGCGCCATATAATTCTCACCCTTATTCGAATCCTTCTTCAGAATAAGCAGCAGCTTCAATGCTGTTTGTCTCTATAATGTAATTGATGTTTGTGCTCATGTACGTAGCTATAGACATTATTAAGAAGCGTCGCAAGGTGTTCTATTGGTGATTAGTTCACTCGACATCTAACTGTCTTCAGAATATTTTATAGTGTTACTTTGGTGAGCATTTTCTCTGTCGTCATCTTGAATAATAAATCCAGTTTCATAAATGACACATACGAACATTTTCACAGTTTGTGCGTTTGACATTATGCTCATACAGCATTGCGCATGTATTTATACAGCTGTGACATTTGATTTGTTCTTTCTGCCTTCGGGCGTAATAAAATGATCATGTATAGCACAACGCGACAGAAACGAAGGTAATGACGAACATAGAAGAAACGCTCGAGATAAAAGTGGACACCGGAGGCCTGGAGCAAGTAAAATCCTTTGTGTACTTGGGGAGCAAAGTAACTGTAGAGGAGGACTGCAAGGACGATGTCAAATCAAGGCTGGCCATGGGGGTGGCAATCATGGTTAAACTGACGAAAAATTTGGAAGAACAAGTCAATACACAATAACACCAAATTACGGATGATGAAGGCATTGGCATGGTCAACAGCAACATACGGATGTGATGCTTGGACATTAAGGAAAGAAGAAGAGAAACGCATTCAAGCGTTCGGGAACAAATGCATCAGAAAGTTGTTAAGAATTCCCTGGACAAAAAGGATGACCACCTAACAAGTATACATGCTGGCGAGGACCAAAAGTGAACTGCTGAACCACGTCCGAACCCGCAAGCTAAGGTACTTCGGACACATCATGAGGCAGCCGAAGGACAACATCGAAGGCAGCCTGATGACGGGTCTTGTGGAAGGGGTTCGCAACCGCGGTAGACCTAGAATATCCTGGATTGACAACATTATAGAATGGATTGGACTATCTGAGCCCCTGCAGCCTTATAGGAGACGATGGACAATTTGACCCATTCCTGTAGCCTACCATCGCAAAGCGACGACGGCGACATGACATGACATGACATAGCACAACTTCGTAAATTGCTAGACATAATGCAGACAAATCTGTTCTACGGTGGCTTCATATCATCTAAACGACATTCCATTCTATTCCACTCAATTTCACTCCAACAAAACTTGATCGAATCTGCTTCTAAATCAATTCAAAAACAAATCTAGTATAGTAGAGTTCAATTTATTCTATCATGTTCTACTTTATCCTATTCTAGTAGGCATATATTCTATTAAACCAGTTTAACCCTTCAGATCTTTCTCAACGGATCTCTTGACCTGCGCCTTACTCCTCTCTAGTCCGCAATATTGAAACCACCTTCAGCAAACCATACCTTTGCGGACCACATCACTCAGTTATCTCGCACTTCCAACATGCATATTCCTGACCTCCGTCGTCTCCGTCCACATACTTGATAGAAATTGCTCTCTCCGCTTCTCTTGTTCAATTCAAACTCGATTACTGCAACTCCCTTTTCTATTACGTCGACTTATTTCAAATGAAACTTCAAACAATCTATCGCACGTGCACTTACTACCAAAATTCCCAAAGAGAACCACCAAATCCCATTTCTCAATTCAGTTCTTTGACTCAAGGTCCCTCAGCGCAGCCATTACAGAATTGTAGCTCTTACCTATAATGCCCTTGAGACGCTTCAACCCTCTTGCATTCGCCAATTATTCACCATCCAACCGTCCAGGTCTACTCGTTCTCCATCATACCTCTTTCTTGACCTTCAGTCTCCTTCTCTCTCAAATTCTGCAACCGCTCCTTAATCTGCTCCGCGCTGTCTGCTTGTCCGGAAAATCCTCAGCCACTTTGCTCATCCCTCTTTCTCGGCGCTTAATCTGAGCATTCCTCAGCTTGCCTTCTCTCCTGCAACAATTCACTCAAGACTGAAAACGGAACATTTCAAGCTATCATATCCTGCTTCTGCTACTGCACCGTCCCATGACGACCATGGCCAACAATTTCCGCCGTAACACTATGTTATTTCCCCACTTGACACCCCTTTCCCGGATTCTGATCGATCACTGATACTGACCTAACAACTTGGCTCTTGAGGGCATTATTTGATATAGCGTTAGTGTGAAGCTGGTTTCCTTGTCACGGATTTTGTGTGACGCTGAGGAATTCGGAGATTTACTCTGTAGTCCAGCAAATCGAACCGGTATTTCTGAACTGATCTAATTCAAGCAGTAGACGCTTAGAATAGATCCGACTATCATGGTCTTAACCGCTCTGGACTTGACCCAACCACAACTCTTATAAGCAGATCTTGTACGTATATCTTAGATGTTTATCGAGTATTTTGTGCATATATCTTAGATGTCTTTAGTATCTTGTACAAATACTTTAGATGTTCATCGAGTATCTTGTCATATAGCTTCGCTGTTTTTTGAGTAGCCTATGTTGTGCTCAGTGAAAATCTTGGATGTTCATTGAGTATCTTAGACGAGTATCTTTGAAATTAGATTAGTATCTCTGGAATCTAAAACATTTGAGAGGATGCGATGAGACTGACTCTGATTGGTGACGACAGGTGAGTCACATGTTCCTCCGGGTCCTATCCACGTCGATCCATTGCACCGAAGTCTCCAGTTCCGGTCTGAGTAAAGACATTCGACCATCAGTTCGTCGTTCACGTGTTTCAACCTCGAATTCTCCGGAGCCTGGATCGCTGCACAACCAGAAGCTGCAAATAGTATGCATTGTAATAATTTTATAGGTACACTATACGACGAGTTTAGAAGCAACATTTCGGTTATCCAATTACACGCTGCAACATTTTGGTTCATCGTTCATCGTCTTGTTCACTTGTTGCATATCTGTCTGTCTTGCGTAATGCAATAATCCGATGATGAGTTTCTCTTGAAGCGGCGCTATATAAGTCTGTGATTGAATTACATTACATAGGAACTCATTCCCTGCGTTCACCTATCTCACTGACTTTCTTACTTATTCTTTTCTAAGTCGCTCTTAACCTTCCTGTATCTTTTCTTCACTTTTTGCAGCAGTGCCCTCTTACTGTCAGTTCGTTGTTTTTGTCTTCATTGCTAACTATTTGCCGCTCTGTCTTCTTTCTTCGCTTATTCTCTACCTTCCTCGGTGACTCACCTCTGGATTCTCTGGTCTTCTCTAGTCTGTTAAAAGTGTCATTCTATGACATATAGTGACAGTGACAGAGAGAAAGACAGACAGAAACATAGACAGAGATGGAGACAGAGACAAGGGATTGAAATGAATAGAGTGAACCTGTGAGACAGATAGAGGCAGATAGACAGACAGGCAGAGACCACGAAGAGTGAGTGAGAGAGAAGTCCATATGCATTAAGACCATCTGCTTACTTTGGTATCTGATGAGGAAGTGAACATTGTTCGTGTGGCTCGTGTAGATTGTAATCTGAACAACATGGCTCTCCGACAGATAGACGCTCCTTCTTCCGCCCCTCATTCCCTGTCCCTCCTTCCCACATCCCGTCAGATCCTTCGTCAGATTCCCGTCTCGAACGGACGCGTACCGATAGCAGATGCTACCAGCCGGTGCACCGGGCGGGATACCATCCGGTATCTTGATCAGATCGGCCGAGAAGTCGAGCAGCGTCAGATTGATTCGCTGGCCTGGATTGGCTTCAAGAGTCCAGGGACAGTTCAGGGTCCCGCAGTGACCCTCGTTGCTGCCACCCCCGCCGCCGCCGGTGCTTTGGGGCTTCGCCGCTGACAGATAGCCGCCGGCAGGGGGCACTTTGACCGTCTCCGAACGCAGACAGTACGATGGTTTGCACTGGGTGACTGGCATAGAAAAGCATAAATTTAAGTTTATGTGATATTATGTACCGGTACATACATATAACCAATTTGGCAATATGCATCAATAATGTGCAATACATATGCATAGAAATATACAGGGGCGTCTATCCCCCTAAGTCATTGGAGCAACTTCCCTCCCATCCACTCCTCTTCTCCCTTCCCCTTCCTTCCCTCCACCCCGCTAATGATGGCACACACACTGACAGATCTCCCCCTTATTTCTAGGATGGAGCATTTGCTCCAAGGTTTCTATGGTGTTGACGCCCCTGGAAATATATTTAGACATTATAAATTTGTCGAAGACATGTGAACAATAGGCCTATGTATACAGGCCTAAATGTGTACTGTATAGTCCTATAGGTCTATATAATAATCGATTTTGCTAGGATATATATAAAATACATACATATGAGTATAATTATATGTATATAAATGCGTGGCCAACATCGTGAAGACAAGAATGAACTCTCGAATGTAAACCTTGTTGATGCATGGGTCATAGGCTATACTGTTACTCTGTGTTGCGTCCAAACAAGGAAAACTGTTGTACACAGTGATGTTACATGTGCAATGTGAATTAACAGCTGGCGGGCGTTGACCTACACCAACTGACTGAAACCTTTCCCCATATCACTTTCTCCCTTACTGTTCGTGACCTAGGTGTTACGCTGGATCGAGAGCTTAGTCTCTCTCAGCACGTTAACTTGGTCACTCGGAACTGTTATTATCAGCTCCGGCAGTTGCGTGTTGTACTGAGGTCCCTCTCCCATGATACTGCAGTGATCTTAGTTCATGCATTTGTCACTGGTAGAGTTGACCACTGTTGCTCGGTCCTTGTTGGTCACTCCAAGGGCCTAATGGGGCGACTTGACCGGGTCCTTCGTTCTGCTACTAGACTTATTGGTCGCATTCCAAAATATGCCCCAGTCTCTGCCTATATGCGTGACGTCTTACATTGGCTTCCTGCCTCTGAGCGCATCTCCTACAGGATAGCAGCACTAGTTTGGCGGTGTCTCTCCGGTAGCGCCCCATCCTACCTGTCTGAACTCTGCTGCCCGATTTCTGACTTAGCTTCTCGCAGAGCTTTGCGCTCTGCGACTAATGGGGAGCTACTGGTCCCTCGGACCCGCTCCGCAGTCAGGCAACGCCGAGCTTTCTCGGTTGTTGGCCCGTCTACCTGGAATGGTCTTCCGATATCCTTACGCTGCTTCCCCCGAAATAATTCACCGGTTTTCTTACGACAACTCAAGACCTATCTGTTTAGCCGTGGCTGGGCTGGGAGCGCCTCTGAGTAGGTCTCTTGAAGAAGCGCTATATAAATGTCCAGAATGAATGAATGAATGAATGAATGAATGTCTACTACTTGTTGAATGTATATAGCATTTAAGAATGTACATGTTAAGAAAGGCATGTGGAAAGATGTATGTGTATATAGGAACATTATTAAAGCGCCTTTTATTGTACCTTACAAAGGCGCTGAGACAGAGTTGAATGTGGTATAAAGTTCTGGAACTGTGCCGTGGGGACCGGGAGGAAATAAACCGTTAGAAGTGTACAGGCATTTTGAGTTTGACCTCGAGTAACTGTTCAGATTAAGATAGATTGGGCTAAATACTGGCAGTTAACTGGGATATATATATATATGCCAAGACTTCTAATAAGCTTATATCACCTTTAGGGGAGGACGGGGCAAAAAGGGTCAAGGGGCAAAACGGGATTTGATGTTTTTGGGCGAATCTAAAGGTGTCATAGATGTGGCCATGGTTTAGAATGAATCTGTTGGCTCTTGGAGTGATATGTCTTCCGCGAGGTAGTTACAAGTTGCGTCGGTGCACATTATTCTAAGAAAACCAATAATTTTAAATATCAAAATGATTAAGATCATCCCGGAAATCTTTAATTTTTCACTGTTTTCCGTATGGTAACATTTTATATTAATTTTTTTAGAGTAAGTGGACATTTAGACAGTTTATTTTATCGCAATAACGGTGTTTCCGCTTTCCTTTAAGTTTAGATAAAGCGATCGAGAAACATGGTGGTAGTGAGGCAAAATGGGACGTGTTTGGTGGGGCAAAAAGGGACGTATCTGAAAGCGGGAAACATAGGCCTAACAAGTTCACCATTCAAGATGAGCCTTATGGATATCTAAAATTCAAGATTGAAGAAATCCACGAAGTCACAAGAGGCAGTTGTTGAGTCAAAGGAGAAAGAAGCAGACAAAAAGAAGAAGAAAACAAGTCAGTGACAGGTATGAGAAGGACTGCAAAGAAATCAGGGAATCGAAAGACTAACACAGTCAACGACAAGAAACAAGAAATGATAAATCGAAAATCAGAAAAGAAAACAATCAGAATGATTAGGCCTAAGTCTGAAAGTATGACAAAGAAACCAACCAAGTATTACTGCATTATGTGCAATGTACTTTTCATTGAACCGGTGACTGAAGGTTGGATGCAATGTTCAAAGTGTAGACTATGGTGCCATGAACAGTGCTCTGATTGCAGTGGCTTTAATGAGTTCATTTCTGATATTTGCAGACCATAATAATAAGGCATCGCAATCAGAGCATTGTTCCTATGAATAGGAACATGTTCCAGTGACAAACAAACTTAAGCTTAAGCTAGATCAAAAATGGACTGAGCATCCCATTATGCCCCGAGATTGGGGTCAAAGGGATGTTCAACTGCTAATAGTTTTCAATTTACCAACATTTAAAAAACAGATTTCTAAAAAAAATTTTCTTCATTAAATCAACCATACTTTCGCCTATTCTCACAAATATTTTCAGATTTTTATGTTGAATAAGTAGCATGCAATGCGACGGAAACCAAAACTGGGTCCGTTTTGCCCCGTCCTCCCCTAAGCATCTGACACAGCGCTTCACATACAATAATCTTGCTGATCTAAACAAAGCAATCTGAAATGCTTGCTGAACAGGGTCAAATGCAATCGTACTGTGAAACGGAAGACGACAGTAAAAGCACTATAGATCTGTTTATGTATAGGTCTTACGGTCTTACCTTTCAGACAGATGTACCTGGCGACCAGGTAACCGGTGAGATCGATGGGGCACTGGTGATTCCCGTGTAGGATGGTGACTGCGAAGGAACAGGTCCTTCGGGCGGAACAGAGCAGACTGACGGCGTCCAGGGCATCCGTACCACAGTTGACGTAACCGAAGTCCCTCTGGATGCACCGGCCGTGCCTCATCCGACCGTAGACGGCCTTCGTCATCATCAGAACCTCGTCGTCGGCCGCACAGTCCGCCTGGAACATTTCCCACTGACAGAACTCCTCGTCTCCATCGCCTACAGTTAGGTCATCAATCAAATTAACACTTAGCATCGTAGGCCCTTTTGAATGCCGCTATATGAATGCTCAATTATAACTGCAATTAAATTAAAATACTATATATGCCTTAAAATTTCTACGAGTCGAATACTTTCTAAATTCGCCATTACCGAAATATCATCAACCAATGGTCAAATAGCAGCGGATATTATTAGCACTAAAATACGCAATCGCCCATAGACGCATTTTTAAAGTAAATACAGAGTATACCACTGTATACTTATAGAAAATATTTCTTATTTAGATTAGACAAGGCTCCTCGATTCGCAAATACACGTGAACCGGTGTGGGAATTGTAGAAAAAGACTGGGGTGGGGGTCAGACTTTGATGAGTTTGATCCATGTGTAGTTGAATATTTTATTCTTGTTTTGCAAACTAAGAAAATTCTTAAACTCCTTATTCACCAAATTTATTGGTACACAATTCACCTGGTCACAAATCTCACAATAGACCAGAGCATTACTTTATTAGTAACCCACAAAGCGACTTGTGAAAGAAAATTCTAAAATATGTGTACAGTATAATCACACTAGCACAACTGGGAGGGTTGGAAACGACACCCTGGGGTGTGCAATGAAGTCTTAACTGGGGGTCCTAAGAAAGACTAGGGGTTGAACCCCCAGCCCACAATTCTCACCCCGATGTGAATTATTTCTGCTGTGTAATAAGTGTGTATGTATACATGTATAGTTTATCGTACTACATTCGATAGGTAGGCCTAACATGGCTTTGGTTAGCTTGTCTAACGAAACATGGTCCCAGAGGTTGAAGAAGCAGCGACAGAAGCTAAAGCAACTGATCCGCAAACAAATCGAAATGTTCGTTTAGCCATCAGTCTCCATCCTAACATCGTTAGCAATGATCAACACAGAACGAACGAACACGCCTCACTTCATGTCTCTCTCTCTCTCTCTCTCTCTCTCTCTCTCTCTCTCTCTCTCTCTCTCTCTCTCTCTCTCTCTCTCTCTCTCTCTCTCTCGCTCTCGCTCTCTCTTTCTGTCTCTCTCCTTCCCTCCCTTCCTGCTTCTCTCCCTTCCGCTTCTCTCTCTTTACATGTATATATATATATATATATATATATATATATGAGTATATGTGTATGTGCCTGTATGTGTGCATGTATGTGTAGGAGTGTGTATTTGTAGGTGTGCCAGTGTGTGCGTGTGTGCGCGCGTTTCGGTGTTTTTTATATACACTTTTTATGGTATATAAAATACTTAGATGCATATCTGTCTAGATTCAATTCTGCTTATATATGGCTCGAATCCTAAGCAGCAAGGAAACGCTAATCGGATAAACGCTTAATAGAGAGGGACAGAGGCACAGGCAATGATACAGGCAGACAACGACAGAGATACAGAGAAAGAGACGCAACAGATTATGTATAATAATTATATAAAGATATTGAGAGAGATCATGAGATCATACAATATACAGAGTATAGTCAGATTATACACCATATACAGTTTGTGTGTGTGTGTGTGTGTGTGTGTGTGTGTGTGTGTGTGTGTGTAGACGTGGGTGTGTGTGTAGACGTGGGTGTGTGTGTAGACGTGGGTGTGTGTGTAGACGTGGGTGTGTGTGTAGACGTGGGTGTGTGTGTGTGTGTGTATAGTGACTATTAGTGAGACTGGTTAGTCAAAGAAAAGTCCAATGCTAAAGAACTTGAAAGGGACAGTGAGTGTATGTGTGTGTATGTGTGTGTGTGTTTGTGTGTATGTGTCTTTGTATGTTTGCGTGCGCCTGTCTGAGTGATACGTAGACAGATTAAATCGCGTGAATCTCGAGATGAATTCTGTCTCGTCTTCCTTTCGACCGCCACCGTTAAATTAAACAGAAAATTAAATGAACTTGACGGTTTACGTTTCCCCGCGGTCTCTGTCTGTCTGTGTCTGTGTCTGTCTGTCTGTCTCTCTCTCTCTTTCCAATCCAAGCTCAATTATTAAATTAACACACTGTTTAGTGTTCATTTGAAATCAGTCACATACACAAGTCGTGGGGAGGGGGATAGAGTAATATTAATACTCATGGCCAAGAGAGCGTTAGATCGCGGTTCGATACCGGTAACCCCCTCTAGGACGGCGCCTTGCATGGCTGCCAAACCGTGTGTTTAATTAAGATCTTGATTGTATTTTCATGTTTCAATGTAATCTTACTGCGTCTGTCAGTTTGAAATAATACAGATTATTATTATTATTATTATTATTATTATTATTATTATTATTATTATTATTATTATTATTAATATTATTATTATTATTATTATTATTATTATTATTATTATTATTATTATTATTATTATTATTATTATTATTATTATTATTATTATTATTATTTACCCGAGGTAGAAATAAATTCCTTGGGAATAAAAAACCCATCTCCTGCACGGACTTGAGGGTATCCGCAAGCTGTGTCTTCACCATCTAAGAGGGAGTGCTGGACGGCGAGACTACCATGTGCTGTTACCTCCGACTGTCGTCGGTCATCATGCTCGATGCAGCTAGGTGCAAAACTCTGAACGTGGTGTTAACTACCAGCTCTGGATTGGAAACCATTGGTCTTTGACTATGAATGATGAGTTGATGATGTCATCCGTTTCATCATCACGCTCGACCGTCATCCTCTTAATCATCATAGCCATCATCGTCTCGTCTTCATCAAAATCATTATGAACTAGACCATCACTAACAACTCCCGCATCAAGGACACAGACTAGGATCGCACTGCGTCCTCTTCGATCATCTTCTGACCTTAGCTTTTATGAGTTCCTTAAGAGGCGCTTAATACATACCTATACGAATACCTGTATACATGCAGACTAGGGACCTGCGAATCACAAATTTTCCATCGAATCGAATCTCGAATCGAATCGGGGTAAAGATTCGAATTCGAATCGAATCTCGAATCGAATCAGCGGGTACCATGTTTGATATTCATGTAGTGTGTAGGCCTATGTGATAGCACAGACGTACCACAGTATTAATACCTCAATAACATTTATGCAGCTTAAAATCAATTAAACTAAACATTAGGCTAATTAACAGAATTAACAATAACACAAATAATTTATGAGTTAAGTAAGTATATAGGGGCCTAAGTATATTCTTTATTGTACCAATTGCATAACCACACTTTGGTGTACATTCATCTAAGCCAGGCATGGGCAACTTCTTTTAACAGAGGGCCGCCCTAAGATTTTAAGGGCAGCTCTGGGGTCGTATGCCAATCGCAGACTAATTTCTGCAGATTAATTTGCCCCATGAAAATGAGACAATATTAATTTTATTCAAAATAAATATTGTGAAATAATTTTTACGGTTAAACTTCAAGTTTAAAGTAAATGAAAATAATCCTGAGAAATGTACAGTTTATAGAACTGAATCAGAGGTACTTCACGAAATTTCCTTTCCAATTCACTGTTGCTGAGGGTTTGCTGTCGTCCCGTGCCGCGTTGCACGCAGAAATTCAACAACCAACCCACGCGCAGCAAACAATTAAAACAATTAGTTTACAACAAAGGGCAAATCATTTTTCTGACAAAGATTCGAAATTTTTCGAATCATGACATCATTTTCGAATCGAATCGAATACCGCCGCCCGATTCGTTTTCGAATCGAATATCGAAGCTTCGCAGGTCCCTAATGCAGACAAACATATGCATACAGACATGCATAATCCACGCATTCCAGTACACCTCCAATAACAACACTATCGCCATCACCACCACTACCATCGCATGGCCGGCCTGGAATGGCGAAGTCAAAATTGACGAAGCTAATTTACTATGGTGAGGGTGTGATATTTATTAAGGGTTTTATTCATTGTCACTTTTTGAGGGCTAAAGACAGTTATCAAGTCCTTATAAGATCTGAGGACTTGTTAATCATCGAGACTTCTAAAGACCGTTTTGAAGTCTCTGAAATGCTATCGACCTAATTAAAGTCATCATGCTTGTATCAACTATAGGCACTGGGACTATGGAAAGGCGTACTAATAATGCGGCGGATACGTTACTGATACGGGTATACAGGCGGGTACGGGTCGGGTAGTAATTTTGAATACGGATCGGGTACGGGTAACGGTCCTGTGTTACGGATACGGGTCGGATAGCAGAAATGCTTTACTCGCAGACCTCTACTATAAATGTATCAATCAATCAATCAATCAATCAATCAATCAATCAATCAATCAATCAATCAATCAATCAATCAATCAATCAATCAATCAATCAATCAATCAATCAATCAATCAATCAATCAATCAATCAATCAATCAATCAATCAATCAATCAATCAATCAATCAATCAATCAATCAATCAATCAATCAATCAATCAATCAATCAATCAATCAATCAATCAATCAATCAATCAATCAATCAATCAATCAATCAATCAATCAATTTTATTTTCCTGTAACCAACATCAAATAGAGCTGACAATTATGGTAGTACAATGTAATACATGCATACCTGCATGCATGCATGTATGTAGGCATGCATGTACGTATATATATGTATGTATGTATATATGCATGCAAGCATGCATGTATGACATTGTACGTACGTAGGCCTACGTATGTATGTTCGTAAATAAGTATGTATGTATGTATGTATGCATGTTTGACATTGTATGTATCAAGCCACTTAATATAGCGCATTTTATTACCTCACGAACGCGCTGCCCGTTCTTCAAGAACCTTTTAAAGTTATTTCAGTTATTTCTCAATTTTATGGACTTCTCTTTCTCCATTTGTAAAAGTTTTCACAGCCATTTTAAGTTTAACAGATTTTCGTGACCTTCTCTTTACTTTTCCAGTTTAAAAAATATGTTTCCAAGCAGACGGTTGGGAAGCTATCAGTGGTGTTCCCAGTGTGGGAATTGTAGAAAAAAGACTGGGGTGAGCATTTTATCAGTATTTTGCAAACTGATGTCAACAAAATTTGAAAGCAGCTTATTTCAACGCTAGCAGTTTTGCAAGTCAAACTCGAATCAAAATCAATTCCTTTGTTGAGAAAATTCAAAAATGTATACACGATACACCATGGAAATGTTTTCTTTGTCAGAGACTCGGAGTCAAATAATGCTAAATCACACTATCACAACCGAGGGGTTGGAAACGACACCGTGGAGTTTATTCAAATGAAGACTTAACTGTGGGGTCCTAAGAAAGACTAGGGGTTGAACCCCCAACCCCGCCCGACCTTTCTCACCCTGGTGTTCCCCTAAAGCGAAGGAGATCCACAGCTGGATTGCTACCCTGGATCTGCTCATTATCAACACCACTATCCGATGTTGTTAGGATGATGAAGATGCTTATTAAGCTCGTGTCTTTCAAACCGCTAATAAGAATCGCCATGACTCCAAACTTTGTTGCTGTATCCAGCTGATGTCTTTGGGTAAGTGCGCTGGCTTCCAGGTGATCAGAAGGCTGCGTTTATAATTAACCACGAGCTTGTTTGCCGGATGCAAACTGATAGATGAGGCCATTCCATCAAATATCGTCGACTCAGAGCCAAAAGGGAACGAGGCTGATCTTATAAGGGATCTAATAGACAGTATGGCCTTCAATATCTCTCCTCTCAAGTTTCAAATGACTCTTCGAAAACATGCGCTGCATTTATGCATTTACATATTCAATTCAATAATTCAATAACTTTATTGTATCAACTGACAATCAGTAACAAACATATTTACAGGTAACAAGAAAAATTATTCAATTATTAGAGCATCCGTATACACTCCGAAGACTTTGTGCAAGACCAGAATAATCCTCAATTGCATACTCGGTACTAATAATCAGTTTAACATGATGAGGATAACAAATAGGATGCAGTATACATTTAAATTTCTATGACCGAGATTTTTTTTATTTGCTAATTTTAGACAGAGCTACATTTGCCAGGAGAGACAAAGGGCGACCCCAAAGGGACCAAAGTCCCGCTAGACGGGGATACCCAAGCTATGACATGTACAAGATATGTAGATGGTTCTTAAACAGAGATCTAAGCAAAAACAAGAAAATAAACTGAAAGTTTGTACATCTTTTATGTATTGACTGAAGTTGATTAGGATAAAGATGTGCTAGTTACCCTTAACTATACTTAACTAGTCTTAACTATCGGGCGCTGGGTGGCCCCCCACCAGACCCAGATACATTTTTTACTGTAGGCCTACTAGATTAAGTCGCTGCACTAGAAGATGTTGCTAAGAGAAACTCCTTCAAAAGAATCCTAAACTGTCTCCTACTTTGTGCTGTCTTAATATGTAGTGGAATAGAATTCCAGATCTGCGGTCCCAGTGCTTTAATATTAAAAGCTCTAAGCTTCGTGCGAACTTTTATGGGTCTATATAGTTGTGCTCCCCTTGTGAGATATGTGTGGGTCATCGATGCTTTAGCGAAGTAATTAGCATAAGACATAGGCAGCATAGCATGCTCGAAGCGATAGAATAGTTCTGCTATTTGATAGTTTCTGATTTGAATGATGTTTAACAACTTCAGCTTAGTAAAGATAATGTGAGATGAGGCTCTGTATTCCACTCCAGCAATCATTTTTATGGCTTTTCTTTGTAAAGTGTTCAGTTTTTGTAAACGAGACGGATAATTGGATGCCCATATGAAATTACAGTAGGATAAGTAGGGGTATATTAATGTAAAGTATAAACTTTTTCTGATGTCTTGAGGGAGTAAATAGGCTATTCTTGAGAGTATACCTGTGTTCTTTGCAATTTTCAACGAAATATAGTCTAAATGTGCTTTCCAATTAAGGTGTTGGTCTATAAAGACTCCCAGGAACTTAGTATTCTCCACTTGTGTAATCGGATGGTCATTAAGATGGAATAGCCAGTTTACGGGTTTGATTTTCCTATGTGATTTGAAAATGATTAAATTTGTTTTGTCAGTATTGAGTGTAAGTTTGTTCGCATGAAACCAGTCATTCACCTTCCTTAACTCTCGAATCACTGTTTCCATGAGAATTTCATACGAGGAATTTGAGTATACTAAGCTCGTATCATCTGCGAACAGTATACAATATAGGGCAGTGGAGACAGATGCTAGATCATTAATATAAATTAAAAAGAGGATTGGCCCAAGATTGGAGCCTTGGGGGACTCCGAAGGCAATGTCACCCAAACCCGAAATGGCACCCTTACATTCAACACTTTGCTTACGATTATCTAAGTAACTCTGAAACCATTTTAACTGTATTCCCCTGATCCCGTAGTGGCTTAGTTTTTTTAGTAGTATTTTATGACTTACGGTGTCGAAAGCCTTGGCAAGGTCCAAAAACACCCCCACAGAATATTCATTATTATCGATAGATTTGGATATTATTTCTTCCATATCCAAGAGTGCCATGAATGTCGAGTGACCCGCTTGAAAGCCATGTTGGGATGGATGTATCATGTTAGTTTTTTTAATATACGAGATTAATCTATCGTACATAACCTTTTCGAAAAATTTTGCAAATAATGGCAGGATCGAAATAGGCCTATAATTTGTAATATCCTCTTTGTTCCCTTTTTTAAGTATAGGCACTACTTTCGCCATTTTCAGAGATTCCGGTACTATTCCGTTCTGTAGAGAACTATTTATAATTTCAGAAAGAGGAAGAGTAACTAGATGGATAAGTTGTAGTCCGACATAAGGATCAATGTCATCTAGTCCTTTGGAGTGTTTTTTTTTAGAGTTTTGCCTATTCTCAGTAATTCCTCTGGCGTAGTTAGGATCAGCCCCATGGAGTTCAAGTTAGGCTTCGGTAAGTACTCTTTGTACGAGGTTTGGGTGACAGGTACTTCATTAGCTAACATCCTAGGCAGATTAAGGAAGTAATCATTGAATTGATTTGCTATTGCTCCAGGATCCTCAATTCTGTTTTCACCAATCATCAGTGCATTTATTTTCATATTTCTCGCGTTCAGCTGCATTGCCGAACGAATAACTTTCCAAGTAGACTTAATGTCATTATGAGATTTTTCAAATTCAGTCTTATAGTAGTTCTTTTCTGTGAGTATTCTTAGTGACTTAAATTTATTTCTATAAGACGTAAAAATCTTTTTATTTTCCGCGGTTGGGTTTTTTATATACTTAGTATATAATAAGTTTTTTCTTTTACAAGACTTCAAAAGTCCAGGCGTCATCCAGACGTTCCTAGTTTTTTTCATTTTATCGCTCTTCTTATGTTGAATTGGAAATGCCTCGGAGTAAAGCTTCTTGTAAATGGAGATGAATGATTCATACGCCTCATTAACTAATCCTAATTGCGAATACTGACTAACAAGTTCCCAACTAGTTCCCTCAAGCGCTCTAGTAAAATTTTCAAGTCCTTTTGGGGTAATTGATCTTTGATTTGCATATTCCGCCTCTTTTGTGTTATATTTTTCAAGAGAAAATTGAGCAATAATTGGGAGGTGATCTGATAAATCCGAAATTATGATTGATGCGAATTTCATTTTGGCCCAATTGGTACAAAAGATATTATCAATTAAAGTTTTGGAGTTTTCTGTAATTCTAGTAGGTTTAGTAATTGCTGGAAGGTAATGGTGGGATATTATGCTATTATAGAAAAAATTAGTGTCTCTATGTTCATTAACTTTTAGTAGATCTATGTTATAATCACCAAGCAATATAATTTCTTTATTCCTTTCCCCAATTTCAGAAGTTAGCTGATCAAATTCAGTTTGGAATTCCGTAAGATTTGAACCAGGTGCTCTATAGATGCAACCAATTAGGGGAGAACAAGTTTTCATATTAATTCTGATAAAGAGACTTTCGAATGCTGCGTAGTCTTCCATTTTCTCCCTAGGATTAATAACCACATAATTAAGGTCAGTTTCCATTAAAAATGCAACCCCTCCACCCCTACCTTCTTTCCTTGCTTTGCCAATAAAAGTATAGCCAGGAATTTGAATACAATCCGAGAGATCATCCTCCAACCAAGTCTCCGTTAATGCAATTACTGTTGGATGCGTTTTATCAATCAGTTCATTTATCTCTTTTATTTTGGGCAATACACTTCTACAGTTAATATGTACGGCTGTTAGATTCTTCTCTCTGCTCTGATCCTGCATTAAAGTAAACTGGAGATTATCCAGGGAGGTATAGTTACTAGACCATGACGAAGTTCTAAACAGATTTTGGTCAGGATCGATATCATCACCATTGCATGCTTTAGTGTTATCCGGAGCCTGTGTAAAGACCTCTAATTCTGTGTCCTGAAGAGAGTTTATTTCAATCTCCAGTTCCTCTATTCTCACATTAGGCGTTACCTCAGTATAGCTCAGGGAGCTGAATAAGTTCGCCTTCCCCAGTGTTGAATTAGGGCTAAGTGCCTGCGACTCAATAGGCCCTGCACTATAAATATCTTCAATATTATTATTGAGCCTAGCTGGTTGAGGAGAAGCCCCGCCCCCAGCGCCCCCAGATGGTATTATATCAGACAGGTTAATGACAGCGGAGAGTTGCCACACCTTTGACATCACAAGAGTGATCAACCATCTAACAACAATACAGCTGAAAGAATCGGTAGGGATCTAAATTCGATCCGAGATTAACCAAGGTATCAATCAATCTAACAATGACAAACTGTAAATAAGCTATAACAACCAAAAGAAGTCCAACTAACATCAAAACAAAGAAGAAAAGAAGAAAAAGAAAAGCATCAAGTAAACAAAGCAATCAATTAGAGTTCCGTTCAAGCTAAATCATACCACGATCGATACATAGCTACATACACATACATATGTACATTCGCCTCTGAGTAGTAGTTGACTTCGAGAGGCGCTATAGAAATGTCCGGTATAAATAAATATGAATACATATGCTTGAATATTTACGCATACACGTGCATGTATGCGCAGGTGTATTTATGCATGTATAGGGCTTACTATATGTAAAATCTGCAAGCCTAGAAATGTGTCTAACCTAATCTATGCCACAGGAGTGAGTGGGGTGGAGTGGGGGGGGGCGAGAGGGCAATGGGGCGGCCTGGTCTGGTTTAACGACCGGAACCGGAACTCAACACGTGGCGCCGCCTGTCGCCTTCGGAGCGCCGCCTAGTGACGCCTGATCGGACCGTCGTTGGACAATTAACAGTCGGCGGCGTCGGCGGGTCCTATCCAGCACCCCCCGTGGTCCATCAGTCTCCCGCCCTTTGTCCGTCTGGTTGTGTATGTGTGTGTGATTCTGTGCGGCGTCCAGTATGCTTATGGGATTGGATAATATGGGCGACTGATGCGATCCGTCGCTGCACATTAATGTATCCGAAGAGAACGGTCGCAAATTGCCTCATTAATGCAACATGTCCAGCCACGTACCCCTCCATTCGTCTCTTTCTTTGTCTCTCTCTCCCCCTCTGCCTACGGCCAGCGACGAAGCGGCTCTAAAGGGGACTGCAGAGGGGTGATAAGACAGAGGACGAGGAGAAGGAGGAGGAGGAGGAGGAGGAGCGGAAGAAGGAAGAGGAGTAGGAAGAGGATAGTAGGATGGATAGGACAAGGAGTGTGAGGAGATTAAGGGGTAGAGGGCGTACGAAAAGGAGGAAGGGTACAAATAGCAGGGAGCAGAAGTAGAGGAAGAGAAACAAAGAGAGGAGCAGCGGGAGGGGATTAAGAGTAGTATCAGTAGAAGGAGGAGGATTAGAATTAAGGGGAGTATGAATATGGATAAGAATACGAGTATATATGACAGGTGGTAAGAGAAGCAGAGGAGCAACGGAGAGGCGAATATCTGGCAAGTGAAAATGAACTGATATATTTTACATTCAAATCTTAGCATGGCCAGAATGGGAGATACGATGGAACAAATATGACTTTCTCATTATGTTCTGGTCGAGAACGATTAACAGCCAATCTCAGAACTGAAAGACAGGTCAGTAAAAATCCATGCAGCTGTTGATTTCTCACGAAATCAGACCTAAAGGAGCTCAGGACGAATTTATTGCATGCTAACCGAGACTGTACGTCGCCGAAAGCAGACGCGAGTAGTTGGGCAGCGAGGACAGATGTGTTAGCGGCGAATGAATTAATAGCCGAGTGTCGTCGGCATACAAATGGCTGTACACAGAGTTGCCGGGTAGGATGCGCCCCATGGTGTTGTCAGCAAAAGTGAAGTTAATGTAGAATCCTGCGGCACACCTTATGTCGAAAGGGTCAGATTGAAATGACTTGATTCAGTTGTTTTTATGTGTATATAAAGAAGAATGTGGGCCAACTCAGATCAAACTCTAATAACTACTAAGCTAAGGTCTGTAATTTTTTGGAGGGTTGGGCAAGTAATTTCAAGTTGCTGGGGTTTACTAAACAGAAAAATTTCTCTTATATTTCGTTACCCTATTACTCTGTCTCCCAGTGTATTTCTTGATGACTTTCTGTTCTAATTCCTCAGACTTTCCGATGGCATATTTCTACTCAGATAGAGTCATAATTATTATTATTCTGATTGCCTTAAGCGTTGTTGAAGACGGCAAACTGGTACGTTGTGATCAATCGCATCAAAGGCAGTCTAGCAACTATTGGGAGCAAGTTGTGCATTTTCAGCAAAATGTTATATGCCTAAACGCAGGATTGGATCAATGACATCGTAAAAATTAAATTAAATTACAAATACTTACTTGTTTAGTCAATTACAATTGCACCTCGCTCAGGTAAATTAAATTACAATTGCATTTATGTCATTGTAGATTCAACTGCTTTTTTTTAGCGAGATCGGTATTTCGTAAGTATTGCGACATTGCCCACCAGAAGTTCAGAACTAGCCTAGTGTGTTTATTTCGCCAAAGAGAAAGAACAAGTCTAATATTTTCACCAACGTCACCGAATATTATGGTGCTTGTTGCATGTAATAAAGACTAGACTCTGATTTTCTCGATCTGGCTGAAAAATTCCTTCTGTTGTGTGTGTAAGAAATCTCAACTGGAGACGAATATCCTGTTTGGATCTTGGAGTCTGGCTCTACTTTTCTGGATCTTAGAGTTAGGCTTGACTCAAAGTTCTCTCGAAAACCTCAATTAGTTGTAAAATCTCGAAAGTCCTTGCGTTATCTCAGAAGGGTCCGGAAGCTCGACTACTGTAACGCTATACTCTATAACCCTGACTGCACCCTGTTTCCTCTAACTACAGTCATGCAACAGGCTGCACGACTATGCCTCGGATTCTTGTACGGAGACCATGACACATCTGTTCTTAACTCTCTACGCTGGTCCTGTTTCTTACGAATGTATTCGGTTCAAGCAGGCATTCATCATTTATTTATTCCGGATATTTCTATAGCGCCTCTCGAAGTCAACTACTACTCAGAGGCACTCCCGACTACAGCATTTGATACTGTGCCGGAATTTTCACGCCGAAGCGCCACGAGCAATTGCGAGTGAAGGACTTGCCCAAGGTCCGTATGCAGCGGCTAGAGTGGGATTCGAACCTGCAACCCTCCGGTCACAAGGCGCCGAACTTACCACTGAGCCACCACGCCCCATCATGTATAAGCATAATGCGAATCGTCTACCAGTCTACTTTGTTCAATGATTTCACTCTGTATCTCTGCGAAAGGCCGACCTTCTCTTCGATCAGCATCTTCGGGAAAGTATGCTGTTCCTGGTAATACGCTTTTTTTCTTTACTGCATGGCGTTCATTCACAATTGCTGGTCCCTCCATCCGGGAGTCTTTCGTCTCTCACCCACCTTGTGTTCGTTATACATTGCTCTAAATTGATAATTACCCTCTTCCATTGTCTCTTTGAGGTTCAGGTCCTCTATTTTCCTGTTACCCGGCTTCATTGTGCACTTCGGACATTGTAAGCAGAGCATGATCAAATTAGAGTTGGAATTTTATTGCAGTTTAGGAATATTTGCACATAGTTGTTTTCTCATCTGCCCTTGAAACGTATACATGGTGTATGCAACATATGCTGTATGTAACCATAGGTTTGATGCCTATCTATGTTATGTATGTGCATCATATATCCGTGCTATATATGCTCCGTGTCTCTATGCTCTGTGGTTCTATGCTAAATATCTGTGGTGGATATCTATGGCCGAACACCATAGCCTTAAATATGGCCGGCTTTAACGCCATCTGGCGTCGTTGGGGCTTAAGCCTCTTTAGTCGCACGACTCTTGATGGCCTTTAGGGCCGACGCAGTGGACAGGGTCGGGGTCCATTGCCCGCCCCCACCCCGTCCTAAATACGGTGAGGGAACCGGCCAACGATCGGAGGGAGAGACGAAGAAAAGAGAGGAAAAATGTGGGGGAAGGAGGGAGGCGGGCGGAGTGTAATCCCAAATGGTTACTAAGATGGTTTAATCAGGCAGAGCCGCCATGAATCCAACCAACAACGCCCAAACGACCGTCAGAGCATCACTCACACAGACATACACACATACACGTAGACTTACACAGACACAGACACACGCATACACCGCATGGCTATAGCCGCTAATCTAATATACTATGTTCATATATGCTGTATATATACATATACAGCATAGCTCTGTGTCGATATATATATACACATAACTAGTTGAGCAGTATATAGAAGTATATAACTATTCATCTTTCTCATCATGAGAGACTAATAAGCTGGCCTGGCGATGCTTCTACCACGACTACACACATATTATATAGAACTATAGCAGTTCAGGAATGCACAGAGCTTCACGTATACAGTATGTGAATCTTATGTGAACTGCATATTACATGGCGTTACTAGAAGTATGTGGGAATCACACATCAAGTATTTATACATTAATATGCTATTATAAGCATACGACCTGCGTAAGCACATTCAGTTCCCCCGGAAGGCATGGCTTAACTGCATGCATGTTCTTAGTTCTAGTATATATAAGATTTCGCTCTTTGCTTGGGCGAGTGTATGATGGTGTCGCTGTGTTCGTATGACTATCTGTCTGTGTGGAGATGTCTGGTTGGATCGCTGTTGCTAGTTTGCAAGAAGAATGCAATAGCCATGGAAATGACAAGAAACCAATCTGCGTTTCATGCATACAGGAGCATGGGCCAGCCTATAGCCATGTGACATATGTGGCGATCCCACTTATAAATAACTATATATTACATACATATATATATATATATATGTATGCATGTATGTGTGTCTGCATAGGTGTTTATATATATGCACACTTGCACAGAGGAGTCTGTCTGTCTCGTGTTTATGGTCTCAGGAATCAGCGAAATTTTGCGGATGTTTGTCGAAGCGATGATGTCCATTTATTTTGCCACTGGAAATAGATTAATGACAACAACGGCTATTCAAGCGGTAATGTATACATGGGCGTATGGGGATGTATGGGTGGATGGCAATGCGATATTGTGGTAAAATCAGTCTCTGTTGTTGGGGAGAAAATAAAGCCTGCCCAAAATGACAACTCTTCCAACTTTCCAATCATACAGGCGCTCTTGCATTTCTTGTCTTTATGTGTATGTATGTATGTATGTATGTATGTATGCATGTATGTATGTATGTATGTATGTATGTATGTATGTATGTATGTATGTATGTATGTATGTATGTATGTATGTATGTATGTATGTATGTATTTATGTATGTATGTATGTATGTATTTATGTATGTATGTATGCATATATGTATGTATGTATGTATGTATGTATGTATGCATGTATGTATGCATGTATGTATGTATGCATGCATGTATGTATGTATGTATGCATGTATGTATGTATGTATGTATGTATGTATGTATGTATGTATGTATGTATGTATGTATGTATGTATGTATGTATGTATTTATGTATGTATGTATGTATGTATTTATGTATGTATGTATGTATGCATGTATGTATGTATTTATGTATGTAGGCATGTATGCCGATGACCAGAATTAGCATCTCAAATGGAGTTGTGGGTCAGTCTTTGGAGTGGCTTCGCTCTTTCCAGGATAGGCGGACAAATTGGGTTACCATCGGCCTGGACAGCTCAGTAGGGACACGCGTTGAATTCGATGTTTCGCAGGGCTCCGTCCTTGGGCCGCTCATGCGCTCATGTACATCCTGTATGCGGTCGATCTGACCAAGATCATTTCCACTCTTGGAGCTCGGGTTCATCAGTGAGCTGATGGAGCTCAGTTGTACTTAACGTGCCACCCGTCTGACATACTGGCTTGTGTGTCCATGCAAGATGCGGACAATCCTTATGAAAGTCGAGGCATGGATGTCTTAAATTTGGCTCAGACTTAATTAGGAAAATACAGAATTATATGGCTGGGCACAAGGCAAGCGGGAGAAGGATTTGACAGGGTTAGCGATAGCAGCGGCATTTCCAGATTGGGAAGTGAAGCGTGGTGTCCGGGACCTTGGAGTGCTTCAGGATGAAGACCTATCTATGATGACTGTATGTCAACTCTCTCTCTCTACATGTCCTGTATTTATCAAATGCGTCACGTTAGATTCAACAGGCGACATTTATCATTCGACACCGGTGAGACTTAAGTCCACTCTTTCATTCTGACGCGCCTGGAGTAGTGCAACTCTGTTCTCGCAGGCCTGCCGAAATTCCGGATACGACAGCTTAAGCCATCCTCAACTGCACCGCCAGAATTGTCGGTTAGATGCCAAAATTCTCGCATGTTTCAATTTATATGCGAGATACGCTGCACTGGCTTCCAGTTGAGGACTGGATAACCTTATAGACCCTCCTCATGGGAGAAGGATCCTTCGATAGTCGGTACAACACAAGACTACATCGCAGAGCTCAGCCTTCTTGTTCCTTGTCCACGGTCTTTGCGTTCAGCGGCCCGTGGAGACTTGTTGGTCCGTATACGACGATGCGGACACAGCGTGGTTTCTCATGCACTGGACCATCATTCTAGATCGGTCTACCATTAAACATACGTACATGTATAGACAGCTGAAGAAACACTCTTAAGATGCACCTCTATAGAGCTGTGAGATTGCCAAGTTAAGCGCCCTTGTGAGTTTCTTAAAAGGCACTTTGCAAATGGCCACATACATGTATACATACATTTATGTATGTGTTTACGTAGTACGTATGTATGTATGCGTGTGTGTGTGTGTATTTCTGTATGTATATATGTATGTATATATTTTTTATATGTATGTATGTATGTTTGCATGTGTGTATGTATGACAAAATTATCTCTGCGCTGAGAAGTACTTAAGAGAAGTATTTCCTATGCCTTTTACTCTAAACTGAAGACAACAGATAAAAGCCGAGTCCCCAAACTCTTGCCCCCTTCTCCTCCTGATGCATCTCGTCGCTCTGACTCTAAACATCCGAGCCTTTGAGAGGCTCTTGAAAGGATTTGAAAGGCCTCTAAAGGCGCACAATAAGTGTTCCGATACATACACATACATACAAACACACACACACACATACGCTTACAGCATCCACCGTAGCCTGCAGTTTAAGTGCAAGACCTTAGGAATCCGAGTTTAAACCTAACCTGACGCAAGCTCATTCAATATCATAATCGTAAACTCAAAATTTTTTATACAGCGCAACTTTAAAGTTAAGCGCAGGGCACAAGCTTATTCAACAGCGTCGTGTCAGAGGGGCTGCCGAGCGATGCCAAGTGAGGATCCGAGTCTGGTTGCCATGGAGACAAGAGGCAGGAAGCAGAGGAGCTCCTGGAGGTGGTAGTGGAGCTTCTAACAAATTCAGATTTTACTGGCTTTCGGGCGTATATAGGCCTAATAATAAGTGCCTCAAAAGAAATAATTATATGAAATACAATTGGCCTATAGACCTGCCTTGTTCAATTTTTCACTATTTGAGTAGACTGGTGACTTAGATCTGAGAATGAAACTGCGGAGTTCACCATCACGATTATTTTTTTCTTTTTAGAGTAATTTATATAACGCCACACAATACTCAAAGGCATTCTCTGCGCCAGCCTACGAGGTGTTAAATTTCATTAAGAACAGAAATATTATCAGTGAGCACACATTGCATAGAAAATAGAAGAGTCGTGAGTGGTGGGCCCACGCACACACGAGGAGCCCAGCCATCGGATACCCACTCAAAGTTGACATCATCTTCAGAATCTCTTAACTCTGAACACGATGCTATCGCCTACTCTTATTGCAATAAAAGAAACGTAGAATTGTGATCAAGCTGTTAAGGCAGTTCCACTTTAAAACCGGTTTCCGTTTCTGTTTTATGGTTTCAGTACTGCATTACATAACTAGGCAATTCCAGTTTGCGGGTTACAGAGTGTCTTTTGGATGATGACGACGAATCGTGCCTCAATATTCAGCAAATTAATATGGGACGTATACAATATCCTTAATAAACCAGCATTGCAAGTATCAGCGCATATATAGTTCCTGGCTCATTTATATTGTGCGGCAGGTATATTTAAAACACTGTCATATGGGCTTTCTTTGATAATAAACAGACACGCACAAGAGCTCAAAGTACCAGCAATCTCCTTTCCTCTCCAGTCTTCTGGTAACTGGATATTGTGCTTCCTGTGGTATCTCTTGACAACTTGTATACGAACTGTTCGTGAAAAACCTGGGGTTGGTTTTTAAGTAGCGCTTTAAAAAATTTCGAGTCTACGATTACGATTATTTGCATTAAGCCTATATGTACCATGGTTTCAAGTTTCGGATATATCTACCTTATTTTTCCTAAATTGGTAAAACACGAACAAGATTAACAACATCACCAGCAGGCACAAAATTATGCAGTTCGTGAAGACGTAGAAAGAGGTGTGAGTAAAGTTAGGACGCTAATCGACTCTAGTCTATATTAGAAATATTTCGCTAATGGTCTATATATATATGGAGCCCAACGCAAATGTTCTTCAAGGATCCGGAGTAACAACTGCAATAGTAATTATAACCTACAGCGAGTTTACTTCACTAGCAGACAATCTGTGTGTTTGAGTGTTTCGGCGACATTAGTTGCTGCCGATGTTTAGCAGAAATTGAGGTCTAACACCATGGGCGGTGATCCCGGGGGGTCGAGGGGGACAAGACCCCCCACCTTTAAGAGTGGGGGGACACGCCATACATCGGACCCCCCAAATTTGGAAGAAACCCCAAAAAAAGGTCATCAAATTTTTTCGCGCTGACGCGCGAACATTTTTTTTTACCTCTTTTTCACCAGATCAGTTCAAAACTCTTTTTTCGCCAGATCAGTTCCAAAATGTCCCCCCCACCTGTCAAACAAGATCGCCGCCACTGTCTAACACACAGTTTGTCTGGTAACGAAGCAAGATCATTGTAGGGGATGTAGGGCCTTGTATAGGCTATAGCCTATATTAATATTGCCATTATGTATCATGGTAACATGGTTATAAATGTATTATTATTAATATTAATATTAATATTATTATTATTATTATTATTATTATCATTATCATTATCATTGTTATTGTTATTAGAATTGTTGTTGTTGCTGTCATCTACGTCGTCTTTATTGCCACTGTTATTGACGTTAGCATTAATTTCGTTGTCGCCGTTATTGTTGTTGTCTGCATTTTGATATGGAGCACAGTGCGCGAATGATGCCTTTTGTGGCGAGAACTTATAAATCCCATAGCGGGTCCTACAGGATGCATCGAACTCGTGTCACATATTATGTGGCTGTTTTAACGGACAATTCTTTGAGGTGTTCCTCAAAGGAGTTACATATGCCTAATTCTGACCACAAAAGTTACCAGAACCAGGTATTTCATACCAAGTCACGCTATCTGTAAAGTTTGCGGCTATTTCTTGATATTTTCGACGTACTTCAATACGGACGATGTATCATAACTTCAGCAAACATCTGCTCAGATTTAAAAACATTCTTCTTCATCTATAAGTGGTGGGGCTCAGTGGTAAGTTCGGCGCCTTGTGTTCGGAGGGTTGCAGGTTCGAGTCCCACTCTAGCCGCTGCGTACGGACCTTGGGCAAGTCCTTCACTCGCGATTGCTCGTGGCGCTTCGGCGTGAAAACTCCGACACAGTATCAATGCTGTAGTCGGGAGCGCCTCTGAGTAGTAGTAGACTTGAGGAGGCGCTATAGAAATATCCGGAATAAATAAATAAAATAAAAATAAATAAGGCGCGTGTTAGTGCAATGAAGAAAAATCGATAAGGTCGTGCTTATGTTTCAGCAAACTGTGTCGGATAAGGAAGCGTTTGAACAAACATCATCTCCCTCAGAAGACGATACGCGCATCCAGCGGGCTGGAATTTTAAGATAAGGAGGAATACTGGAAGGAAGAGACATAATGAAGAAAGAAGATGCAAGAATGAAGAAAGGTCGAAAACTATTAAGGTCTGATGTGTGTGTGTTGTTTGTTTGTTTGTATGTGTGCGTGTGCAAGTAGACCTGCCCTACTTAATCTGACTCCAGGCGCTGTAGCGCTTAAGCAGAAATATCCATGGTATACCTGGAGCCCGCATCACTTGAGGCGGATCTACCTGTATACGGAAACACGAATAGACGTTTCAAGTTAAGTAGTAGTATATCCTTCTAGTATGTCAGTGTATAATGTCACCACACCAGATCGCATTTTCTTTATGAGAAAGAGAACCGAAGTTGGTCTGAATTACATTTGCTTATAACATTCCGATGCAGGTAGGCCCTAATTATATTTCCGGGTTGATCGGCGAAATGATAGTCCAGGAAACCAGACGGAAGGAACGAAGGCAGAGATAACGACTCCGGATAGACATAATATGATTCTAACTGAAGGTAACTTGATAGGCACTATATAAATTCGCTTGCGAATATCACATGGCAACAAACAATGATGCACCTGCACAGAGGCATCCGATGAGATGACCGAGCCTCAGGTGCACATCTCTTAGTTAGTATGCGCGTTACACATTTAATAATAATAATGATGATGATGATGATGATGATGATGATGATGATGATGATGATGATGATGATGATGATGATGATGATGATGATGATGATGATGATGATGATGATGATGATGATGATGATGATGATGATAACGATAATAATGGCAATAATAATAATAATAATAATAATAATAATAATAATAATAATAATAATAATAATAATAATAAATATAATAATAAAAATAATAATAATGTGTGTATATTCGTTTAATCAAGCTTTGCTGGCAATAACGCAGCAAATAACAGATCGGAGCAGGGAAGATTCTTAGTGTCTTGGCTGGGCCTACGGGAGCCCCTAAGTGTCTTCAAGTGTCTTCTAGAGTTTAATTGAGGATAGTAAATGTCTTTGTACAGCATTCTTGAAATAAAGTTTCGCTTGTCCTTTACTGGGAGAGCGAAGTACATATTAATAATAATAATAATAATAATAATAATAATAACTAGCCATACCAGAAAAATGCTATTCCTAATTTTTAATTTCCTGATAGAGCATGCGCTTGTAGGGTCTACCTCACAAGGTAGCAATAATCTATATAAATAAAGCGAGAATTCTGTGTGTGTGTGTGTGTGTGTGTCTGTCTGTCTGTCTGTTTGACCGGGCTTAACTTCTACAATTTAGCACCTTTTCACTCGAAACCTTGACTGCTGTGTCGGTCTCGGCATCGGACACCCAGTGCAGGGTTCGCGTCCCCCGTTTTCACCGCTACCATGGTGAAAATCCCCAAAACTACCCACCCGACCGTCCATCACGCGCAAGCTGGCCTATTCCACTGCAAAGCGGTTCTATTTATGGCGCCGGTATTCCCCAACGTCATTAATAATGCGCATAACGACACCGCGGTTCTATTTATGGCGCCGGGATTCCCCAACGTCATTAATAATGCGCATAAGTTGTTTACTTTCGCACAAAATTTAATGACGATCGATTCGAAGTATATTCATCGTTTTACAGCAAAATTTTAACACATGTATGTTCAAAGACAAAGATCTAAATTATTTACAGTATAAATTATGAAACAACCAGTCTGCTTTACTAAGGGCCCGGCCGACTACAGACCGGCAGTGAGGGCTAGATTTCTGGCGTTTTCTTTAACACGCCAACGCCCGGTTCACCCTCTTCGACTGCGAAGCAGTCAGTCCACGGGAGACTGCCCTCACAGGTCGCCAGACGCCACAAGGGCCTCCAAGACTGCGAAGCAGTCAGTCTACGGCAGAGGTCGCTAGACGCCAGAAGGCGTATACAACACTGCGAAGCAGTCTCCGCTGTACGCCAGAAGGCGTCTACAAGACTGCGAAGCAGTCTCCCCCACAGGTGGCCAGACCCCACAAGGGCCTCCAAGACTGCGAAGCAGTCGCCGCCAGAGGGCGACTGCGAAGCAGTCACTCCACGGCAGAGGTCGCTAGACGCCAGAAGGCGTCTACAAGACTGCGAAGCAGTCTCCGCCAGAGGTCGCCAGACGCCACAAGGGCCTGCAAGACTGCGGAGCAGTCGCCGTCAGAGGGCGACTGCGAAGCAGTCACTCCACGGCAGAGGTCGCTAGACGCCAGAAGGCGTCTACAAGACCGCGAAACAGTCTCCGCCAGACGTCGCCAGACGCCACAAGGGCCTCCAAGACTGCGAAGCAGTCGCCGCCAGAGGGCGACTGCGAAGCAGTTAGTCCACGGCAGAGGTCGCTAGATCCCAGAAGGCGTCTACAAGACTGCGAAGCAGTCTCCGCCACAGGTCGCCAGACGCCACAAGGGCCTCCAAGACTGTGAAGCAGTCGCCGCCAGAGGGCGACTGCCAAGATTCCCAAGCAGTCGTTGTTGTTGGTGGTGGTGTGGGGGTGGGGGTGGGGTGGTGGTGGTGGTGGTGGTGGTGGTGGTGGTGGTGGTGGAGGTGGTGGTGGTGGTGGTGGTGGTGGTGGTGGTGGTGGTGGTGGTGGTGGTGGTGGTGGTGGTGGTGGTGGTGGTGGTGGTGGTGGTGGTGGTGGTGGTGGTGGTGGTGGTGGTGGTGGTGGTGGTGGTGTGAAACTTATAACCCCGGGCAACGCCGGGTAATCCAGCTAGTAATTAATAAAGATGTTGATGATAATAGGATCTATAGTAATTAAAATAATAACAATGATCAGGGTGGCTTTCTTTTCCAACGCCTTTTCGACTAGCGATATATAGGCTAACTTTGTAAACTCCTGAGGGACCTCACCTATATATATATAGGCCTACCTCAGGAAAATTGTAATAACTGTTAATAAAATAATAACAGTAACAATAATAATTAGACGTAGTAGAAGAAAAATAACAATCATAGGCACTAGGTAGGACGAATACAAGACGAAGGTGGAGACTGATGTAGGTTATATATATACGTTTATATACATACCATACGTATATATATATATATATATATATATATATATATATATATATACAATATACTTAATTTCGCTTGAAAGGCAATCTTCGAGGAAAGTGAGCGGAAATAAAATAGTACATAAGAGAAAAACTAAAAAGAGACGAGAAAGAGAGAGAGAGAGAGAGAGAGAGAGAGAGAGAGAGAGAGAGAGAGAGAGAGAGAGAGAGAGAGAGAGAGAGAGAGAGAGAGAGAGAGAGAGAGAGAGAGAGAGAGAGAGAGAGAGAGAGAGAGAGAGAGAGGCTGCAGAAGACAAACGATCGATTTATTCTTTAATTTCATCAACAAATGCGCATTGTAAACGAGACGACATTAAGTGACGAATCCACTCTCACTCCGTGCATCACACCGACGGTTCACAGTTCACTCCTATCCGTCAAATAAAGTAGAAATACTAGCTATTTTAAATCGGACGTTTATCTGTGTGAAATGACTAACTATGAAACGTTCTTGCATAGAACATTAGACTGTTATCTGATTAAGATATCTTATGACATGAGAAGAATTCTACAGGGATCGTTGTTGATCGCTGTTGCATGGTATACTCGTAGTCTGTGCTTCACGGATTCAAAATGAGAAAATCCTTTTATTTAATAGCAGACATATTTAGCTAATTGCATGACCTTCCTAAGAAAGATGACAGAAATTTTATCACCCGATTCTTATCACCCCAAATCTAAACCGTAACTAGCTTATTCATTGTTTCTTCGTTGTACTCTCTCAAATCAGATGCAGTTTTGTCCTTCTGGATTAATGAACAAAAATACATACATACAATTAACTAAATAATCCACCATCTCAGTCATTCGTTCACTACATCACTCATTCACTCATCTATTCGCCGTTGTTATACAGTTACTCACCCACTTACTCACTCACCCATTCATGTATACTTAGACACTCATTCACCCACTCACTAGCTCTCTCATCCTTCATCACCAACACTTAAGCTCAGACACCAATTCACTCACTCCTTCACTCACACTCTTGCACTCAGTCAACCGAAGTCGTCGTCATTCCGAGTGACCCAATAACCTCTTTGTAATCTTTTGACCTCCTTATAAAATATGAAAAACAAGTCTGTTTATTTTCCTGTTGCATTTACTTGTTGTCGCTGTCGTTGTTCTGACGGTTGTCCGTATACGGACAGGTGACTGTTAGAAACGCAGTTGGCAACAACTATACAAATGACATCGATCTGCTTTCGAGTTGAACCACTAATCAGCAGAGATGGACGAACCAATCATTTATATGTGAACAACAACACCGAGACTAATAGAGGCTTTGAAGGCAGGATCTGAGTCTCCACGCCCCTCGGCTTTACGAAGACTAATTCATGATTCGCAACAATTTAAACAAACAGCTCTACGGTTAGACATGGTTGATATAATAAAAAAACAAACACTGATAGATGGATGGCTAGATGGATGCATGGATGGATTGATGGGTGGATGTATGGATGTATGGATGGATGGATGTATGGATTGGTGGGTTGTGGGTGGATTGGTGAGCGGTGTGGGGTTTTTAGGTGGATGGGTGGGTAGGTGGGTGTGCTTGGATAGGTGGATGGATGGATGGATGGATCGACGGATAGACGGAAGACTCTGATATCCAACGATCATTAACCCAATTATAATCCGCGCTCGATATTGCTTAAATTCTGTTTACTTGATAATATCATTTTCACAGTGCAATGTTTTGTGCTCTCTATAGGTGACACAAAAATACACGTGTGCTACATTAACGATTATTTCTCATTCTCGTGTGTTCATTAATGGACGCAACGTGTGTGATCTATCAACATCTCCTTCGATCTATCCATCTATCCATCTGTGTCGATCGAATGACAGACAAGCAGACAGAATGTAGGCAAAGGACAGACAAACAGGCAGACAGAGATAGTAAGTGATACTTCCGCATATGCACACACACATATATATATATAAGATATGTAGATAAGATCAAACTATGTATACATGTATTGTATATAAGAAAATGTATGTGATATATTTATGTACATATATAGCTTCTGAACGTTTTGTCTCAATCTCTTTCTTATCTGTCAAGTCTTGTCCGTATACATACGCACATGCCTAAACACACACACACACACACACGCACGCACGCACGCACGCACACACACACACACGCACGCACACAAACACACATACACATATGACACAAGGAGTGAAGTGCAGAAGCTGGAGTGCAAGAGCCAACTGTTGCTGCAGTGCAGACTAATAACCGAGAATCTATGCAGTCAGTATAAGCGAATGCATTGTATTCACGAGAACACATTCGAATTTATACATATAGGCCCCTAAGTCTGTCCGTCTCTCTCTCTCTCTCTCTCTCTCTCTCTCTCTCTCTCTCTCTCTCTCTCTCTCTCTCTCTCTCTCTTTCTCTCTCTCTCTCTCTCTCTCTCTCTCTCTCGTCTCTCTCTCTCTCTCTCTCTCTCTCTCTCTCTCTCTCTCTCTCTCCTCTCTCTTATATATATATATATATACGAATACACGTATATATGACTGCTGTATGTATGTTATATGTGCGTATGTATATCGGGAGACATTCAATGATTGGCGACTCATAGACGGCGCCTGCTGCTGTGTTTCTCTTCATTTGCATTTCCCATAAATATTTGCTACAATAAACATCGAAGACCAACGCACAGACACTCAGAGACACATACATAATATGACCGTTTATCAGACTCTTTATGAAATCACAGATACGCAGAGAGAGACAGATGGACGGACGGACGAACGGACGGAGAGATACATAGAGAAGACGGGAGACTATTGAACATATATGGCGGTGTTTACTAAGACAGACTTATTATATAAATGCATGCTAAATGTTCAGGATAATTTCATACATACATCCATACCTACATAAATAGGCTACATATGCACAAACGATGCATACGTACACATATACATACATACATACATACATACATACATACATACATACATACATACATAGTACATACATACTTACATACACACATACATACATAAATACATACAAAATTGATGCATAATTATTTGCTATATGCATACTTTTGTGGTCAATGCGCAGACTTATGTATAGCCTAGGCCCTACACAATGACATATATCAGTGGGTATAAATTTAGAAGCAAATAATTGGAGATGCATGTTCTCCTATTCTCGACTGCAGATCGAGGCCTATGAGGACGAGGCAAATCTGTGTATAATTGTGCGATTTGTCAGAGATTGGAGAGATTATTCGGAGCAGCAGAACATCGTCTGATAAATGCAGGCAACGATGTCGATGACTTACGCTACAAACACGCTTAAGTCTATAATATAGGCTACATTCAATACTTGTATCTTTTAGCTCCTCCACTGCCCGTACTCTGGTATAGTGTCATGACCAAACCTCGGGAAAAGGAGGTCGTCAGCGGCTCTTGCAGCCATAAGATATCGTTAAACACTGAAACTACACACAGTTATATACAGTGCTTTTTTCTGGAAAAAAGGTTCCGGAACGGAACAATAGGTTCCGGAACGGAATAATTATGGGCGGGCTAAAATCCCGAGAAAAACGGGTTTGTGGGTTTGGGAGGGGTTTTAAAAAACACTGAAAACAGTACAAAACACTGAAATTAAATTAAAATAACTAAATTATTATTTTTATTATTAAGATAAATACATTATTTTTAGTACCTGAAAATGGTGCCGGCGTTCCGGCTTAAAAAAGCACTGGTTTTATATATACACAAGAGTATTTGCCCGTCATATGACGGTTGAAAAAGAAACTGAATGGATTGATCGGAAGAGAGAAGAATTTGTTAGTCGAATGTTTGATTAATTATAAGTCACACTGCGAGTCAGACAGACGGATTGATAGACAGACAAACAACGGTTTGTAAGTCTCTCTCTGCCTGCCTGCCTCCCTCCCTCTTTTCCTCCCGCCCTGGATTGAACAATAGAGTATTTGCCCTTTATTGCACGTGACCAATCGATGTTTAGGCTAGTCAGTATTTGCCTCGTCTTTGCTCCTGTCCCTCAACCTTCAGTCAGATCGTGTGCAATAATGAAGGATAGATGTCAGGAGGAAGTGAAGGAGGGAGGGAAGGACAGAGCCAGGGCGGGAGTTTGGAGGAAGGGAGGCAGAGACAGACTTTCTAACCGCTGTTGTCTGTCTATCAATCCGTCTGTCTGTCTACCTGACCGCGGCGTCGGGTTTCAGCCGATGCCGGTGTCACGAAATAAAGTCTCCCCCCGAAACAGAGTCTCCCTCGGGCTGAAATAATGTCTCCCCCCGGAGACTCTGTATCGGTACAAAGTCTCCCCCACTGAAATAGAATCTCCCCTTCTACGATACAAAGTCTCCCCCATTCTAAAATCGCCCTCTCTATTTCGGCTGCTTTTCTATATAATTTTAAATAGGATTTAATATGTGCATTTTCTTAAATAAGTGACTTTTATGTTTGTTAGTTGAATTAGACATGAAATAAATATAAAATGAAAAAAATATGAAATAATGTAATAACACTTTTAGGATGTCGGGCGGCTTATGTAATAGGCCTACTAGAACGCAGTGGAGCGATAACACACATTGTTATAGCTTAGCCTATCTATAGGCTAGATAAGAAAATGGCTGACTAGAAGTGGATATTTTACTGGTGCTAGTTAGCGCTTGTTTCTTAAACGATTCTGTGATCAGTAGGCCCTTCCCATCTACTAACTGAAGTTGTATTCTTTTTACCAGCTAGCGCTAACTAGCTTCACGCTGATTCTTTGAGGGTCAGACCTGCCACTGATGTTGTGTTGGATATCGGTCGTTGAATAGGCCTATTATCAGTGTCAGATGTATCGGGCCAGATAATTAGCTATGTACACGAGGAGGTAGACACAATACATGGGAATAACTAAAACTGTACTGGCTTCCTGATACGAGCTAGCACTGGCTTCTATGCGATTCTTGATGCGGATTAGACCTACCCTTCAACTGGTGTGAGCTGATATGAGTTGTGCTTGATTTTCTGCGATTCTTTGATAAAGTCAGTGCAGTCTAGAGATAAAGATTACTCAAGCATTTATTTACCCAAGGAAGCTAATGCCTATGTTTCTGGCAACTTTGTTAGATATTATAGATACATGTTCGTTAAAGGTTAAGTGCTCGTCAACATATACACCTAAAATTTTGTAGAAGTGACCTGAATAATTTCTTTGTTATCAATTTTTATTCCAAAGTCAAGGATTGAAAGAGTTTTCTTACACGAGCGATATATTATGTAATTAGTCTTGGATAAATTTACAGAGAACTTATTAGCTTTAACCCATTAGTTCTTGATTTTTTTTAATCTTCTGAAAGTGTAAAAACATTGTAAATGATAAGTTTTTCACAATATCATGCACAATTTCTACAGAAGTTTAGCTTTTAATGTTTTAAGAGCAAGTTTTTTTAAGTGTCCCATTTTTGGGGATGCTAGGCAAATGTGGGCGTGTCAACTATGACATGTTAATACAATCAAAAAACATGTTGTTTCACTTATGCCTGTTATATACAGCTAATTTTAAAAACACACAAACAATATATATACTCAGACTCAATTTAGATCTAATTTAATAGCACTTCTGTAAAAGTGTCATGCCTGAATTCATTTATACACAAAAATGTTCAAATTTTTAAATCTATTGCATAGAGACAATGCTAGGTTATAGTACAGCTCGTGTCTCATATCACAAACATCAATTATCAAAAAACATTAGCTAAGACCTTTTTTATCAATCAATCGTTTATTGATCCAAAGAAACCAGTGTTTACCAATCAACAAAAGTAATGTCATAATCATGTAACAGATATACAGTGGTAATTATTCATTTATACTTAATATTACTGGTGCAGTAATCTAAAACAGTAGTATGAAGCTGCTTCAATTATAATTATTGCTGAACAGTTTCATGAAATTGAGCGAAACACTCCACATGTAAACCGACATTGCATTTCTTGCACTCTTTGCCTACTTTCATTCCACAGAGTACACACCATCATGAGTACCAATGGCCTGGCTGTAGTTGTTCAGATCATCAGTTCGGATCTCATAAGGTACTCGTATGGCATGTTGTTTTGGTCATCCAAGGCTTCATCAAATACTCAGTCTTTCTACCACTGAAAATAACTATTGCATACATCACGTCGAAAATCCAGTTGATCAAGCAGGTGATGCTTAGCAACTTGTGTTAGGCGGTACAAGAGCCAAGAATTCTGCATAGCAACATCAAGAAAATAGGCAAAGACTGGTTACCATCACTTTCTTGACCAAATTGTGATCCTGTAACATGACACGTTTTGGTCCATAAGGTCAACTACTCCCATGTACGAGTTGTACATACTGATCAAGTATGGATGCTCTATGCTTACTCGTTTGCCCTCGTTGCACGACCATCGTTGTGCAGATGGAAGTGACTGAATGCCATGACAGTTTGATGCCAGTGTATCAACACTGTTGTCATTCCATCGCACAACAATAACAAATGATTCTGTATCCAATCTATAGTCAACTGACCCTCGTTTCTCCTGTGTGAACTGGTCAACTACAGGAAGTGGACAGTCTTCAGTTCTGTTGGCTCGAACCATTCCAATTTAGGGCCCATTCAGGATCCAAATTTGGGGCCCCTTTGGGCACTAATACTCCTGCCCAAACGGGCCCAAAATCTGGAACCCCAAATAAGTCATTCAGAATTAAGTCAGAATTCAGTCAATTCAGCAATCAAGTCAGAAGTCAAGCATCAGTCATTTAAGTTAGAATAAATTAAGTCAGAATTAAGTCAGAAATAAGAATTTTTGAAGTCAGAATTAAGTCAGAAATAAGATCTTAATGAAGTCAGATTTAAGTCAGAAATAAGAATAAATTAAGTCAGAATTAAGTCAGAAATAAGAATTTTTGAAGTCAGAATTAAGTCAGAAATAAGATCTTAATGAAGTCAGATTTAAGTCAGAAATAAGAATTAATGAAGTCAGAATTAAGTCAGAAATCAGAATTAATTAAGTCAGAATTAAGTCAGAAATAAGAATTAAGTCAGAATTAAGTCAGAAATCAGAATTAATGAAGTCAGAATTAAGTCAGAAATAAGAATGAAGTCAGAATTAAGTCAGAAATAAGAATTGATGAAGTCAGAATTCAGTCAGAAATATGAATTTTTGAAGTCAGAATTAAGTCAGAAATAAGATCTTAATGAAGTCAGATTTAAGTCAGAAATAAGAATTAATGAAGTCAAAATTAAGTCAGAAATCAGAATTAATTAAGTCAGAATTAAGTCAGAAATAAGAATGAAGTCAGAATTAAGTCAGAAATCAGAATTAATGAAGTCAGAATTAAATAAGAATGAAGTCAGAATAAAGTCAGAAATAAGAATCAACGAAGTCAGAATTAAGTCAGAAATAAGAATGAAGTCAGAATTAAGTCAGAAATAAGAATTAATGATGTCAGAATTAAGTCAGAAATAAGAATTAATAAATTTCTTGAAGCTGGCATATGTTTGTATACCTGTAGCAATGCTGTCACAGCATTGCTGTGACTTAGTACCTTTGTTGCCAGGCTACTTCAGTCTTCATGAATGGCTTTAAATTAAGATGACCATCTGTCAATTTCGGACACAAACGTTGGCAACTGCTCTTCTCCAGTTCATACATCTTACGAATCACACCAAACAATGCAATAATGTAACCTGACTCGGTCGCAATGTCATAGGTCACAAGATTATTTATGAGGTTCTTTATAAGATGAGGGACATCATACAGTGCATAAGGTTGACTCACAGAAACACCAAGCAGCTTGTACAGGACTTGATATGATGGTTCTTGGTCACATACCAAAGCCATTGTTCGCAGGCCAATGTCCTCCAGTAGTAATACAGTCTTAAAGATCATTTCCTTCAGCGTTGCTACCTATATAGTATGTGTTAAAAAAAGTCCCACTGGCAGTTTCCATCTGCTTGAAGTTCCACGCACCATGAATTGGACCACCGCTCTTCCAAGCTCTGAATTCTTTTCTCCCTGACACTATATCACTGGACTCAAAATACTATAATTTGCTTTTAGCAGTCTTGTTGTCCTCGAGACCAAGGTCTTGGTCTCGAGTGCACTCGAGTTCGTTTTTAAAAATCTTGGTCTTGGTCTTGAGGTTCCAAGTCTTGGTCTTGGTCTTGAGGTTCAAAGTCTTGGTCTTGGTCTTGAGGTTTAAGTTCTTGACAACAAGACTGCTTTTAGTGCCATGCCATCAAATGTACGACTGCAGAGTGCGTTCTGATCGTAATTGAAAACTGGTGCTCATAAAAAGATAGGCTGATGGACTTTTGTAATACAAGCCAAGTGTTAGCAGTCTCTCCTGCACAGTAAATCTCATTCCAAACTTTGAGCATTTACATGCACGAATTTGACACTGGGTTTAATCCCAAGATATATAGGCCTATACTCAATCGATGGTCTTACATATGTTCTTGTTATTATTTTCATGTATAGTCACATCAACATTGTGTGACCCAGTGTTCTTTTAGTCATCATGTGGTTGTTGATCAGTGTTGGGTACTATTTAAATAGTAAATAGTATTTCAATAGTATTTCAATAGTTTATGACTATTGACTCCACTATTTAAAATAGTCAAGTAAAAGGTCCTATTCAAATAGTATTGAAATAATATGTACCTATTTACTATTTATTAAAAAGTAATTAGTCGATCACCAGTCTCAAGAAATAAATTTAAAAATTAACTTCTGTAATTTCTTAATTACTGTTATTAACTTTAACTCAGTGGTTAAAGCTTCGGGTTTGTGGAACACGACTAGTCGCAGCACCAAATCAGCTGATGCTGTATTTGATATTGTTGGACATAGATGTAGCATGTCTTGTTCAACCCTTTGGAATTCGTATTATGACTCTGTGAGAAATTTACTCAGTGCTAAATCTAAGCTCAATTTAGTGCACTGCACTATCACTACCAGCTTTTCTGCAGCATAAGTAACACATATAATCTGTAAGAATATGTGGCATTTATGGGACCAGTTGCAGCTACATTAGATGTCCTTCAAGGTGACAAGGAGTCATGTCTTGGATTTGTTCTGGTTAAATGCAGTGACTAAACGTCATGTGAACTAGAAAATTTAATGGTGGACAATCATCCATGAATCAAGTCAGTGTTTCTGCGCTTCAAAACAACCGTTCCATCCAGTGCTTCAATAGAGATCTATACTGTTTAGTAATGCAGCACTAATTCTCACCAAGACAGGAATTGCTTATCCAATGAAACTATTGAACAGTTGGACTAACTCAAAGTTAACAAGAACTATACTAACAGAACGTTACTACATTAGAAAATTTAAAGCTTTCTCAATGATTATGTGTAACTGGCACTAACAAGTTTTTAGTCATGTGGTATTTGCAATAGTCCACAGTTATTTGTTATTTTGAATACAATTTCAATAGTTTTCTATGGGTAGGCCTACTATTTACTATTCTATTTATATAGTCAAGTTGACTATTTACCCCAAACTGTTGTTGATGATGATGGAACCTTCATAAAGTTTGGGTTGATGCTTAAATTTTGAAACAGAATTTTATGCTTACCATTCTTTAAAACATTAGGCTGGTTAACACTTGACATGTCATATGCTAAACAATGTTTCAGTTTACTTGTTTTTCACCTGTCCTGTATAGAAACTTATATTTTAACCATCGATCGCCATCCAAATTTAACCTGTGTTAATAGGCGACCACCGTAAACCTTTACCAATATACCAACCTTTTGTGAAACCACAAATAAACGCAACGTTGTAATAAACGCAAATTAAATAATTTAATATTAGATAAGAAAAGTCCGCAATGTTTACGTTAGCTATGGTATGGTTACAGCACTGTTTTCAGCCGACAAACTATTTCTTTGTGCGCATTTCCAGTCCAACCAGTTTGAACAAAATCATGACGTGATAATTATTACAATTAAATGTACTTCTAACGTATAATTAATTTGATGTGAATTTTTGATGTAGTGTCCCATTTTCGGGGACCTTAGGCGCTAGTGGGTTAAACCATTCCGATAGACTTTCTAATTCATTATTTACCTTATTATACAGAATTTCAAGAGATTTATCACATAGAAATACATTGGTATCGCCGCAAAAGTTATAAAATGAAGAATTGACGATGAGTTCGAGATATGGTTCATGTGTATCACGCGATGAAATAAAGTCTCCCCGGGGGAGACTTTATTTCAACGGGGGATGAAATATACTCTCCCCCCGGAGACTTTGTTTCAGAATAAAGTCTCCGGGGGGCGAATTTATTCTGAAACAGATCCGCCGGGGGGAGAATCTGTTTCGAAATAGAGTCTCCGGGGGGAGACTTTTAGGGGGGAGACTCTGTCACGGGACACCGGCCTTAGGAAGGTCGACCTCTCACGCATGATTAGGAGGATCAGTTACATTCTATACATTCCACTGCACCCAAGAAGGATGGCCGCTACATTCCAAAGCGTCTATCGTACGATGGACACACAGATCTGGGAAACTACATAAGAGATATAAATTGTTGTACAATATACATGAATATATATATATATATAATATATAATATATATATATATATTAACCTGTCTGTTGAAAGTGTAAACTGACGGAGGCTCAAACGCTTGTAGTATATAGCTAGAGTATTAATTTTTAGCTGTTTTTTATGAGCATTCATAATGATGTAGCTGGTCGATAAACATGTATGCTGTCATTGTCCATGCATGGCTGACCATCCTTTGCATACGACGAGGAATGAAGGCGGGTCGTGCAGCCATGCGTAACCAGGCGACACATCGTTGGCGCCGGTTGCACATGGATGTGATGTTTTGGCTCATCAGCATGACAACGGTTCCAAGGAAGTCATCAGATTCGGCCTGTCGGTGCGTCAAATGATGCAACAAATCTAATCTTTGTAGGAGACAGACAGACAGACAGACTAAGAGAAGGACAAACAGACAACCAAACCAAATGACTGACCGACTGTTCGACTGACTGAGTGACCAATCGATTTCCTCTGACTGACTCAACGACTGATCGACTGATTTATTGACCGACCGACTTTACCGATCGATTACCTGTTCGAATGCCTGACCGACTGACCGACTGATTTGCTAGCTGACTGACCGCCTTACCAAAAGACTGACAAAAACGATTAGCAAAAAGACTGACTGATGGCATTCGACGGTTGTTCTGAACCACCTTTGCATAAATATGTCAGCTCTGTTAATGAAGTAATTTAAACTAGAACATTGCACTTCAGTGCTTTTTACAGCAATGCATTGGACGACGTAAATGAACCAGCACCATGCTTTTTGAGCCGGAACGGCGTTCCGGCACCTTTTTTCAGCTTCTAAAAAATAATTTATTTATTTCAATAATAAAACAATAATTTAGTTTTTTTCCCGAGTTACATATAATCCCCCAGGAGTCAGATACTAAATAGGTGAAAATTAATCTCTGGATTGACCATCTTTGTCGAGATCTGGAAGTGCAAAAGTATGCTAATTTAGTTATTTTAATTTAATTTCAGTGTTGTGAACTGTTTTCAGTGTTTATTGAGACCCCTCCCAGCCCCCAATACTGTTTTCCTCTGAATTTCAGCCATTCTATAATTGCTCAGTTCCAGAACCTATTGTTCAGTTCCGGAACCTTTTTTCCAGAAAAATAGCACACTGAACCAGCATATTCAGAAAAAGTCTTGGCATCGGAAGCTCTGCTTACTTAAAACTTTTCTGCCAGGGCTCGGATACAATTGACGACCAGACTAAAAAATCTGCCGAAGCGAAGTAAGCACAAATGCAAACAATAGTTCCGATTGGTAACCTTCGGCGACCAGAATCGCATATAAACAGAGCGAGACTCAAAAGCCAATGTGGTCCTCGAAGCTGCTACTTAGCGGTTGACGTTTGTTATGCTGTGGCATAGAAATGAATGATGCAGTGGGAAATAATTCTTCTACACAGTAGATATGATCTAAAGTGTTTTATGTCTGTGCAATGTGGGATTGGGATCAGTCTGACTGTTTAGCCGGATTTAATGCGACACAAACCTTAATTTGACCCCATACATAAATGAAGGGCATTTTTAGAGGGGAGAGAAACCAGACGCCCCCCATCTTCCTTTTCGTTAATTTAACAAAACACAGCACAGCATTCGATCGTATAACGTAACATAACACAACTAACGTAGCGCAACATAATATGGTATAAATTAATATAACATGAGGACATAATACAAAATAGCATAACAGCATAGCACAGTACGACATAACATAAAATAGCATTAAATAGCATGACATAACTGTCGCGTGAGGAGATCGACAACAACGACGAGATGGCATCATCATTATGATGTAAGCGTCGTTGCCGGTCGAGATAGGATGATGACGGACGAAAAGCCAGTCTCCACTTGGGCAACAATGAAGGCCGCGAGGCCCAGGTGTAATCGGACACCACACAGCCAAGGTGTAATAGGACACCTCGCGGCTATGGTGTAACCAGACACCGCCCGCGCTGCAGGCGAGCGACGACCCGCGTATCGAGGAGCAATCTGACACTAATTGACGATAGCTTGACGTGGGGAGGGGGGCTGACTGATGCACGCTGGAGTTCCTACTTAACAGAAGGGAACGGAGAACACGGGACTTATATACTGCTGACGAACGCGACGTGCGAACATCGGTCGAGCGAGAAACATCGGGAGGAACGACCAGCGGGGCGGCAGAGTATAGTCCGTCAGATTCAGAGACTGACGCGAAAGAACGATCTGTAGTTAGGCTGTACGAAGCAACATTTGAGATAGTCCGCATTAATATCTAAACGCTTTAATACTACGTGGAAGTTCCCGTAGAGTTAGTGTATATATATATATGTTTCTTTAATTAAATTCATTTATTAATTAAACAAAGTTCGTCGTGAATCTTCTATAGAAAAGTTAGGCACGTTAAATAAAAGTGCAAGTAAAAGAACAAGCAATCGAGGGTCGACGTCAACACACGGCAAACAATCGACAAGGAAACCTCCGATTGCGACATTGGCGCAGTCGACAGGATTTTCAACTGAAGACGTCACGACGAAGAGCGGAACCGGAAACGGAAAAGAGGAATCTCAACAGATCGGGACCAGCGGCGAATACAACCCTTCGCAACTGGAGAAATCGAGTGCCGGACTCCTGAGGACGAAGGACTCGAAGGAACCGACAGCAACAGGCAAGGACGAGGAACAAGAGCGCCAACGGACGACCGACCATCGCTAGCAACGACGGACGGGAGTGGCAACGGAGGACAGCGGATCAGCCAAGATACCAAAAGACGGAACACGCTCGACGTATCAGAGGGTAAGTCCTTACTGGTAGTCGTGGTAATCTGTGAGGTTGCGGTTGAGGTCTGGATGAGGATTGGTGTGCGAATAGCCGAGGCTTTTGCGTAGCTCCTTTTGCTCAGTTCTGTTCTTGTTGTATTTGTGGTAGAATTTTAGGACGTTGTTTTCTTTGATTTCTGACCAACGGTGACTCTCCTCTAACTTACTTATCTTTTTCTATTAGTGAGCGGACTGTTGGAAGATGGATAAGTTGTCGGTAGGGAAAAGAGTGAGGGTGCAGAACATGCCCCGTCACAGACTAGTCGCATATCTGATAAAGATGGGACTAGGAGAGGAGGAATTGGGTTCCATGAGTACGGGCCAACTCCAAGAGGCGAGTGCTGAAATAATTGTGTCTGGACGGGAAACCCCGCCAGAAGTAAGTGAGGAAGTAAGCACGGGTACCATAGAAAGCAATATCGATTCGGCAGCGCAAACGCCGTTATACGAATTAAAACGCTTAAAATACGAGAGAGAGGAAGCCGCGAGGCTGAGAAGAGAAGAGAGAGAGGAAGCGGAGAAACTGAGAAGAGAAGCGAGAGAGGAAGCGGAGAGAATAGAAAGAGTGAGGAGAGAAGAGAGAGAGGAAGCGGAGAGAAAAGAGAGAAGAGAGGAAGAGAAAGAGAGGAGAAGAGAAGAGAAAGAAGAGAAATTAAGGCTTCGTGAGGAGAAGCAGAGAAGGGAAGAGAGAGAGGAAGCCGAGAGGCTGAGAAGAGAAGCAAGAGAGGAAGCAGAAGGAGTAAGGCTTCGTGAGGAGAAGCGGAGAAGGGAAGAGAGAGAGGAAGCTGAGAAGCTCAGGCTTCAGGAGGAGAAGCGGAGGAGAGAAGAAAAGGAGGAGGCAGAGAAGAGAGAGAAGGAAGGCCGAGAGGAAAGGGACGCAGAGAGGAGACTCAGAGACGAAAGGGACTATAACTTGAGGCATTCGGTCGTAGGACGAATGAAAACGTATAGTGAAAGCTTGCGAGGACTCTTACCGAGATTCCCCAGCGACCATGCGCAAATCCCTGGTTTCTTTGTGCATTGCGAAAGGTTATTCGACTCTTGCGCTGTCCCGGACGACCTTCGAAGCAGATTACTCTTGACCTGTCTAGATAATCAGGCCAGAGCACTGACGGCCAGACTCACACAAGAGGAGCTTGATAATTACGGGAAGCTAAAAACCTTCTTGTTGAAAGAGTTCAAAGTGAGCGCAGTCTCTTAACGAGATCGATTCATGAACGCAAAAAAGGCGGTAGATGAATCATACACAACATTAGCTTCGAGATTGCATAACTTACTTTCTTACTATTTGCAAGATCGCAAGGCAATGACGTTTGATGAGGTTACGAGCCTCCTGATTGCAGATAAGATGAAAGAAATGTTGCCCAGAGGATGTTTGAATTTCATCCTCAGTCAAGAGCAGCAGAAGTGGTTAGGGCACAAAGAGTTAGTCGAAGCGGCTGACACTTATGTCGCTACACACCCTTGGGAAAATGACTATACGAAGCATAGTCTAGGCACGGGTAAGACGGAGGCACGCTACGCGAAAACGCCAGCACCTCCTCAGACGACAGCTAAACAGACGGACACGTGGACTGACCGACCGGGAGGGACACAGACAAATAACAGGACAGACGGACGTCCAACCCCCGACGAGATTAGAAAGCGTGGCCTTTGTTTCCTATGCTTTTCTCCAGACCACAGAGCTAAACTGTGCTCGAAGAACAAACAAGCGAGAAGCAAGCAGGTGAGCGCGTGTGCGGTCCAGCCAACCGTGACCAGAGCTCAAGACAGACAGGCAGACAGACAAAGCGAGACGCGACAAGACGGACCGCCATTGATACAAGAGATAGACCAGCATGCATTGCCGACAAACCCGGATTGCATTGACGTGGAGGAGACTTATGTAAGAGAATACATGAAAGTGTGTATTACAGGGCTCCCTGTGACATCGTCTCTAATAGATAGCGGGGCCGAATATAATTGTGCGCGAGCAGAACTAATCAGGCCGCTCAACCTACCTGTGGTCAAGCAGATAGAGGTGAAGGGGCTGAACGGTCAATCAATGATTGTGGACGTGGTGCGGCTGAGACTAAAGGGGTCTCAGGCCGGCGAGGACAGGGAGGGGGAGGTAAATTACGCCCCTGATGTTCGGATATGGGCGGCACTCATTAAAGCCCTAGGTTTTAGGTTTGGCGGTTTCCCTCGTAGAATGAAGTGACCAACGACTGTAGGCGGTTCAAGTAAGCATCTGTCGGCCAATGGGCGTTGATTTCATTTTGGTTTACACATCTTACAAGCATAGGCTGCTGAATTTAATTATATGCATAGCCTAGGCAACATCGTCCGCTTTGTGGAATGGAGGCGAGGCGCAGGGACGGTCGGTCGATCGGTGGTAGCCCCCACCCTAGGCCCTTCACCCTCCCTCTGGCCTACCCCGATCAATTGACCACTTGTATATATAACCGAGCTTTGGGTCGTAAACCTGTATATAAATGCCAGCTGTTGATGCTGTCACCGTTGCCTTATTATACCAGGAACACTAAAGACAATAAGCTGTATTTCATATTCTAAGAATTTGCACCAGTATCAGATGCTAATATACAGCCTAAGGAAGAGAGACTAGGTCACATGCCAAATTATGCTAATGAACTTAGGAAATGAACTTAGGAAATGTCCTTTCACAATTGAGTCTTGGTTTGCAGTACTCATTCTAGTTTGAATTTCGCTGCAGCAGAGTTGAGCTTCGTAATTTCTTCACTTCATAGCCATTTTAAATCGCATAGTCGATACAGCTTATATCTCGTGTCTGTATATTATATTATTATCTTATTTCAGTAGTGGACCTTATAGTAGTATAACATTGTATTTCGTTAGTGGACATATATTAGTATCATTATATCGAACTATTTCCAAAGATGGATGGAGACTACGCTGTACCAACGACACCGACTTCAGGTGTTGCAGTTGGCAACATGCGAACATTTAAAAAACGGTTGTCTGATGGATCTACCAAGAGTTATAGCTACCCTTACGTTTCTGTAAGGAAACATTTTGAATTAACTTTTACAACCGACAGTGATAAACTTAAATTTGAGCAAAAATGTGAGGACATTCGCTTGGCGTTGGGAGTAAAAAGTTTGAGAGAAGTTCTGGTGAAAGTCATAATGGATGTTGACACCAATAAGCTCTCTTCTGCAACTCAACATCCGCAGCAGACACTCACGATGTCTTCAGTCACGGAAGAAGTAAGTGAATCAACTTCACTGACTGATCCAGCATCTGTCACAGCAGCAATATCAGCAGCTCCAGCAACAGCTTTGGAGACTGCACATGAGAATTTTGTTGGGCAGTGCTCCAGCATTGCCCAGTTGATCGACACAATCTCACAACATTCATCCACATGTGTGACGCCGTATTCAGTGAAGTCATGGACACACAGTGGTCATGTGCTGTCGGTGGATATGGAGTGTGCGAAAAAACACTCCTTTCAGTGGAGTTCCTCATCCACAATAGACAGCGAGCGGAAGGAATTTGAAGTCAACCACCGAGTGATGTTGAGCTACCTGGCCTCTGGTATGACACCCATACAGTACGAGCGCTTTAGCGACTTCAGTCGGTTTGGACTATTGTCAGACCTTTTCCGCAGGAGGAATATGGTTACATTTAGTGCCATTTCTGAGAACCTGCGAAAGCAATCTATATTTGGCGCTAGAGCGCAGGAGTCTTCACTGTCGCCTGATGGAGCTATCTCTATAATGACTGACGCACGACATCATTGTAGACGAAATAGTTATCACACCGACCATGTTGCTATCGGGTTGAAAACTCACAAAGTCGTTGATATTCAACACATTAACGGGAATGATGATAACTGTTCACAGCGTCACGAGGCAGTGGGATTCGACAGGATGTACGAGAGCCTGGATCTCAGCAACATTAAAGTTGCCCATCATGTGCATGATCGAAACATGACAATCAACAAGCGCCTACGTGAGAGGAAGCAAGCCAGGAATTCCAATGACCGCTGGCACTGCACCCGTCCTATAACAGCCGGGGTGAAAAAAATTGGGCAAGGAGCACAAAAAAACATTGGAAAAACATGGCATCCCGAGCTTTCTGACAAGGGTGCTGCCATTCGAAACCACGTCTATTGGTGTATGGACAATTGCAATGGAGATGCCCAAACCCTGCGTAAGCTCATAGAATCATGCATCCCTCATTTTCAGAACAACCACAGCAAGTGCCATGAAACTTCCCACTGCAAAGAGCCGGGGCATATGATTGAAGTTCGAATTGTTTCAAATGAGGCTGCAATTACAATGCTCCAGGACTTTCTTCGGTCGTTGGTAGTGTACAAGCACGCTGAAGATTATGTCAAAGGCCACGACACATTTTATGTGGAAAGTTTTAATAACGTTTGTCTGATCTATCTGGATAAACGGATACACTACGGGAATTTAATGTACGAGCTGCGGAGCAATCTGGCTGTCTTGGACTGGAACGAACACGTCGACAGACCATACACGTCTATATGCACGACTGTTCGTTCGAAAAACCCACGTCGCCAAATCGGGAAAAAAGTGTATCGGCGCAAGACCTACGTATTTGTTGAGAACATTTGGAATTTGTACATTGCCGTGTGGTCAGCATCTAAAGCAATATCGGAGTCTGTGACAGAAACTTCTGCAGATAAGGAGACCTGCCAGAGTGAAATCTCTTCGGACGAATCCGATGACGACCAATTAGGAGACAGTGAGAGCTTTTCAAATGAAAGCAATGCACCCTACACAGTAGAATAACCGTAAGAGCTGTGACAATATTGTATGATACACTAAAATCAAACATATCAGTGCTACATAACCATCAACCGTCATTACACATAACCACCTTAGCATTCTGCTGTCTACTCTGCTTGACCTCCCCGGATTTTGGCCTGGCATAGGACAGAGAGATGTGTGGCAGAGCTGATGTGTGGCAGAGCTGACTGCTATCACACGCGTCCACAGGTGGCGGATAGTGGAACGACCTCTAGAAATAGAGGTCAGCTGCGAAATAAGCAGGGTTATATCTGACGAATAAGCAGTCGCGGACCAACAGCGGCAAGGCTAGTAGGGCACACTGTAGAAAAAGAGTGGCATTTTGCTTGACAACTAAAAGCTGCAAATATCCAATAACAGCCTTGTGACATGGGAGCACATGACTCAATTTAAATAAGCCTGATGACCCTCTGCCTAGCGGGCATGTGTTCATCACCAAGACTAGGTCCACAGCGGAAAACTGTGGTTGATGCCACGAAGGGCATCCGATCTGTAACAAGATGCTCCAATCTGTATAAAAATGAATCTGTGGCTTACCCCCCCTCAACGAGGTCCTAATCCAAGCAAGAAAAAAAGAAGATTGAACGGACAAGGGACTGTGGCCATTGCAAAATTGATTTGACATAGCACTTATGAAAAACCTAGTCTCCGTAACGTGGTTTTCGTGTGGCGCCGAGCAATTGAGGGCAATTCAGGTTTAAATCCACCTCTGAGTAGGAATCTTGAAGAGGCGCTATATAAATTTAAAATGGGGGAATGTTATGTTACATTGAATCATAGCTATGACAGGTGTACATAAGCAGCTCACAATCGATAAAATTCTGCTTTATGTCAGAAAGTAAGTGTACAATAAAAATCTCTCTGTCTAAACAAAGTCCGGCGAATTATCCAAAGTATCAATGTTACTCCCACTTGTGGCCCATGTAAGGCGTGCCTGTTGGATTCGGATACAACGATCTCACTTTTCGCACTACGCAATCTGGCATTATTTCCCGCATGTGAAGTACACCGTTCGATTCCGTTAGTTTCTTGGCCAGATATAATGGGCTCGTCCACCCACCCAAGTTGCAAATGATCTTCCAATATTTTCCATAAATTACTCTTCGTATTGGACTGTTAGCTGCATGCGCTGCTTGTCCTCCGCCAAGCCAACCTGGAGATGCAGAACCCACGCACGGAGAGAGAAAACAAAGAGGACAGGCGCCTTCCGATTGATTATTTTCACCCTGCAGCTGCAAATGATCAGCTGACACTTGAATGTCATGACTGTTTTGAGCCTCAATTTCTGACTCTGTACTATTTCCATTGGACGCGACCAAGACCTCCTTCGAAGCGGCATCCATACAAGATTTTCTTCTCTTTGGTGGTTCCAACTCTGCAATTGGAACAAAGGCAGTTTCGATTGGTTGGAGATATATTTATAATGTCATCAACATACAATTAGCTCTTTCGACTTGACTTGAACGACAGCTTAGCTGGGTTATGCATATGTTTATTGTCTTATTACATATCGTAATAATAATAATCATGGTAATTTTAATAATTACATTTTTAATTGGCCATTTATTATCATTACTGCTGTTACTGCTGTTCACATCAGTTGTCATTATACTAACATTGCTGATGTTATTATTACTATGTATTTCTATAGCATGGTTTGAGCTAAATATTTGCAAGGATAATAAATGCAATTTAATTTAATATTTATAAATCTTAGTTCAATCTTATTTGCGCACGTATAGCGCTACCTGAAGAACAATAGGGCCTACTTGTACAGGGTTCACCACACAAAACAATTTATACAATTTCAGTATATATATATATATATATATATATATATATATATATATATATATATACGCATCGTCTTCATAATTACCAATTTTTTCAAAATTCCAGTTGTTGTGAGCAAAAAATGCCCGTATGGCTTCCTCTTGATCGCCATCTACCACAATAGTAAGTTCGTATTTGTTCATGGCAATCTAATCGCATATAGAAACTACAGACTTGTTTCTCAACCCTGTAAGTATCTTCATAGCAATGAACTCCATAGTAATATGAGTGTATGGGGGGGTAAATTTGGATAATTGGAACAACTTGTATACATTCTAGAAGTACAGGTATGACCTCTAGCCAGCTTACCTGGCTTTCGTATACACAAATTAGTCGACCCACAGCTCGGTTATATATATACAAGTGGTCAATTGATCGAGGTAGGGCCTGTACGGGGTATGCCCTGTCGGGTCTAGTCTGCCCTAGCGATGCATCTCCATCCATCCGTCCGACCGCTAGAGGGCCAGAGGGAGGGTGAAGGGCCTAGGGTGGGGGCTACCACCGATCGACCGACCGTCCCTGCGCCTCGCCTCCATTCCACAAAGCGGACGATGTTGCCTAGGCTATGCATATAATTAAATTCAGCAGCCTATGCTTGTAAGATGTGTAAACCAAAATGAAATCAACGCCCATTGGCCGACAGATGCTTACTTGAACCGCCTACAGTCGTTGGTCACTTCATTCTACGAGGGAAACCGCCAAACCTAAAACCTAGGGCTTTAAAGACCTTAATGAACCGTTAATTATCACGCCCACTACAGCCGACTTGCTGCGCGAGACAGCGTTGTACTCGAGTCACGCGGCCAGCGCTCCTGAAATAGACCAAATTTCAGAAGCGCAGGCGGTCGCAAGGACTGAGACGAGTGAGGAAGAGGAGAGAGGGGAGGAGGTAGAGGGACTTAGGGCGCTGATAGGCGAAGATTACTTCACGGTCGCTCAGGCAGACAGTGAGAGTGTAGGAGAAATCAGTCCCGAAGAAACGGATACTGAAGAGCAGTTCTTCAATCCTGAGATACCACCCCCACCCAAGGGAGACACAATAGTAGGCAGAAGCAAGATGGCGGCCGAACAAGCACAATGTTCGACACTAGCACCATTCTTGGCCCACGGGAAAATTGGGGCGAAGAACTTCTTCATTGAAGACGATTTGCTCTTTCATAAAGACAAAATAGCTGGGCATTCTGTAAAACAACTGTGTTTACCTAAAGAAAGAATAGACAAGGTCTAAAACTTAGCACATGACGCTGCGTTCGCAGGTCATATGGCGTTGAAAACGACTAAGGACCGAATCAAACTGAATTTCTGGTTTCCCAACGTGGAGGATATAGTGAAGGAATACTGTGCATCTTGCGACATTTGCCAAAGGCATGCGCCGCTGCGAGTGGCGCAGCGGGCCCCCATAACTCCTATCCCTCGCAACGACGAGACCAGATTTGGTTGTCTAGTGGCAGATTGTATAGGGCCTATAGTTACCAACGTAGACCCCACAAGCCCAAAACCCGAGTACAACTACGCCTTAGTGGTAGTTGACCAATTTTCAAGATGGCCGATGGCCTATCCTCTGAAATCATTAACGGCAAAAGCGACATGTGATGCATACATGCAAATATTCACGACCTTCGGTTTTCCAAAAACGATTAGGTCCGATAACGGGTCGAATTTCAACAGCAAATTAACCCAAGAGTTTCTGCATCGTATGGGGTGCTCACCACGCTTTGGGCCAGTCGCACATCCTGAGTCACAAGGTCTAGTGGAGCGCTGCAATGCCACACTGAAGACCATGATTCATAAACTGGCAGAAGAAAACCCGAGGGGATGGCACAGACTGTTACCTTACGTGCTTTGGAGCTTAAGGGAACGCCCCTCGGCAACCACCCACGTGAGTCCCTACACCCTGGTGTATGGTACCCTGCCTAAAGGACCTCTATCTGTCCTTTCTGAGGAATGGGCGGGAGAGCGGGATTCTCCATTAAGTCTGGGCGCAGGCGCCGCAGCTTACTTGGACCAATTAAGGGATAACCTTGAAATGTCTAAATTATATGCCGAATATTATTCAGACATTGAACAGCAGCGCTATGCTACTCATTACAATTTAAGAAGCATGGACAGGCGTTACGAAGTAGGGGATAAAGTCATCATCCAATCACCGGAAGCGCGAGGAGCAAAGAAGGAGGGCCAATGGCAAGGCCCGGCCATCATCGCTCAGGTGAAATCGCCCTACACATACATCGTGGAAATAGGGGGCAAAAGCCGCTTATTACATGCAAATCGTATTCGCAAATATAACGAAAGAATACAGCAAGCATTGATTAACAATTGCTCCATTCTGTTCGAGAAGGACGAAGACTTCGGTCACGTGGAAGCGGTGGGTAGCGTCGTCACGAGTCAGACACGGCCCAGTGAACAAGTAGACCCTATTGCCGTTGCACACTTAACGGTACCCGAGCGGAAACAGCTGTTTAGTCTGTTAGACAGATTTCCAGATGTGTTCTCGGACAAACCAGGTTTCTGTCCCGTCCTAGAACACACAATCACCGTTAGCGCGGAGTTCAGGCCGAAGAGTTTGCGAGCCTATAAGGTGCCGGAACTGCTCAAACCGGAGATGGAGAAGCAGATCCGCGAACTTTTGGCCCTAGGTATCATCACTCCCTCACATAGTGAAATGGCTAGTCCCGTTGTGTGCGTTGTGAAAAAGGGAGGTCAAGGCGGTTTAAGACTGGCCATTGACTACCGATATGTAAACAAGTTCTCGGCGGGTGACGCATACCCCACCCCCGACATCCAGGAAGTGTTACAGAAGGTAGGAAGTGCAAACTTCATATCCTGCTTTGACGCACGTCAAGGATACTACCAGATTGGACTCCACAAGGACTCTCGTTGGTTATCAGCATTCGTATGTGACGCTGGCCTATTTGAGTTCGTACGACTGCCCTTTGGTTTAAAGTCAGCCTCAAATTCTTTTATCCGATGCATGTCAAAGGTCCTTCATCCCATTCGCGACTTCACTGAGACGTTTGTGGATGACATGGCAGTACACTCGATGACGTGGCCGGATCACATGAAACACCTAGAGAAATACTTAATGACTATTCAACAGTCGGGTCTGACCCTTAACATTAAGAAGAGTTCGTTTGCTAGGCGACAAACAACGTTTGTAGGTCACCTGATCGGATCAGGGAGCATTGAACCGGATCCTATGAAAATCGCAGGGCTAGGGAAAATCCCTCAACCCGAGTCCAAAAAGGACATACGGAGATTAATTGGCTTCTTCAGTTATTTTAGGAACTTCATCCCTAACCTGGCTGAGACAGCCAGAATTCTCACTGACTTGACCCAGAAATCGGTGCCTGCTAAGATACCCTGGCGAATTGAACATCAAAATGCGCTAGATAAACTTACGCACGATTTGAATAACGCTGTATGTTTGCAGACAATTGACTACGGCAGAGAGTTTGGTTTATCGACTGACGCTTCAGACAAAGCAGTCGGTTGCTGCTTATTCCAAATTCAAGACGATGGAACAGAGCGGCCAATATGTTTCGCCAGTTCTAAATTAGATGCTACGCAAGCGCGTTGGTCCACTGTGGAACGCGAAGCGTATGCTGTAATCTTTGCGTTGAAGAAGTTTAGGAATTGGATTTTTATGTCAAGGACCACCCTCTATTCTGATCACAATCCCTTGACTTTCCTAACTGCTTCTACGCCCACAAGTGCTAAACTTGCGAGGTGGGCTCTGGCACTCCAGGACTTTGATATCGCTTTTAAATATCGTCCTGGGGCGCTGAATATTCCCGCTGATCTTTTGTCCAGACTATGATTGAGGAAGAAGGCGGACTACCATGTAAGGCACCGCGACAACTGTAAATATATTTCTAACTGTGCTGATATTTTGTATTTTCATGGGAACGACGAGGACATGGTCTGGAGGAAATCGATGGAGGGAACGACATCATTCTCAGCCGGGAGGCGAACCAATGACTGGCTTTGTCCTCCCCCGGGAAGGGAGGTGTCGCGTGAGGAGATCGACAACAACGACGAGATGGCATCATCATTATGATGTAAGCGTCGTTGCCGGTCGAGATAGGATGATGACGGACGAAAAGCCAGTCTCCACTTGGGCAACAATGAAGGCCGCGAGGCCCAGGTGTAATCGGACACCACACAGCCAAGGTGTAATAGGACACCTCGCGGCTATGGTGTAACCAGACACCGCCCGCGCTGCAGGCGAGCGACGACCCGCGTATCGAGGAGCAATCTGACACTAATTGACGATAGCTTGACGTGGGGAGGGGGGCTGACTGATGCACGCTGGAGTTCCTACTTAACAGAAGGGAACGGAGAACACGGGACTTATATACTGCTGACGAACGCGACGTGCGAACATCGGTCGAGCGAGAAACATCGGGAGGAACGACCAGCGGGGCGGCAGAGTATAGTCCGTCAGATTCAGAGACTGACGCGAAAGAACGATCTGTAGTTAGGCTGTACGAAGCAACATTTGAGATAGTCCGAATTAATATCTAAACGCTTTAATACTACGTGGAAGTTCCCGTAGAGTTAGTGTATATATATATGTTTCTTTAATTAAATTCATTTATTAATTAAACAAAGTTCGTCGTGAATCTTCTATAGAAAAGTTAGGCACGTTAAATAAAAGTGCAAGTAAAAGAACAAGCAATCGAGGGTCGACGTCAACACACGGCAAACAATCGACAAGGAAACCTCCGATTGCGACAATAACATAAGATAGCATGAAATAGCATAACATGACATAACATAAGATAGCATGAAATAGCATAACATGACATAACAAAGGATAGCATGAAATAGCATAACATGACATAACATGAGATAGCAAGAAATAGCATAACATGACATAATACTAACATGGGTTTTCAGTTATTCAAAAAAGGTCATCTGCCTTAGAACCAACGCCGTTTACTACGTATAGCCTAGTCGATACCCATATCTTCATAAGTTGTAACGAAGCGTCGCCATGAGGTTTGGAAGATGTTCTGACATATAATATTACAGCGTTGCTGGCCAGGTTTTAAACTTTTAATCCATGTGTCCTTCTATTGTGAACATCTCTGCATTCTGTCATCCGAAGCCAAGCCTGTTCGGACAATGCTGAATCTGCTGTCACACGATCAATCATTGGTGACCGGGAAATCATGGTTTCAATGCTGCTACGGTTTCCTTCGGGTGAGCAACTCTGCACTGACTGATGATCTGTCATCCTGTATCGCCAACTTTTGTCGGACAACGATAGTCACGATATCCATGGCAGTTGTTCCAACCTTTTTCAGAGCAAGGAACACTTTGTAGAAGTCATTTAGTCAACGGTACCAGGTCTTAATTTCATTTATTTTTCTTCCACTTGGTTCTCTGTTTTAATGTTCCTTTTATTCAACCAGTCTTACTGCGCATATTCAATTATGTTTAAGAGAACAATTAAAACTGTACTTGCTATAGGTAACTCCGAGCAATGCGAGCATTAGCATTAGCATTTGCGCGGACAGTAGACAGTGTGTGTGTGTGTGTGTGTGTGTGTGTGTGTGTGTGTGTGTGTGTGTGTGTGTGTGTGTAGGTGTGCGTGTGTGCGTGCAAGTGTGTGCGTGCGCGTGCGCGTGCGCGTGTATGTATGTAGGTGTGTGTGTATGTGTGTGTGTAAGCATCCTAGAAGTAGCTTGCTACCAACGATGCTATATTAATCTTGTCGTAATTATAATTACAAACAATTACACTACAATTCAACCACAGTGTTCGACTATTGTTTTTACACTACTTTAAGTTTTTTTTTTAGATAGTTACATGCCTATTTCAGTAGCGATAACTGTAGTTTTACAGAATTTTTTGGCATTCTGTCACCCAGCTACCGCAGTCGTACAGAAGGTTCAACGGCACCCTTGGGTGCCGCAGCACACAAATTAGGAAATACTGATCTATGGGTCCGCATAATACGAGAGCCCATGAGTGTTTCATGCATCATCCACAGCCAAGCCTGTTTGAACAGTTAAGTCAGTTGCTGCGCACCTTCCACCGGGAAATATATAATTCAATGGATTCTGGCGAAGCATTTCTTCTCATATATTTTATTGATTTCAGTGCTGCATTTGACACTGTATAGATGACGGTATTTTGTTGGCTCGACATCATTAGGATACAATGTTTGGAGTTTCAGTTTCTGTTCCTCTCTGTGTATCGTTTTTATCTTAAAAATCGTTCTCGACAATTTGCAATGAACGCATCCCCGCTCTGGTCCTGGTGTCTGTCGGTCAGCTCTGCCTAAGAGTTCAGTCTTGGTTCTCTTCTTTTTTCAATCCTTATTTCTAATATTTTTCAAAATGCACATAATATGCATAATACAATGGTCTAGTAATATGCCATTCTTCTTTTCTTCTTTAAGTTCTCTGCCCTTCGGCAGGTTTCCACTTCCAATGACGCCATTACTCTTTGCTGTGCTCTTCTCTTCAGTCCGCTGTATCCTTCGGTCATCATCAACCCCAGCATCATCTGTCGCGGTCTTCCTCTCCTTCTCCTTCCCTCCAATTACCGACGATATTAAACTCTAAATCCACTCTCTGTCACAGATCATTCCTAAGCCAAAACTGAATTCGAACTTTGATCGCCAACTCCTCCCATTTAGTTCTACTTCAATGACCTTGCAATAAAGACAGATAACCGAGAGGCAATTCTTGTTAAACCGTCCAGCATCTGCTGTCTTTCTCATCACATTCATCGATTGATTTGCAAGAACCAAAATCAGACGAAATTCAACTCTCAGTGTCACTTTTGATAATTCGATCACTATGACTTCACACCTATCTTCTGTTTACAGGTCTTGATTCTTCCACATCAGAGCATTCTGTCACGTCAGCCAACTGTGACTGATGACAGGACTAAAACAGTTGCCTGTGGACTTGTTGGCTCTTGATTTAACTAAGTGAATGCAATGTAATGTAGTGTAATGTAATGTAAGACAATGCTCTATGGTGTTTCCTGTTTTAATCCGAAAAGCCCCAGGTGATTCAAAACTACCTTCATAGGGTTGTTACACGTTCTTCTTCAGCAAATGCATTGGATCGCCACGGTGAACTTCACTGACTTCCTGATGAATGACATATTAAGTTTAAGACTGCATGCTTGAGTTGTGAGGCCCAGGTTACCAGCCTCCCATCATATCTTAGTTATTTTTATACCAGCCTCATGTACTGCTGCCTTCTTCGGATGCTGACTTGTATATATGGTTCGGGGCAATTTAACAGAATTGCACGATGCTGTGCTCTCACCTTCTGGCTTCTAGTATTTGAAATCGTATGCCACAGAAGGTGTGTCTTGCCAACTCGCTGTCATCCTGTATATCATTTGTCAAGATTCATCACTTGTTACTCTGGTCTTGGATCCTAGCGAAGTCAGTGAAGTTCACCGTGGCGATCCAATGCATTTGATGAAGAAGAACGTGTAACAACCCTATGAAGGTAGTTTTGAATCACGCGTCTCTGATTCATATTTTTGCTCACTCTGTGTGAGTGATAAGGGCTATGAATGAATGAATAAATAATAAATGAAACATCATGGATTGGTTTCTGCTATGGCTTGCTTCGAGGCTGTACTGCGGTGTGATTCCGTCGGTCGGCGCCGTATACGAGTTTGCCGGACAGCTGAGACCGCTGAGTGTGAGGACCACCTGTTATATTGCACTCAATGGTAAATGATCGAATGTTCAATCGATGGCCATTCTTCACAGTGTTTTAGTTGTCAAAAAAGTTGGGGTTCAATAATTTTACAGATTACCAAAGTACGCGAACGCAGGTCAAAATCTAATACTGTTAATTTGTTAAACACGAAGCAACTGACGACTCGTGAGATATTTTAGTTTCCTCTTTATATTTATTTACACAACAAAAACAATTATCGCACGTCTAAATAGGTGGATATAAAAACAGGAACATAATTTACAGAACTATTACACTTTAGTTTTTAGTGTTGTAACTTCTTTTTGTTGGTAGTTCAGTGGTTTTGTCCTAAGTACCATGTCTGCCAGCTTTAAGCCAAGAAATAATATATTTTTCTATATTTCATGCTGTAAGAGGCGGACCATTGATGCCAAGAAAGAGCTGGAGTGGGTCAAGACTTGAACCCAACATCTTTTCAGTTAATTAGCTGCAGGGGTTAAAAGAAGAACTAGGGTTTTGAACTCTCAACACCCCCTAAACACTAATTCTTCATCTTCGGTTAAATACGGAACAGTTACTGTCAGGACTCTGAATATTCGTCAACTGTCAACCGAAGATGAATATTTGCTGGGTGGCCTCTACGTGTCTGTGAGACATTACTAGTGGAGACTTTCTCCAGCTACTCGAGCATTGCTTGTTGTAGACGAAATCTTTTCTAATTTGTCATAATGCAGCGTTTTGTTGATTTCAAATTATGCTTCGCGTTTGAGAGAATTTTGTAATTTCATTATAATAACAATAACTGTGTTAATTTATCGCGCTGATATTGCACAAATTTAGAAAGAAAAAATTATTTTCTATGAAATGTTCTGACCTTTCTGTGTGGAATAACCTTCCAAAAGATATAAAAAATTTGTCAATACTTATTCTGTTTTAAAACACTGCAAGGCTGCTTCATATCTAGGTGTTAGGCTTAATATGAAACTCGATCTTATACGATCAGTTAGTGGCCATTTGTTCATTTCTATAACCGCATTACTCAATGTGACGCCGTGCTGGGCTTAATATGTAACAAATATGTAATCCACATATGTAACAAAACAAAGTGCTGAAAAATAGCTGAACTGTTACCTGTAAATTGCATTTGTGTTTGCAATCGTTCTTACCATGTATGCAAGAACAATAAATGCATTATTATTACTGCCAAATATATTCAGAAAATAGGCCAATCTCTCCAACGAGTCCCTCTGATCTTTTTGAATTGACCTTTTGACTTCTGCATTAATCACTGTGATTAATATGATTTTTACTGACTGCTGTTCTTGTCATATTACTGTGGGGTTGATGTTCAGTCAATTAATACACACCTATAATACATACTCACATATATACACATATACATACATGTGTGCACACATGTATACAAACGTATTGTAACGTACTCAGAGTCCTGGCATGAGGTGATGTCAAGGCTAGGGAGTTGTAACGCAGATGCCTATTTCGTGAATGACAGTCGGAGGAAAGCTACAGTGAATATCGAGGGAATGAGGGAGATAAGGAGGGTTGGAGGGAGTGATGCAGTCCCTCGTCTATCGTTTGTCGGCCGTCGGGATAGTAAAAAGGCTTAAAGTGTCATGGCACCGTTTAGTCTACGAGGATGCCACACATCAGTCGCCAGCCTGCCCCGAGGGATATCCCACACTTGAATCGTCCACTGTGTGATCAATATACCAATCAGGAACATCTAGATGCAGGAACACAGCGTCGTGTGTATACCATCTGTATTAACCATTATCGACGGCATATGCACACATAAGCCTTTATGGACAATGTAGGGCCATGCATAAGAGATGTGTGTGGACGCTCTGTTTCGACGTAGGCGTGAATTCTAAGGTGGTCAATTATGAATTGCATATTAAATCCATCGGTGATCCTGCAGGTAAATATTTGCACGCTTAAGGTGGTCCTGAGTCTAACAAGTCCTTCGGAGTTCTTTCTCCCTGTTTTCCATCGCAATAAACCATGGGTACACACTTACACGATGGCGCATTCACACCCTCGGATATTCACACGGACACGCACACATTCATAGAAACACGTGCTGCAGTTCAAAGCCGAGCCTTTACAACGATGTCGATCTTGCCTCACTCATAGGCCTATACTGTTAGCTGTGAAGCCAAGTGCAGCTCGAGAGAGTTTCATAGTGAGCTGATTGTTGCACACATGCAGCATTGTTCGTCAATGTCATGATTCTGTAATGGGAAAATGGGTTTTTGTAACGTATCTACAAGGCAACAATCCAGTGCATATTTTAACGGATTTGGACTACTGGGACAAAGTTGGCCACGACAATGCATTTTAGAGCATTTGCTGGCAAATGTTGCCCGTTTAAGCCACTTTACCAGGGACAAATCACCCAAACTACTGAGACAAATCTTAAAACTACTGGGACATTTGTCCCACTGGTTATACAGTTAAAATATGCACTGCATCAATCGATGAAGCACCAAAACCAGGCAGCATATAAAATCAGACGGTATTTTGTTGTTTTCATATTTGGTTTCTATATTTTATCATGCTACAGTACGTGGTAAAAGGCAAGCATTTGACAAGATTTTTGTTAGGCTGTTAAACATTATCAAAACGTTATGTTCATCCTAAGGCTTCCTATATATTTTCGCAGACCATTTCTCTCTCATGCAAGAGTCATGATGCTTCGGATCTGAATAAAATGACGAACAATTGAGAAATAGACGAAACGCCTGAATTCGTCCGATCTAGACTCTCCAATATATATATAATATATATATATATATATATTCACACACCCGGATATTCACACAGACACGCATACACACGCACGCACACATATATATATACATATATAAATTATATAATTATATATATATATATATGAGACCAGAGTATATATAAACACTGATCACTGATCAATGTTCCACTCTCATATATCTCGATCCCAGAGGGCAAGTTGGGTATAATTGTTTCTTAAGGGTTCCTTAATTGAGTTGGATAAGAAATTAAATGCAGGTGGAATTAATTGTTTCCCTAGTCAAATTGAAGTTGACTGGAAGCTAAATGCCCTTTTAAAAGGAGCCTCATAATTGCATGCGGTCCAGTTAAGTCTCGTGCGACGTTCAACCCGCTGTTACATGGCTAAACATTTGTCCACCGGAGTTCATCTCGTACGACGCAGAAATTACGCGTAAAAGGTCTGATCTACTGGGGAAGTTTTTATTGGCAAATAGCATTAATTTGGGCGCTGCCGTATAGACTGCTTCTGCAGTTTACGATGATCATTGACCAGTGGTTGTACGGACGATGGCCGTGCATCAGAAGATGCTGCGGCGGTGGTCGGTACATAGTGGAGGGCAGGGCTTCAGCGGCGGCGGCGGCGGCGGCACTGATACTGCGGCAGATGTAATCCAATTCACATATGGGAGGAACCTGACAAACTAATCAAACTTAAGGCAGATTTACATCCGCTGTAAATATGATTACAGTCCACTCTGTCGAGGGGCCCGAGGAGCGCTCCCACTCTCTCTAACTATGTCTGGATGTCTGCTTCTGTCTATATACATGTCTCTCTTTGTCTTCTTGGGTCTCCCTTTTTCTGTCTGACTATTTGCGTCTGGTCTGCGTGTTTCTGGGTTTGTCTCTACCTTGGGATCTCTGTCTCACTATCTCTATTTGACCTGTTTGTGTCAGATTCTGTCTCCCAGTACCTCTATCTCACTGCACTCACTGTCTGTCCGTTTGTTTGTCTGTGTGTCTCGCCTGTGCCAGCAGTCCGGGTCGACGAAGGCGGGGTACCAAAGTCGTTGTCGTCGTTGGCTAAGACTAATTAACTTAACTATTCATCGTCGACCAACCGATGTTCGGCGATTTTTGAAGCCCTCGCGAGGAAGGGAAGCAGAGGAAGTGGAAGAGAGACGGACAGAGGGAAGGGTAAGGAGACGGAAGGAAGGAGATGGAAACGGAGAGGAGTGTGTGAGATATAAAGAGAATGGTGGAGAAAGTGTGAGAAATAGACTATAAGGAAGGCATAAAGATAGAGACAGAAGAAATGGAAGGAGACTTTGAAGGAGGCAGAGGGACAGAAGGGAGGATAAGGAGACGGACAGAGGAAGGATAAGGAGACGGACAGAACGGAGGATGAGATGGACAGAGGGAGAGGGACATAGACAGTAGTGTGCGAAAGAGATAAAGGATCAGACTGAGAACAACGAGAGAATGAATTTGGAGAGTGATTAGAGTCATTAGACAATAGTTCGGGAATTCGTGGCTTTCGGTTTTAAAATTCGCTTAAAATTAGCGAAGTTTTTGCCTATTTTAAAATTCGTAAAAATTCGTAAAAATTCGTTGGGCCATTGTTGGGCCTTTTTTACATTAACAGTGACGATTTGAAAAAAGCAACATAAACAACAACAAATGTGATGACGTAATGATTTGTTGCGTTTAATGTAAGTTTCAATATAACAGTTTATTACGAAACTAGTTAAGTTAGTTAAAACCTGATTTCTCAAAGATAAAAGAACGTGGACCGGAGTGGAAGTAGGCCTGTGTAGTGATTTTGGAGAAGGAAAAGGGTAATCCGAAAATACAGTGTTGTTTTTGTGACAAGGAATTTCTTCACTGTTCTGCCCGAATTCTGGAGCGAAAATACAGAAAGCAGTGGGCTGTTTCATGACTCAGAATGACAGAATCAGAGGACGATGAAGAAGAAGACACAGCTCAGTGAACGTTGCCAACCCTTAACCATGTTTCGTTGCAAGTTGTGTTAGTGACTGACTGGTCACAATAGAGCTGGGGCACTGGTGGTTTTTCGTTCTGCTGACTGACACAGTCACAAGCCCCAACTATGATAGAATTCGAAGTTCAAGACCAAGTAGAACAGTAACTGAATATATGTTGTCAGTCGACTTTCTTTTACGGCTGATTGATTGAATGCCTATGACATTGACATTTACTTGCTTAAAAAGTTGAAAAGTAAACAAGCAATAAAGTTCGATGCCAGTTTTAAAATTCTTTAAAATTCGTGAAATATTAAAATTCATAAAATTCGTAAAATGCGAATTCTCGAACTATGGTTTAGACAGAGAGACAGACAGGTAGACAGACAGACAGACAGATAGACAGACATGGAGACAGAGACACGCATAGTTTGAGTGAATGAACGAGATGTTGAGTCCTAAATAAATACAATGAGTAAGAGAGAGACAGACAGAGACAGAGACAGAGAGAGGGGAGCGAGCGCGCGAGCGAGCGAGCGACAGAGACAGAGACACACAGAGAGAGAGAAAGAGAGAGAGAGAGCGAGGGAGAGAGAGAGCCGCTGTACATCTTAGTAACATGTTAGTAGGCCCTAAACATATTGCACGATACATGATTGGAGCGCAGCGTAGACTTGGTTAGAGACAGTAGAGTTGAAGAGAAAAGAAGTTCTCTGAAGTATGTCATGCATGCTATGCTGTAATAAGTGATGCTATGCTAATATTATGCAGCTTTCTGTACTTCTGCGTCCGCGTCGAACACTGTTGCTGGTGGTGCTTGTGGAGATCGTGCAGCTGGTAAGATCTAATGACCCGAAGGACTAATACATAGGCAACCAGACCGGTGTATTATACAGAGACGGCGGCATAAAGGGAGGGGAAAGGGAAGGTCTCAGGGTGGAGAAGAAGTCGCTTAATCAAAATAACTGGTACGCACTGAGAGGGAATTTCGTCGAATAAGAAGACTGTTCTGCGTCCGTCCGTCCTTTCGTCCGTCCGTGTGTCTCCGAAGACGACCAGGGCGTGGGCTGTTCAAAGTGCGAGATAGGACGTACGGACGTCCTAATTGATCGTTTATCTTGGACTGTAAATCTATGCCCGACGCATACATAAGTTCAACTTCCGTCCGATTCCTCTCATTCGCCACACTCAGCGACAAAATTTACCAACGACGGCAGACCGGAAATGACAACTATCTGTATTTTCTCGGTGTTCGGTCTCCGGGTCTGAAGTGTGAATAGGTCGGAAACGGTAGTGATTGAAACCGATAGGTCTCCATATAAGAGACTATTCGAGAGACATCGATGTCTCGATTGGCTTAAGCCTTGTATACATGTAAGAACGAATTCCTTTATCTTCGCTCTCATACTTATTACTTTCTTCCTTTCCTTGTTGATCATCTGCAGTGTCTCCTCTCCTTCTTTTCTTTCTTCCTTTCTTTAATTCTTTCCTTCATTTCTTCTCTTATTCGAATGCTTCTCACTTCTTTTCCTGCATGCGTTCTTGTTTCTTTCTTTCCTTCCTGTCTTTCTTTGTTTCTTCTTTTCTTTCCTTCCCGATCCATCCTTCCATCTTTTGTTCGTTCTTTACTTTTTCTTTCCTCTTCCTTTTTTCCTTCCTTCCTTCCTTCCTTCCTTCCTTCCTTCCTTCCTTCCTTCCTTCCTTCCTTCCTTCCTTCCTTCCTTCCTTCCTTCCTTCCTTCCTTCCTTCCTTCCTTCCTTCCTTCCTTCCTTCCTTCCTTCCTTCCTTCCTTCCTTCCTTCCTTCCTTCCTTCCTTCCTTCCTTCCTTCCTTCCTTCCTTCTTTGTAAAGCGGCTCATTTACATATCGCTAAGTGACAATTATTAGTTCAGACTCTCATAAATCTAATATTTCTGTTAGCGCACTTAAGAGATTAGTCTACAATGTTCCTTAATATAAGCGTATACAGTCAATTGATAGGCCCTATTCAAGTAAAATAATATTTTCATAAGCGAAACCTGAAATCAAACTCTGCGAATGTTTCAACTCTGCAAATTGCTTAACGAAAAATACAGCATAGGCATGACTTCACAGAATGCAATCGTAGCTGGCACCATGCAAACATAACTGTTAATGGAGATCAAACAATGCGCTGCCGACACAGCTATACCCTGAAATATATATACGTACACATCTACATGTGTAAACGCTCTACTGTATTAACCGCATAGCCTCGACCCTATTCCTTTGTCGATGGATTTATTGGGCGAGATCATGCAACGACACAACCTGTTGGAATGATGGCTACGTCCAGGTTAGGTCCCCGATGTCTATCATGGTGGCCAGAGATAGAAGTCTCCGCGAAGAAAGCTTTTACGCGAACCAATATTTATTCCCGTACCCTATAATATGGTGCGTATACGTGCAACTACTTTCTTCTAGCGCACAAATTTCGTTATTAGCGTTCGTTTTGGGTCAAAGTTAAATTTAGTCCATTGTTACCATTTCTGGCATAACTAGCCTACTCTGTTCAGAAGGGCAAAGTGCTCATGCCGCATGTGGTGAAACGATACTGAAGTTCAGCTAGCATGCTGTGTTCCAAGTCAAATTTATCTATATAATCGAAAGATTACATTTGGCCATAGCACGATGCGTGCTTTCTGTACACTTAACTATAATCTGTGCATGTATGTATGTATTATAAAGGCACTTAATATAGCGCCTTTTTGTAGCTCACAAAGCGCTGTATACTCGTGTAAATCTGACTGATCTAAAGAAGTGCGTTTTAAGACAGTTAAAAATGTTTGGTGTAACGGTACGCAAGTGCACTGGAAGAATTTCAGGAAGATGGTTCAATATACGAGAAGGCACAGCGGACTCGAGTTGAAGTGAGCATTAGCGCACCTGCAATCCTGCATATCTCCACAGCTAGAAAAGCTGCGCAACAATTGCCGATTCAGTTGACTTGAGACTTGAACACAGGGTTTCCTGATGTATGCCGGGGCAGTGCCGACAATTGAAGCAAGTGCGAGCAAGATGATCTTAAAGGAAATTCGCTTGGCAACAGGAAGCCAGTGCAGATTCTCTCGCATACATGTATATATATTGCCACATCTGCGAATATTGCTGTTTACTGGCTACGATTCAGGCGGCACAATTTAGGACTCATTGGAGCTGGAGCATACGGAGTCCTGGGAAACCCCAAGGATTTAATTGCGGTAATCCAGAGGGTCAAGACCTTAACTGTGATCCCTGCATGGTACCTCTACGAACTGGTGGAGGCATCAAACAACATTACAATAATTACCCGCTCTCCAGTGCATGAGTAGTCCTTCGTTTTTGTAACACTGCAGGCACTCTTAGTCAATATGTAGTACTATATTTTCTAGTGTACTTGACTGGATTATAAGTTTTTCCTCTAACTTCAACAGTTTGCGATTGGTGGGATGGGGGGGGGGCTGCATAAAACCTCAGGACGAAATTGCCCAACAGCAACTTTTTGGCTAGAAAAAGATCTTGCGAAATATTCAGGGCATGGCTGAACGAATGTATCGAGATTGAACTGACGTAACTCAGTCCAAGCAAACCGCCAAGCCGATATATTTAAATGAAGTTCTTGCATTTCGTGACAATTACGACGACATTAATTGTAAATTACGCGTGAAAGCCAACGCTCATGACGATCTGAACTTTTGATAAACGATTAGACAAAGGAAGTTGAATTATATAAGTGAAAACATACACACATTCATGTCGATTCCGTTAGAAAACTTTGGAATACAGATAAAGAACGCATTTTCAAGATGCTTGTGCAGCCTTTTCTAGCCCAACAAACGTGCATTGCATAATGAACCGGGCGATTTGTATTGTACGTAGTTTGCAATAGCACAGTTAAAAATTTCCGCATAGGGGAAAGATGGTCACCAAGATGAGGACAAGGGGGGGGGATAATGAAAAAATTGGGGCCATACATACAGTTATTTCTTTAGCGCGCGAGGTACTTTAAACACCGACTTAAGTGAGACAGGAGACAATCTGTACATCATTGGATCTTATTAGATTCCCTGTGCTGGACGATGCAATATCAGATTATCTCGTAACGTTGCACTTCTAGCTCTGCGATATCAATTGAGTTGCCTAATCTAGGTCTTAGTACTCGGTTGAAGTACGGACGTCTGTAAATAGGGATGGGTTGGGTAATACCACCCGCAGACAAGAGGCAGGAAAGAGTTAACAGTAGTGTGTTTACGGAACGTCCTTTATGGTCGACCCCGAAGACCAACGAGATAATCTAACAGTTTAGGTTACGTTTAAGTCTTGTCTCTGGTCTTCTCTGAACAACGCCAGTATATAAATTTCACCTTTTGGTCGAGTCCTAATAGGTGGCCAGTCTGGCTCGGACCACAGCGCTGTTAATGTCCACGGGTCACTCTTAATTGCATGGACTGCAAAGCGCTGTTACAGTGTTACTGCCCACGGGTCAATCTTGCATGGACTACAAAGCGCTGTTACTGCCCACGGGTTAATCTTGCATGAACTGCAAAGCGCTGTTACTGCCCACGGGTTAATCTTTCATGGACTATAGAGCGCTGTTACTGCCCATGTGGCAAGCCACGAGACAAATTAGAAAGAACATTGATGCGAACCAACTTATAGAATATATTTAAGTGACGCAGCACACAATTCACACACAGTAAGCTTTAAACGCTTTTAAAGAAATTAAGAAAACAAAGCAACGACTTGAGCGGTATTTAATTGTGTCACTTTTTCTTAGGTAGAACAGAAGGTTTTTTGTTGGAAGATGTCGTAAGCTCATTTTCAACCGGGAAAAGGAGCTTCATAATACTAACAACAAAAAATATATACTTTTATATAAGGCCTATTATAATATATATCTTAGCAGAAGTTCGGAAGCCACAAGTGACGTACAAGTGACGTCACACCTGTGATGAGGTCGGAGGTCAAACGGCATGAACGCTGAACGCACAACTCGTTTTAAGTTCTGAATAATTCAATATTCAGATGTCTCTATTTCAGCTATAGTTCTATGCTTGTAGTGCTCTGCTCACTAACTCGTTACTCTCGGCTTGACCTCTCTGGATTCTGACCTGGCACCGGAACGGACAACATAGCCTGGCTATTGCGGACTTGATTTGAGATAACGCCTGCTAGAATTTGCTCTTCCTGGCGCTGAACAATTTTGAAGATTTACATTACATTACATTGCATGTAGACTAAGCTCCATGAATATTTGCCCATCGTGTGCACGTGAACGGCTTTCGGGAAAGTTATTTTGTTTTTTGTTTATTGTAACTTCGTAGTACATCTATTCAGCTGATGTTCCGGATTTACGAACACTTGCTCCCCTGAGACGAAGCGAAGACCGCATTTCATCACGGTCGAACAGTCCATTTAACCTACTGATACGAAGTCTAACTGTAACTGCACTCTTCTGCTTGCACTCTTTGACGGGCGATGATGGTGATAGGATAATTAAGACAGGCGATAATGGTGACGATGTGAATGAGGATGAAGAGTAATAGGTTAAATAATAAGTAAATATATAAATAAAATCACATTTAAGGGAAGAGTGTCTATTATCGCGTCAGATATGTAAAAATCATCAAATATTGCATGCGATAAATAGCAATATATGCAGGATCAAAGAACACAGGATATATACGAGTGGATGTATATATATATACGAGTGGATGTACGATAGGTTACCTTTGATTCCTTGTGCGACAAAGAGTGGCAGAAGTAGAAGGAGACTGGTCATCAGCATCCAGTCGACTCCGCCAAACGTCGTTTCTTTGTTGGTTCTGATCGTCAGGCGGCGCCACTTGTGTCCAAGACATCTCTCCACGACACGCTCCATTGGACTTAGAACGGCGGTGCCAGCAGCCTCTGCAGCCGACACAGTTGACAATGTATCCTATTATAAGAGGAGTCCGATCGCATGGAACGACATCTGGTCTATGGTAAGTCAAAGATGAATCGTCAGCTTCATCAGCCGACCAACAACCTCATCCGAGACACAATGCTCATGCTGCTGTCTCTATCCTAGTCTCTGTCTGACTGTCTCTCTGTCTCTGTCTCTGTCTCTGTCTCCGTCGTTTTCTTCTCTTTCTCACTTTGTCGAATTAACTGTCCGTTGTGCTAGCATAACATCCAAATAGCATTGCCTTTGGTGTGTCGCAGTCGCTGAAGACGTCCGTTTGAATGTCCTTCTGTGCCTCTCCTTCTGTGCCTGTCTGTCTGTGCTTCTGATATATGTATGTCTGTGTTGATTTCTGTCTGTGTCTGTGTCTGTCTTTATCTTTGTCTGTGTCAATCCGTGTATCTGTCTGTCTTCGTTTGTCTCGGCATCTCGAGATCATTGATCAAATGCCGTAAAAGCGCTGTTTGTTCTAACGCTTAACAAGTGACCTCGCCAACGCCAGAGGGCTTACATGTATGCGCATGCGTCGTCGCGAGCATCGACTACGCACGTTCAGTGTAACGCTGAGTTGCACCGCGAGATGGCGGATCTCGGTCGACCGGATTGAGAAAACAGCACGGGATTGGATAAGAATCAATATCCACGATATACCACATTTGTTGCCATCGTGCGCAATTCACACACAAACACACACCCACACCCACACCCACACACACACCTACACACACACCTACACACTTACATGCACACACACACACACACGCACACACACACACACACTCGTATCAACTGTTTGACAGACAGCATGAGATCCCTAGGCCGAAGGATGGTTCAGCCGAATCTCAGACTTGACGGCAATTCAATAATCAGACTTCTTGTTTTGGATTCGGCAAAACATCTCCGTGTTGATGCTTTACGTGTTCTCTCGCATAGCAGCAGGAAAATGTCGACGAACTCTCACTCGAAGATGTTATTTCAGCTAGTTTAACATCAAGTCTGGCCAGATAAACATCTTATAACGCGCATAAAAGAACCTGTGAATGACAAAACTATCTTCTTCTGTTTCGCCAGGCTCAATTTGCTATTAATACGAAAGCCTTATCATGTCTCCCAACTCATTCAAAGCAAAGCTCTTAATCTTACCATTGCATACCAAAAGCTCAGCAATCTTACTCCGCACGATTCGATTGTCTCTTTACCGCACCGATTGCCCGTCGACACCGAGCAGACGGCTTTTTCGCGCCACTCAGAGTAACAACGTATTCTGTCGGAGCGCGTATAATTGCTCGATCAGGCGACGAAACTGACAGCCAATCAGATCGCCCTGTCGTAAATATTCGGCCGATAATCCGATGATAGTCGGCCATATGCCAAACGTTCTACGATCGTCGCTCTGTTTTGTAATGCCGAGATTGAGCGACGCGTCCGCGCGATTCCGTATTTGATGCTGCATTTAGCGATTCTTCCTATTTCCATTGTAACTTAATGAAAGTTAAACCAAAATTTGTTTATAGCGCCCGAGTTCAGCCGATCAGAAGCGCTTACAACTGCAAAGGGTAGAATAAAGGTACGGTTACCATGTTGGCATGTGGTTCATGGTCAAGTGAGCGATTGGGTGTAGCCTCCATCATTGAGCAGTCGAACAAACTTAAACTGGTACATGTAGAATGCAAGTATGCGAGGCTATATATACAGACATTATACATATTATAATACAAATTATATATTATATTTTACACTGATATTGTAGAATTGCTGTGCGTTTGAGATTCGGATTTCCTTACATAATAAGTGCAACACATATACAAAAAATGCTCAGACAACTGAAACGTGATATAGAATATACAGGCCTGCAGTGCAAATAATACACACGGTTGTATGTTTTGCCTATAAAACAGTATACGACTGGGTGCTCCTAGAGAAAACTTTTTTCTTTCATTATTCATAAACTAGTACAATGACTGAGCTAAGACGTTTATTCTTGCTCTAACCTAACCGCACTTCAGTTTAATTTGGAGTTCGAAAGATCAGACCATAAGACTAACAGTCACAGTCTATTTAAATAAGTTTGAATGTGTGCGTGCGTTAATAAATGACCTTGTCTACAAGATCTGAATATGATCCATCAAATCAACTCGACCAAAGTTGCCACAGTCATAATCGTAATCATATATATGATTATGATCACAATCAGTCGATTCTAATCGTCATCATCAGCATTTTTTTCTGGACGGCTCCTAATCGTTATTGTCATCATTTTCTCATGGACAATCCTCTGACACAATGCATGCAGCGCTCGTGAATAAGTTGGTGCCTTGCGTTCAGCTTCAGAGTAGCGCATTAGAAATTTGCAGTTTTACGATTAGGATTAGGATTACAATCATCGAAGTGGTCGTGGTCTTTCTCGCCGCACTTAGCGCATTGCATCATCCACATCATTATAGTCCCCAGTGAAGCTATTTAACTGTAATCATGTCGTTGCCTCGATCGCTCTAGATCCAACTGGTTAAGGCGTATACGTCAAGGCGCCTCTGGGCTTCATGTTGCCGCCAACCATTTCGATCGTGACTGAGATTTGAATCTCGTTCTAGCATGATCCGTATATACTGCAGATGGCATTAATTTCTTGGTATCCATGCACGCGGACAGGCGCTGTAGAAAAAACATTTACATTTGCTTGTGCATTTACATCTATAGTATTCGCGCATTATACATGTTACACGTATAGTCTATAGTTATATTTAAAACGAACTGTAGATCAGTGGTGGGTCTATAGGTTCTTCCACCAGGGAGCGGGACTCTAGGGCCCGGGGAACCTAACGCACGGGGAGTTAATTGGGTGCCTGACTTCGCAGAAAGTGGGAGTACTCAACTAACAAGTCGTCACACCGAGTCGCAATGACATGATATCTGTATTAGAGCTACATTAATTCTTCAAATCAACAACCTCAAGTTATAGCACAACTAGAAACAGAATCACTTTATTTAAAAGCAAACCATGTAAACTATAAACAATACATAGACTTAATTGAGTGCAAGGTTACGATTGTCAAGCCTAGAGTCAGACTACATAGCCCACAAAGAAATCCATGTTAATCGACTCTGCACGAACAGGTTGAGTCGACAGCAAGGCAAACCCGCTTGAACGAATGACAGACACGGTACTTCTTATAGATAAGTTTTAACTCTGAGAGCAGAAACAATTCGTTCACAGGCTGCTGGTTACCGGAAAGACAATGGCTAAGATCACCAGTCTACATATTTCATGACAAGCAAGTTTATATGGTTCGATAAAACAAGCCGCGTCTCATTTATAGTCATTTCAATTGCACATGAGCCCGAACGCTGTAAGATACGCCTAACATGTAAACTGTTATGGCTAAGGCCTTCAACATTACTGTTAATAAATACAAAAGTGCAGAAGACTCAACGTTATCATAATTCAAGAAAGACACGTTTTGGCGTTAATGATTGTATACCAATCAATAACAGTAAGTGAATGTATGTTTGTATGTATGTATGTATGTATGACATACATACATACATTGTATGTATGTATGTATGTATGTATGTATGTATGTATGTATGTATGTATGTATGTATGTATGTATGTATGTATGTATATATGTATGTATGTATGTATGTATTTAAATATATTAAAAATCGATCAAATTAGAAGAATGCAAATAGTAGAATTCGTATATCAGTATGAACGGAACTTACTCCCAAAGTCGTTCAGGGGATATTTTACCATGGGATCACAAATCCATGCACATAACACTAGAACAGCAGCTACATATCGCCCAATACGGGCTCGTACAAATATAAGAGAATTTAGTATGAAAGCATCAGGGCCACAACTTTGGAATGAGACTCCTCTTGAAATTCGGCACTCTAAAAATCGCTTCGAATTTAAACTTCAACTAAGAGAATATCTAATTAATGTATAGCTCCCCCCAGTTTTATATGATAAAGCCTTAATTAATAGAAGAGACATCTCCAATTGGTAGGCGTGTACGTGCACCGGGGCCCGGCTGTTGAGCCATTTAGTTAAGAATTTAGTTAAGCGAGTTTGAACTTAATTAAGAAAAGCCAGCCATGAATTTAGAAATTATAATACGTTGTATGGGTGACCCCGCCTAGCGGGATTATATCCCTTTGGGGCCACCCTTTGCAACCTTTAACCAGTATTTATATGTTGTATTTACAATCGAAAAGATGTATTTTTCTTGTGGTTTTTTACGTTGATATATGGAAAGCTTGTTACGTTTTGGTTTTTTTTGGTTGCAATAAAGACTTTTGATTGATTTTGATTGATTGATGTATGTATGTATGTATGTATGTATGTATGTATGTATGTATGTATGTATGTATGTATGTATGTATGTATGTATGTATGTATGTATGTGGACTTTTTAAAAGCCATTGTTGGAATCCCTCAAAGCATTATGAACACATCTGTCTAAGGAATCTGAACAGGTAAGTCTTAACATTGCTAGAAAAGTAGCTTAAGAGGAGTTTAAAGAGACAGCTCGAATGTCAACAGGAAGATTGTTCCAAAGGGATGGACCAGCGGCGGACGAGAGTGCATGGTGCATTCATGTTGATGTACGGCAACGAGGGACCAGAAGGTCTCCATGTGCACAAGGATCGGATAGAAGAAGTAACCGGCGACCTGACTGAGCTAAAACCGACACAAGCAGATCTCGTATGTATGATGGAGCACACCCAACCAACGAAACCCGACCAAGAAGGATCTTGAATTTGAATCTGTCATTGACTGGAAGCCAGTGGAGTGCATCTCATATTAATGCTGAGATATGAGAGAATTTTGGTAGATTGGCCACTAGCACAGCTGGGCAGTTTGGGAGAACTGGAGCTGGTTAGAGATTCGTCTATTTATTTAAGAAAAGATACAATCAATGACCAGAGAGTAGATATGTTGCATAATATGCGGTCTGTGCGTCCTGGGCATTTTATGGACACTGTTATGGTAATACCGGGTCAATGGCACAATTCTTGCTGTGTTCATCTGCCTTGCAGAACAGAGCGCCTATATATATAGGCACCTGTTTCATCTCTATTTTCTTTGAAGGAGGTAGTTAAATTTGCTGCATACAGATAAGTCAACACTCGAAATTGGAGTTGAGTTGATACAATATGCATCTTGTCCAGAAAGTCACAAACTATGTGTAAAAATAGCCCAAATTTAAAGTCTAGCAATGACAAAACACCTCCAGCTTCAACTGCCCTTTGAGCATTTTGCCCATTTTCCACCCAGCAACATCCTCTACTAAGTAAGTAAGTGCGTTAAAAATGTTCATAATAAATAAATAAATCCTTTTTTAACCAATTGCTAAGCGCACTTTGGTGTACAGACATCTAATAAACACAATTATAAAGTAGCCTATATATCCATCGCACTTATAGCATGTATACCAATGCATCAAATCAATCATGCATATTACTGCAAGCAACTATACTACACACCCATCAATAGTGTCACTGAGCCCCCTGGAGTTGCTTCGCCCGCTCCCCAGGATATAATTCACTATGTGCTTCAGTTCGTCCACCACCAGCTACTCGTCTTCTGTGAAGTTACAGATCGCCCGTGAAATTTGTGCAGAACGCTCATTTGTGAAGCTGGACTTCGGTACAGATTTACCTGTAGGCTATATATATATATATATACATATATATATATATATATATATATATATACAGCTTTTTATGATTATTAAACATTTCACGTATATCGTTCATCTTGCAACCAATTGACCAACTTATGAAAAAAATACAGCGACCACAAGCGGAAATTCGATCACATGCAGCTAAGATAATCTCATAGCAGAAAGGATAGCCGGAAGGAGTTTCTACGTCATACAAATTATGAAGAGTCTAAGTAAGTAAGTAAGTAAGCAAGTCGTGCCTTCGAAGGTACCATGATTAAAATAATACCGGATATGATCATGTATCATGTTTAAGTAAATAAGAAAGTCGTACCTTTGAAAATATCAGAATTAAATTACACCACATTTTATAATGGTATCAGGGGCTTTCACCTCCGGACGATTCACCTCTAGGGGTATTCACCTCCGGACGTTTCACCTCCGGACGTTTCACCTCCGGACGATTCACCTCTAGGGGCTTTCACCTCTAGGGGCTTTCACCTCTAGGGGCTTTCACCTCCAAATGTAAAATGAGACCTTTTGTAGAGATTTATTTTCGCAAGTTATTTACGCCCAAAACATAACAGACAACATACAAACTATGAAACTAATTATCACTAAGCAATGAAGTTGATTTCTTAGTGTCAACATGCAAACTATGCAACTAATGAAGCAGATTTCAAACACAAGAAATGAATTGAGATAAGAAGACAATGAAAGCTTCTAGAACCTAACTAAGTATAGACACCTAATAACCTGATAACGGCAGATGATAAGGACATACCAATTCGCGTGCCAGTGACTGTATGCCCTAATTAACCATAATTATCCATAGGCGCATAAGAAATGAATTTAGATAAGAAGATATGGAACAATTTCTAAATTGTAGGCTCTTAACGAGAAGTAATTATATAATACCACGGTGTGCAGTATTTAAGCATCCAACAAGAGAAACAGACATTCAAAAGTGAACTTGTCGTCTGACAGAATGTCTGATTTGTTGGAATACGGTGCTTCTAAACGAGGTAAGGTAGTTTGTATGTTGTCTGTTATGTTTTCGGCGTAAATAAATCTCTTCAAAAGGTCTCATTTTACATTTGGAGGTGAAAGCCCCTAGAGGTGAAAGCCCCTAGAGGTGAAAGCCCCTAGAGGTGAATCGTCCGGAGGTGAAACGTCCGGAGGTGAAACGTCCGGAGGTGAATACCCCTAGAGGTGAATCGTCCGGAGGTGAAAGCCCCCTGAACCTTTATAATAGATCAGATTGAAAGTTGGGGCCACCGGGAGCCACAAACTCAGTCGGGGAGGCAGCACTGGCCCCTCTGGCCTCCTTGTAGAGCCGCCACTGCTGTTGATATAACTATATGACTCGAATATCGCTGTCATTTATCTAGTTTCGAAAAAGTAAGATTCGTGACGCTAACGATTTTGTACCAGTCTTGAAACAAGCCACGTGTAGGCTCTATAATAGGTCCATATTTATACCCAGTATATTATAATGGACATAATGTCAAACCGGTTCTAATATAAATATGAATCTGCAGCTAGTGTACATAATTGGCTGGGGCTGGCTGGGTTCGCTGTCTTGAAAGTGTATGCATTGATAATGGTAGTTTAAGAAAGCCTGTTACTTAGAATCCGCTTATCTTGCTGAGTGATGGCGTGGTGTTTCTTTATTTCGAAATTATACGATGCACTGCGTGAAGTAGCCTATGTGGAGTGCAGCGGCGTGAGATATATGGAACAGCTGCGACTATATTGATAGGCTATAGACTACGCTCGCTAAGTATTCTTTCGTATATCATTTCTCGCTGAAGGACAACAGCGGGCGACAGGATATAAAATATTTAACCTATGATGGCAAATCTAGAGATTGGGTATACACCTTACCTGGAAAAATCGCCATGCCCAAGGAGCCACAGACAATTTAAATGCATCCAATATAAATTGGTATTTTGTGTTTACGAATATAGGGGATATTGGGGCATAATGGGATACCGAGGCATAACGGGAGACTTGAATATTATCCTTCTTACTTACTTTTATTAAGGGTGACGTTTTCAACCAGAAGTAGAAACATCTTCCAATGTGAGGGACAAAAGAAATTGCGATATTGACGCGTCTGGTTAATTTTACGATGGAGAGTTGATTTTTGTAATATCCGAAGTAAGGTGTGTAGATAATCCAAGGCTTGTCTGGAACATGCGAGTTATTATTAAATATAGGTGTGCTTGAAGCGAGCACACAAGTTGTGTTGTGCTGGTGTAGTCAAACATGCCATAAAGTTTCTTAGGACCTCTGCAGGTAACAGCTTGGAGCACGTTTTCTCAAATGAGAAAATGTTGACCTCATAACAGAATAATTCCAGTGACATTTTCAGTTTAACGTTTACTGTAACGATAGGCTACTGTTATCTAGGCCCTAATGCTGTTCATGGTTTATTTTAAACAGTTCGCTAGGCCTAAGTTCAAAGTTACAGTTTGTCAAGCTATAAAGTTTTTATTTTATATGCCCTCTTTTAGATATCACATTTATTTTATTTATTTATTTTATTCCTGATATTTCTATAGCGCCTCTCGAAGTCTACTACTACTCAGAGGCGCTCCCGACTACAGCATTTGATACTGTGCCGGAATTTTCACGCCGAAGCGCCAAGAGCAATTGCGAGTGAAGGACTTGCCCAAGGTCCGTACGCAGCGGCTAGAGTGGGATTCGAACCTGCAACCCTCCGGTCACAAGGCGCCGAACTTACCACTGAGCCACCACGCCCCATATCTGTAGCTTCATGGTTGAATTCATATCATGAGGTATAACGTGAAAAGTAGGCCTATATCCCAATTTACCCCTTACGGTGGGGTATAACTGGATATTTGGACACAATAGTAGGATAGCATTATCTTCAGTCTGGGTGATGTTTAAGTGGATTAATCTAGACTGTACTGTATCTTTTGTAAGAAACCCTTAGTTTTTAATAAATATATATGACGTAGACTTCAATATGTCTTAAGTATCCCATTATGCCCCGGTCTCCCCTACTGTTGACCCAGATTTCGAGTTTCGGCTAGATTGAATTTCAGAGGGGAAGAGACATACCCCATGATATACTCTTGTTGCTGCATGCATGCATGGACTTTATTAAGATGCCGTGAAATCCATGATGTATTCGTGAGCTGTTCGCGCTGCGGCTGATGAATTCAACCATGAATCTACAGATATATGCAATGGTTTGTCTTTCATGAGTTTGGCTTCTTTCTGCTGCTTACGATTATATACTGCACATGAAAATGAATAAGTGGACGAGATAGACACTCATCCACTGCAGTCAATCGGATCGTACACAAACATTGGTGCGCCTTCGATTGATACTTTGTGCTTTATTATATATCGGCGCTATTACATTATATTATATTATGTTATGTTATATTACATTACATATCATATCATATCATATCATATCATATCATATCATATCATATCATATCATATATCATATCATATCATATCATATCATATCATATCATATCATATCATATCATATCATATCATATCATATATACAGACCTGGATTAGTTTAGATCTGAATGAGCTGCATGCGTTGTATTTAATAATTTCCTCCTTCGGGTCCTAATTATAGTCAATGAGATGTAATTGAATTTCTTCAGTGCATTGAGAAATGAAAAATAGTATTTATTGTCATAATTCCTACATAAATAGCCTATATATGGACGACGATTCCTCTATATAGTATCCTATATTCATTAAAGCCGTGCACCTATATGAAATGCGGTATGTTTACATATATATGTAAACATATCTGTATATATAAAATGGTGCTGTAGAGGTATGGTCTCCGCAGGCGCAGCATAAATGGTTTTGGTATTTAACGTGAGTGCATGGCTTTCGCTCTATGTATATGAGCGAGGTATACGTGTTAGATCCAGATATGGTGAATAAGCATAGGCGTAATTTGTGGGGTGCGAGGGGTACCCGTACCTCACACTTTTTGAACTGGGGGTACCGTACCCACACTTTTAGAACAATGCCAATCAATATTTTATTATTGTGCCTTCCCAGAGATCGCAGTCTCAGCCTTCCTTCGTGGATGTAAGAAATTACCACCCTCCACTTTTTAGACCAAAGCTACGCCCCTGTGAATAAGCAATTCGAAAAGGTAAGTCTTAAGTTGTGAACGAATTGACATAAGATACAGAGCAGAAAGAAAAGATACAGGGAGAGAGTTCAAAAACATAATACACACACACACACACACACACACACACACACACACACACACACACACACACACACACACACACACACACACACACACACACACACACACACACACACACACACACACACACACACACACACACACACACACACACACACACACACACACACATATATTTATTTAATTATATATATGTCGAGCAGCAGAAAAGCTCGTTTTAGATATAACCAGAGAATGCATCTATGAGGTCCTGAAGTCCCTACGCCAAGACAGACAGAAATAGCGTGCACTCTGCAATAGATAATTGAGCGGAGATCTGACAGCAAAGGCAAAACGGAGCGGACAGACTCAAGAAACTACAATTATAAATCGATAAACTTAACAGAAAAGGTTCTTGCTATAGGAACATGCAGTTGGTATGTTTCTAAATGTCATGTCTGATAGGTGAGTATATTCTTTGCAGGTATATATCTCGGTTGACCATGCAGAATACAATGTCATCTCGCGTTGTAGGGCTCATATATAGGGGCCTTTATAGAATATGAGAGCCAGAGACTATGGATCGGAGTTTTCTATTCGCAGGTCCCGATCAAATAAAAAATTATTATCAAGAGTCCATGCTATAGTATGCCACATGTAATCATTGTCTCGCTGCAGACATGCACACTAACATTATATACATACGCAGACATGCACACTAACAGACACAAATACTTACAAAAACAATATATAGCCTATATACAGCGCCCTTCTCTTCGGCTGCGGCCGTGTGATGGGCCGATGGTGCTATATAAATCGTATTATTCCAGCAACTAATACTACTACCGTGCACCACTACTGCTACTATTACTACTACTACCACTACTATTACCATTATAATTTGTCATTACTACTGAAACTGCTACTACTACTACTACTACTACTACTACTACTACTACTACTACTACTACTACTACTACTACTACTACTACTACTACTACTACTACTACTACTACTACTACTACTACTACTACTACTACTACTAAAACTACTACTACTACTACTACTACTACTACTACTACTACTACTACTACTACTACTACTACTACTACTACTACTACTACTACTACTACTACTACTACTACTACTACTACTACTACTACTACTAAAACTACTACTACTACTACTACTACTACTACTACTACTACTACTACTACTACTACTACTACTACTACTACTACTACTACTACTACTACTACAACAAACACTAACACTACTGCTACTAACACTAATTGACACAAGCAAGCACATACTGTACGTATACAGCCGGTAGTAATTCTATCTTGGATTCCATAAGACTGCAGAATAAATGGGTGGCGTGACAATCCCTGTGTCTTGTTCGAAGGAAGGACCATAGTTGCAGGAAACAATGGGGCATGCATTGCATGCAGAATGGTGGCCAGAAACCGTTAGATCACATCATAATGCGATCATGTTATTGAGCCTTTCCATTCCATCTTATGTCGCATGCGAGTGAGATTATAGTGACCTGAGTGCAATTGCTTCTTCCATTGTTTTCTCGGAATTCATTGTGCCTAGTGGGCATCGATATATTAAGTCCTCAGGCAATAGACCTCTCTTCCTCTCCAACTAATTTCTCTGTCCTCTGCTTCTTACATATTAATATATATATATACATTATATATATATATATATATATATATATATGCAAACACCGTATATATGCAGTATAGGACTATATAGGACTATGCCGCATATGCACGGTGTGTGCATTGCATATACATATACTACGTATATATACAATTATACATATATGCATACATATATATAATATATATTGAACATAGCTATATGATGCTGGACCGCAGAGAATAATAGACGCGTTGAACCAAACATCGGAAGAATACGGTATGAAGATCAATTAAAAAGTAAACAAAGATTATGAAGATGAGAAAATGCTTCCAAGATAACAGGTCTTTCAGTTATTTTTACCACCGATGACAATATTGTCACCGGTGGTAAAAATAACTGAAAGACCTGTTATCTTGGAAGCACGATAACAGACGACTGAAAATGCGATGCTGAGGTCAAAAGAAAATCTGAGCTTAAAGAAAGGAATGGTTAAAGGGTTCGTACGGAGTGTAACCTATAGTATGGCTCGGAAGTAATTAATGCAGTCGGAAAGGAAGAAAGTGGGTGCATGGAGGTGATTGAAATAGGCCTATAGATGTGAAGAAATCTGGCCAAAATCAGCTGCTGCATGGAGAGATCATATATAGAGGAAATGAAGAGACAATGTGCTTGGAGCAGCAGGAGGAGAGAACACTGAATGCAATAGAGAAGGGTAAAAAGAGCTGAATCGTGAAAATTCACTCCTGGAGAGAGCACTTGATGGAAGAATTAAAGGAAACAAAGCCGCAGACAGGCCAAGAACTATATACGCTGTTGGACTGCATGGGTGATGGATAAAGGTGGCAGATGCATGAGCTATACAAATAGATGTAAGGCAAGGAAAAGGCAGAGAAAGAGAGGAATGGCATCGTTGGATTCCTGGACCTGTCCAAGGGCAGAGCGCTGAAGAAGAAGACTATATTTACGCCGTCTATATACACTGTGTCCCGATGAAAGTAGACCCCAAGAATAAGTGTCATAACTCGGTCAAAACTTGTAGCATTTGCCTGAAATTTTAAAAACAACAACAGTATAGCCATATTACCACCAAATCGTAACGCCGTTTGGAAATGTTGGTGAGTTTGTCAAGTTTATGAACGTTTGAGATGCAGTACTGAAAAGGGGAAATTTCCAACATACAAGAGCCATAGGGAAGTGAAGTTCAGCTACAGCTGGTGTTCAAAATGTCCTCCTTGTTCACGGACACACGACCGTAGACGTGGACGCCACTGTTTGATGGCCAGGTCGATGATCACGTGGTCAAACAGCTGACACTCTTCAATCAGTGTCTCCTCAGGTGATCAACGTCACGAATACGGGAACGATAAACGCGCTCCTCCAGTACACTCCAGATTTGATATAATCAACTGGATTGAGGTCTGGACTGTTGAACGGCCACAGCTGCGGGGATATGAAGTCGGGTGTCTCCCGGGACAGCAGAGCAATGGTTGCACGTGCTCGATGCGCAGGGGCACTGTCTTGTTGAATGTGAAGTAGCCGCCCGATGAAAAGTAGACCCCTAAACGTTTGTCAAAAATTTTTATGTTGGAAATTTCCCCATTTCAGTACTGCTTCTCAAACGTTGATAAACTTGACAAACTCAACAACATTTCCAAACGGCGTTAAGATTTGGTGGTAGTATGGCTAGTGTTGTCGTTTTTAAATTTTCAGGCAAATGCTAAACGTTTTGACTGAGTTATGACACTTTTTCCTGGGGTCTACTTTTCATCGGGACACAGTGTAGATGTAGGTTGTAAGTATTTTTCTACAGGCAAATGACCGCACCTCTTAGATCTAACTGCAGGCTGAGGTTTCTGTTTGGTGACAACCTTTATAGCTCTTTAGTATAGGCCTCCTCCTCCTCCTCCTCCTCATCTTCCTCCTCCTCGTCCTCCTCCTCGTCGTCCTCCTACTCCTCCTACTCCGCCTCCTCCTGCTTCTAGCCTACTTGTACTCCTCATCGTGATCATTCGGCCTCTTTTCACCGATGCAGTTGTCGTCATCCTCATCCTCATTAGGCCTGCAACTACATCCTCCTCCTTATTTTCATCAGCAGCAGAGTAGTCATCATCGTCACTAGTTTCATCATTACATCACTATATCATTATATATCCATAGATCTATTATATCATTATTGGACAAAATGACATTAGTAGCCTAATGGCGAATTATGTGTACGCTATACGTAAGTTACAATATCCATATATTTAGATTAGTCGTGTCATATATTATGTTGTTTGTTGTCCAGAAGGAAGAGGAAGACGCCGAGAGCGATCATGTATAAGCAGAATCAATATATGTGTCAGAGGACTCTATAGTATGGAGAAAAGCTTAAGTGTAGCTACTACGCTATTGGCAAATGTGTTCGAAAAGCAGTGCGGATGGAGTAGGCGTTCGTCTGGTAAAATTCAGGTAAGGCCAACGATTCATGTTAAAGAGGAAAAGGCTTTCCTTTTACGCGTAGCAGGGAGAGGAGGCAAATGCGTTTGATCCATGTGCTGTTGATGCACGCCTGGTGAACGATCACGTGTTGCCCGGAAGTAAATATTTCCGAAGAGCCGAAAGATGTGTGCGCCGAAATCCAATCCCTTGCTCCGTTTGTCTGACTGCTTGCCACTCACCCTTCTGCTGTCAGCTCCTATTTTCTGTCTCATCCCATTTCTCTGTCACTTTTCCTTTGGCTGTCACTTTCCATTGCTCTTACCTTCCCAATTCTGTCATAGTCTCATTGATCGCATTTTCACATTAATGTCATTTTCCCATTTCGTTCACTTTCCCACTTCTGTCATATTCCCATTTCGTTCACTTTCCCATTTCTGTCATATTCCCATTTCTATCACTATCCCATTTCTGTCATATTCCCATTTCTATCATTTTCCCATTTCTATAACTTTCTCATTTCTGTCATATTTCCATTTCCATCACTTTCCCATTTCTGTCATATTCCCATTTTTCTCACTTTCCCATTAATGCCATATTCTCATTTCTCTCACTTTCCCATTTCTCTCACTTCCCATATCTCGATCACTTTCCTTCTCTCTCAACTTCCATTTCTGTTTTCATCTCTCCTGTTTTGCCACTTTCCCTTTGGCTGTCGCTTTCCCTTCGACTGCCTGTATCCGTGTTTGTCCGTCCCTTGCTATTTGGCTCAGTGGGTCGTCGTTAAAACTAATCGATTCAGTGACCAGAATTAATAGACGATGCATTATCGTATTATATTCGGCGATCAAACGCTTACAGGTGGCTCAACGACCATGAGAATATGGCAGCATTAAGTTCTATGTCTGTACTTCCGTCTCTATACCCCTGTAATTGTCTGTGTTCCTAGCCGTGTGTCTGTCTTCTTCCCTTGCTGCATGCGTGCGTACCGTATAGTCTGGCGTGTCGTCAATATCTTTCTAAATCTCTTTTAGATTCCATTTTTCGCCCTGGTGTCGCCTCTGTCTACTTCTACGTCTACATGTTTCACTGCATGCATCTCTTCTGCGGTGTGGGTACCTCTCTTCCAATCCGTTCCTGCATGAATATGAACAGCTGCATTCCTAAACACACACGCAAAAATAATTACATATTTGACATGTAGATTGTAGAGTATACCGATGTAGGCTCTTAAGTGCACGTTTAGGGTGCGGTTTGTAGAGGAAAGTGTGGAGCTTAGTGTTCATTTATTCGGACTAGACCATTGATGCACTGGGTTGCATCCTCCCATCCATTAGGACTACGCTTCTGGCAACTGGTCTTTCTCCGTTGCTTCCGACCGGTAGTCGCAATGTCTATGCGCTATTACATATGCAGCAGCAGGGGTAATGCACTGTGTTCGGAAAACGAAATTTCCGGAAATTGGAATAATTTCAGTAAATAAGTGAAAATTCAGTTTGAGCTAAAAGGTTTCTTTCGTTTATTATCTAGCTAATTTTTTAAACTTCTAAACGGTCTGTTTAAAATGATGATATAAAATTAGATCATTATTTCGCTAACTCCGACCGATGATTGCCGACGCTGCACAGTTAGGAAGTTGCCTATAGGCCCTATAGCCCTATACTCGTCCTTGATGGCAATCTGACTCGACAAAAATTCCTCTGTGCAGCAGTACGCAGATCTGATTAAAAGAATTCTATGTTTTTCAGTCATTATCTTCATCCTCATCGTCTTCGTCGTCGTCATCATCATCATCATCATCATCATCATCATCATCATCATCATCATCATCATCATCATCATCTTCGTCGTCGTCGTCGTCGTCGTCATTGCCATTATCATCACCATAACAATCATCGTGTTCATAATAATAATGATCACTGCATTTATCTTCATCATCAATACCATTCATATGGCAAGGTAAGGTTGGACTTAAGTTTATTTTGTAGGTAAGTTTAAGCACAGTTACTTCAGGTTAGGTAAGATTAGGTTAAACAAAGGCAGGTTAGGCCTGGTTAGGATAGGCCAGGCCAGTAAGGTTAACCTAGATTAGAAGACATGCAAAGCATTCTTCATTAATTGTGATTGCAATTACAAATTTACATAGCGCCACTACAGAATAGACTCATCAGAGTCACTCACGACCTAACCATTCAAACTATGATCGAACAAAATAGTTTTGAAGAGCTTGAGGAGAAAAGAGGCAGAGAGGCTGAGGAGTTTATGTCACAGCTTCTTAGGCAACTTGTTCTAGGAGGCTGGGCCGTGATGTAAATGTAGGCCCCTAATGTTAATATAATGCAAATGTAACGTAAATGAAATGTGACTATAACGCACCGTAAATGTGAAGTAAATGTAATGTAACTGTAACGTGAATGCATGTGTAGCTGCAATGTAAATATAACGCAAATGTAATGCAAATGTAAACATAATGTAAATGCAATGTGAATGTAGTGTAGATGTAGTGTAAATGTAAAATAAATGTAACGTAAACGTAATACAAATGTGATGTAAATGCTATGCAAATGTAACGTGAATGCAATGCTCTTGTATGCTCATATCATGTTCATGTAATGCTAATGTAATGTGATGTAAATGTAACGTAAATGTGACGTATAATGTAAATATAAAGAGATGTATTGCGATGCAAATTTAATCTAAATGTGTTGTAAACATGACGTAACAATAACGTAATTGTAACGTAAATGTAACGTCAGTGTAACGTGGATGCACCGTATATGTAACGTTAATGTAATGTAGATGTAATATAGCGGTAATGCAAATGTAATGCAAATATAATGCAAATGTAACGTAAATGTTATTTATTCCGGATATTTTTATAGCGCCTCTCGAAGTCAACTACTACCCAGAGGCGCTCCCGACTACAGCATTTGATACTGTGCCGGAATTTTAGCGCCGAAGCGCCACGAGCAATTGCGAGTGAAGGACTTGCCCAAGGTCCGTACGCAGCGGCTAGAGTGGGATTCGAACCTGCAACCCTCCGGTCACAAGGCGCCGAACTTACCACTGAGCCACCACGCCCCTATGTAGATGGTATGTAGATGTAAAGTGAATGTAATGTACATGTAACGTGAACACAATGTACAGGTAGTGTAAATGTAATGCGATGTAATATGATGTAGGCCTAGATGTAGTGTAAATTTGATTTACATATACGATGATCCAATATTCAGCCGTTATTTCTGTCAGTGCACAATACTGAATCGATCTTTTTCCAGCACGGATAAGTTACGTCAGCGCATTCCTTGCTATAGTTACATGTTTATGACCTTAGAAATAATTTTTACATATTACATGATGCATATTGCTACCTTAATGCAACACTTTTAGGTCTCAAATTAATTGCTGTTGTAATTACGCGTCATATATCCATTAGCCGCCGTGAGATCCGATTGCGTGTGAATCAAATTAGCCAATCTAACAGTTGATCCACCCTACGGAAGGCGACTTAACACCCGATGAGTTGGCGTCGTGTAATCCACCATAACACAACCCACTGAGGCCAATAAAGGGGATTATGTCGTCGCCCATCGCTGCCGCTGATGCATACATTCTTCCTTCCGCTATAACAATCCGCATATTTAATGGATATTTTTTATACGGTTAACCGTTTATACATAAGCGCATAGATTTAAAAAAACTATGCAGGACTGAAAGGTGCATATAATGACGTACACAAACATAAATTGCATAAGATAGATGTATTGCATAGACCCTATATGAAATTATATCATGTGTTATAGGTTGATCTGTGTGTGGCATGTAGCCTTTAGGCCCTATTTGTAGGCCTATCTGATTGTTGGACCTAATTTGTGTATACGCCTATGGCTTGTAACAATGAATTATCGCCTATATAACTTTCCAGCATTTCTTAATGAGAGCAAGACAAGCAGAGTTCATATATAGAAGACTAGACCTACGTTTGTCTATTTTCACATTGTCCATGTGGAATTATCTGCAAATGGGGGCATGTAAACATGAAAAAGAACTAAGTCGTTTTGGGTTATTAGGTTCAGCCCTAAAGTTAACGACGAGGCAATATAGGCCTACAATGCATCCAATCGATAGAGAACTCTAGGCCCTTTCCTTGAACTAGACCTGTAGACGTACATGACAATGCATAAGCGGAATAGTAGGCCTATTACTAATGGTCTAAATGAGCTCACGTAGGCCTACATGGTTCGTGATATACGCCATATAGCATTCTATAGACTGACTTTACCTGGCATAATTACGTGCAATACCTTTTACATTCACTACGTACGTGAACCCATGCATAATAAATTATTGTCCAAGGAGAGAGACGCTAATCTTGGTTACGACGCAGTGTCGTTAAACAGAAACTAAACCCACTTAGGCATCTAAAACTCTGCCACTGCCGTTACCGGGTGGTGCCAGTCCCAAGCCTGGATGTAGGAGGAGGGCGTAAGCCGTCACGTCACCGGCTTAAAATACCCTAACACACAGAGTAGGCCTCCAAACCCTATCATTCATTCATTCATCCATTCGATCATAACGGACATTTATAGAGCGCCTCTTCAAGGAGAACTACTCAGAGGCTTTCCCGACTCCAGCACAGCTGAATAGACCGGTCTTAAAGGGAGAAAAGAACGTGGAAGAAAGGGTTCTGGGGAGAAAGCGGAGCGATAAGGGAAGTCTATTCCAGGTTAGAGGGCCCACCACCCAGAAAGTGCGATGCTGCCTGGCAGAGGTACGGGCAAAAGGAACAACTTAATCGACCAAGCGTGTTGCCGATAGATATACGAAGTAGATCCCTATATATGTATCCGTTAAAATAATATGTAACCGTTATTATTCCAATGTTAACGACATCTTATGGCTACATAGGCCGTTGACGTCTCTACAGTTTTTCATATACTTCAGTAAATTGTCATATAACTTTCGTCATCAGTTTCTTTCGCTTCTCTTGTCGTTGATTTTGTGTTTGACAGGTTGTTGATATGCCGATGATTGACAGGTGGTTGCAGTCGATCTTTTATAATATAATATTATATATTAATATTATATATATAATATAGCCTATATATATATACATATGCACCATTATTCTTTTGGCCATTTGTCTTCTTTTTCTTTTGCTCTTTGGCTCAAAGGCTCTTTTCCTTACCGTGTAATCGTAGATGTGCTTTATCTAATACGTAGGCCTATACCTCATTAAAACAATACCATAGGAACTTTTGTGAAGAACGTTAAACTTGAAGCTTCGTATACTTTAGGCTAAATCTGAACTGGGTGAACTCGAGGCATTAACGCCTGTGTAGACCTGTGAATGACTGAAGTAACCGATATTGCACTGTACGTGCAATATCGGTTACTTCCACTAAATAACTGCGATTCAACTTTCTTCGAAAACTTAAACAAACATCCGGAGCATCGTAAAACATTAAAATGTCTTAATCGTGAGAAATTAAATAATTAATGCAATTCATCGAGTTCATGATATAGGCCTATCTATTTCCACCGTGCACCTCATTCGGCCTTGCAGAAAATGTCCACTGTCCCAGACCCCCTTTATGGGAGCTTAACGGCGCACTTCAAACCCTCTTGTCTACAGTTCGAGGAAGTGTACAGTTGACATTTCTAAGTATTTCAGGCGCTGATTCCACGTCTGTTTCTTCTTCCTTCTAATCTAGTCTTCTCTCATCCTCCTTCTTAACCCTCGGCTCATTTACAGGACAAAAACAAAATACAAAACACAAAACTACAGACAAAGAATGGGCTTACGGGATTTTAAGCCGCGCCAGGGGCCCAGCAGGTCAACAACTACAAACACACACGATGACACACCTACAACCCCAACGACACAGAGCCATAGTGCAACCCTATAGCATTCAACACGATCGCGCCAAAGGGCGAAACCATAGCCGCTTTAGCCACATGTAGGGCTTTGTAGGCCTACCTACAGAAAACACAGTAAAGTTATACTAAAATTATTATTACACGCTATGACAGGTATGTAGTATCAATAGGCCTATGGGAAAGAACAAAATAAAATATTATCCAGAACGTCTCTTAGATGACAGATTATCACCTGAGAAAGATGCACGCAGAAAGTTGAAGTTAGAAAAGAGGAAGAGCGAGAGGGAGTGGGAAAAGAAGAGGTAGAGGGAGAGGTAGAGGTACATGAAAAGGAAAAGAGGACCAGTCCCTTAAGCTAGCGTGAGAGGCAGCTGTAGGCATGGAGTGTTAGTGACCTGAGCCGACCTCATCTTCATAGCCTTTCCCTCAACGTCTAATCTTCCTACAGAATATGTGGCCAGTGTTTTCATCAGAGCCGAGATGATTATGTAGTTGCAATTCTTCATTCTAAACAATGCTTCTGTCCAAATAGAGCCCTGCGCCGGCCGCGCCGCCGCCGATTTTTGTTTGTCGGCGCGCCGCCGCCGCCGCCGACAATCTGTCGGCGCGCCGCCGATTCCAGTTTGAAATGCTTAATTGTTATTGTTGCATTTTTCATGTTTTGCATGATATTGTGATAAATTGTTACTTCAGTGTGAAGTAGAAGTGGACATCTTGTACTTACTTACTTAATTTTATTTTTATAGTTTCGTTGCGAAACTTAATCGGCAATACGAATTGGTGTCGTCAATGCTATGAGCGTATGATATTACCAATTCGTGTTGACTTTTGCAGCTATCATAGCACATATAAGTTCACTTGCATGCTGGTAATTGTGAAATGGGATGTACTAGTTGATATGAAAGAAAAAAAGATACTAAAAAGACATCGTCTTCCTGACCAAATTCATTTTCCTGATATTCTGATGATCTTTTCTTTATGCCATGATACACACAGTCATTTAAAGCGATATCTTGATACAAGTAGCCATTGTTTTGATACTTATGTTCCTGTTGCTATTTCCTTATTACCTTTACAACAAAAGCAGTATGCAATGCATGTCTTTGTATGTGTACGACAGTACTACAGTATTCCCCATTCGTTACCTTCATGTTGAATAGCTTCCATAACTTATTGATTGTAGTCTTTATTGCAATGGTGTAAATTTTTGGCTTAATGTTGTTAAAAAGGTTAGAGGAGTTTATAAGTGCTATTAATATCAAGACATGCCATTTAACTAATTCCTGCAGAACAGAAGGTATAATTGATTAACACTTTGGCTGAAATCTATTCAGGTAAACAGTATAAGTTGAGACAGGTTTTGACTTAGTACGTATGGTATCAAGAATGGTCTTTTTCCGTTTAGTCTGACTCTGATACAAACAATGGTCTATATGTGGAGACCTTAAGTGGCATGGCACCAATTCAAAGGGGCAGCAGACCACCTGGTAAATTCATTGAAAAATTAACAGGGGTGAGGCCACTCGGCCATTGTATTACTATATATAGGAAAACGTATATAGCCTATTTACATTTCACTTCATGGCTTGACAACAGCCTCTCTCACTGGGAGGATGCTGTTATCCGGCATCTGTCATGTGACTTGGTGTGTAGGCCTATACTGTATCAGTGCATAATGCATGTGTATTCATGCAATATGCAAATGCATGTTGCTTCGTCTGATTACAATTTGCCAATACCTATGCAGATGTGCACTGTAATTAAGGATGCTCATATTTGTAAGACAAATGTCTGAAGGTGTCTTCTCCCTCATTCCCTTTGTATGTAGTTAAGCTTCAGTGTGATGGAATGGCTTTAGAGAAGTTGGCCTTCCTGACTGGTCACAAGACCAACATCAAGTCTCATAATGACTCATGCTTCTGACTAGGGCACGCCGCGCCGCGCCGACATTTCGTGGGCGCCGCCACCGCCGACCCAAAATGACCGGCGCGCCGCCGCCGATACTATGACGTTGGCGCAGGGCTCTATGTGCAAATGAATATCTTTTTCTTAACGCTTTTCCATATTTTCCGGGATAGAAAAATTTTCTGTTTTGCTTGAGTCATCTCATATTGGGATGAGTCAATTTTTTAGGGTGGACCAGTTAACCCTTTCTAGGGCAAATCTTCTTCTATGTCTTTACTATCTTCGCAGTAAAGTTTAGTTCATATTTTGGGTACGATGGAGTTTTGTCGCTGAGTAGGAGTACTCTTCATTATCTTCGCAATTAATAAGCGGTTTAATTGTTATGCTGAGTGGCTTTGCAGGGCGAGTACCGCAGCCCTTTAAGACATCTTCAGTTTTTCTTCATTATCTTTGCAGTTAGATATGGACTAATGTTTAGTCGAGTCTAGGCTTTAGGCAGGGTGCTGTTACATTATTAAGGGTAATTCTTTTTTCTTTGATATAACTAAGATGACAACTAAAAAGCGGAGAGTGAGGGTGATGTCAGATCTTTCTAAGAAGAGTGTAGCCATGACCCAGATCTGTGGCGGCTGCGACCTGCCGGCCGGTCGCGGCGGTCAGTCTGTCTGGTGACCAGTGTGGCTGAAAGTCTGCCTGTCTGACTGCTTGTGACTCAGTTCGTCTGGCTCTCGGTTTACCTGTGTACCTAATTTGATTAGAATATATATAAACTGTGAAAAGACCCCACATTTAGGAAAATGGTCTCAGAGGGAGCGGTCGCTTCCTCTGCTCCCCCTATCTATACGCCTCTGTATCTAATCTCTCTTGTGGTACATACTGCATTTACGAAGCACGGCGGAGGCTGCAATCTCTGGGAAAGCACAATAATAAAATATTGATTGGCGTTGTTTAAAAAGTGGGGGAGGAGAACGGTAATGCGATTTGCCAGATGTTGACCTTATGCGGTTGGGTAGCTGTTGACATGATGTAGTTGGCCATATAATGACGTGATGTAGTTCGCCAGATGTTTACGAGATGTGGTTAGTCAGATGTTGAGGTATTATAGTTGGCCAAATGCTGACATGACGTAGTCGGTCAGATGATGATGTATTTAAAAGTAACCTGCATTAAATTGATAGTTATAATATTATTGATCAAATTAATGAATCAACGAACAAATGAACGGCAAGGAAACACAACTAAATGAACGAATGAACGGACGAATGACAGGATGGATGAATGGATCATAAAAGGATGGATGAATGGATGGATAGACAGAGCGATAGTTGGGTGTATGGATGTATAAGAGGATAAATAATTACATGGATGGATTAAATGAAGGATCGATCGTTCGATCGATGGATCTATGAATCAATGGAATATTATTGATAGATAGTTGAAGAATATCAACCTCTGCGGTCAAATCAATCGGATCTGTATTGCTAGGTTCTGACGAAATTTCTTTTGGCGAAATAGGTTTGTTAACGCCACTACGCAGTTCGGTTTCTAGCTTTCTCGTTGGTCTGATTTCTGCACAGTTAGCTTTCTAGCTTCGTCGTTGATATTATGAGTTCTGCACAGTTAGGTTTCCAGCTTCGTCGTTACTTTGATAGCCTATGAGTTCAGAACAGTTTAGTTTGTAGTTTTGTCGTTGGTTTGATATGAACTACCGAACCACAAACAGCGCGAAAGATCAAGAGACATTTTGCTTCGAAAATCTACAACTTTTCGTTCGAAAACTAATGATAATCGCAGATAAAACTCTCCAAGAAGCCGTTACAAATCGCTAACCATAATCAACGAGAAATCGACAATGACGATGACGTCACAGGAAGCAGCTCATCCGCAGACGACGGTGACGTCTTTTATCAGCGCCACCATAACAGTCTTTTCAAATAACTAATTAACGCGCCTTTATTGGTAACAACGGTAATAATATACATGTAATATAGCCTATTGTCGTAATGTAATTAATAACTGAATAACAACAAGCCTAAAAGTCATTGAAAGCAAAAATATTTCTGCGAGTCGCGTCTGCGGGACTTTACCTGACAAACTATCAAATTTGTATAGCGCCACGCTACCCGATTGTTCGAAGTCCACTTTTCGGGCTCGAGCCTCGTAAATTATGATGACCTTGAACAATTCCTTAACACACAACATCCTTACCTTATTTTATTATAATATAATATTTAATTATAATATAATATAACTATATTATAGTAGTAGTAGTAATAATAATAATAATAATAATAATAATAATAATAATAATAATAATAATAATAATAATAATAATAATAATAATAATAATAATAATAACAATAATAATAATAATAATAATAATAATAATAATAATAATAATAATAATCATAATCATAATCATAATCATATTCTTTATTATTTCAAACCGACAGACGCAGTAAGATTAAATTGAAACACGAAAGTACAATCAATAGGCCTATCTTAATTAAACACACGGTTTGGCAGCTATGCAAGACGCCGCCCTAGAGTTACCGGGAGTCAATCCGCGTACCTTATGTTCTCCTGGCCATGAGTGTAACCACTACTCTATCTCCCCTCGCCGCTATATATATATAAATACTGAAATTATGATTCTAGTAATAACAACGAAGAGTAGGCCTAGTATAGCAATAGGCCCTAGGTCCATTTCTTTGTTGTAAATCTTACTGTTGTTGTAACATGATTTTTATTTTCATCGACGATTGTGATGATGATGATGATGATGATGATGATGATGATGATGATGATGATGATGATGATGATAATGATGATGATATAGGCCCTACTCATTGTTTAATTATACGGTTGGTGAAGTTCATGGTTCTATACTCCTAAGCCGTAATTTTTCTTGTTAACGACTGGCTTGAGCAAATTTACGGCTGGTTTTTCGGCTAGCGGTAAAAGCGCTTTTTAGCGCATTTTTCTTGCACAGAAAAAGAGATCCCAAAATTTGACCCGGTTCAAAAGTGTCCCCCACGAGTCAAGCAAGATCGCCGCCTCTGGGAATATACACGAGTGATTGCGACCAAACCTGCATACATAGGCGTAATTTGTGTGGGCTTAGAGGGGTACCGGTACCCCCACTTTTTGGACTGGGGATACCGTACCTCCACTTTTTAATCAATGTCAATCAATATTTTATTATTGTGCCTTCCCAGAGATGGTCTTCATGTGAATAACGAAAGTGGAAAGAAATTGGTACCCTCCACTTTTTAGACCAAAGTTAGGGCCTACGCCCCTGCCTGCAGATTTACATTTAATAGTGTTCAACTAATGACGTCATGCTGACCTTTGTTGTTTTGCGATAAATCATAAATGTAGTCTCGACTCCGAATAGGTCTACATTCAGTTAAAGTCATCGAATAATTCACAAATCTGTTACTGTCTCAAAATACACCAAAATGTGTACTTCAGGGGTAAAGTTTTTATGGGGAGGGGTGTTGATTCTGCAGTTACCCTTGGGGGTGGGGGTAGACGCCACTGGACTTATCACCCCTCCGGCTTTCCAATCAACACCAAAGTCCCAACTCCCCAAGAATTCCTACTCTGATTCACCTGATTCCCTGCCTTCCAATATTTCTCGACCAAACGAACCCACCTTAGCAGCTACTCTGCGCCTCTCTGGCTACCTGCAACAGTACTTGGATCCAGTCTTGTTGTCCTCGAGACCAAGGTCTTGGTCTCGAGTGCACTCGAGTTCGTTTTTAAAAGTCTTGGTCTTGGTCTTGAGGTTCAAGGTCTTGATCTTGGTCTTGAGGTTCAAGGTCTTGGTCTTGGTCTTGAGGTTCAAAGTCTTGGTCTTGGTCTCGCAAGACCAAGACCAAGACCGGCTGTCAATATGAACAGTTTTTTTTAACAGAACTGAAGAATTCTGTATCAAGCCTGCTTGCATCATACGACCAATATCTATGGATGGATAGTGGATACAAGTCTTGTTGGTCAGGAAAACCCATTGGCAGCAGCAACAGTTATTCTGTATCAGACGGTATGATAAACCATGGGAAGATTTCAAAAGGACTCACTATCTGTACATTTACATCCAGTGCTTGAAAAGCTTCTTTGTGTGTGTCAGCAACTTCATCACCTGTAGAACGTATTTTTTCACATGGCGGAATTTTTATGAGGCCCATCAGGCACGTCTTGGTCAGAAAATTCTCAGCGAATTGGTTTTTATAAAATACAAAGGGCATTTGGAATAGGCCTAGTAGTTTGCATGAAGGACTTTTTAATACAAATTCGGATTTCTCTGCAGTTCGCATTTAAAGTTAATTTGCTTGAATAAAATAAAAGACTGATGTTTTCATTAAAATTGCGAATATTCCGACTTGACAATTTTAGAAGTCCTGACCTGATTGCGATTGTTTGGGTCTTGATCTTGGTCTTGGTCTCGAGGTTCAAAGTCTTGGTCTTGGTCTTGGTCTTGAGGTTCGAGGTCTTGGTCTTGGTCTAGAGGTTCAAGGTCTTGGTCTTGGTCTTGAGGTTTAAGGTCTTGACAACAAGACTGCTTGGATCTTCATTTGACAACCCTCTTAACCCCTCTGACTCGGCACAGTTCTCGTGAATAAGATGGTGCCCTCCGCTTGGCTTTTAAGTGGCGCTTTATAATGTTTGAGTTTACGACTACACGCTTAATGTAGCCTAAGTCCCACAAACATGGGCTCGAGTCGCGAGTAAGGATTGCCATGGACGACGAGAAATAAAAGGAATCGGACTCAGCTTGTGAGGCAGTCATCAGAAGCTTCAATGTCACGGTCTGCAGGGTCATCTATACGCAGACGACTCACAGGTCTACGGATTCTGTCGTCCTGATTCCACCGACGTACAGCGTCTGCGGTCCATGTCAATGAGCTGCATCAGCGACATCGCTGACTGGATGAAATGCAATCGACTGCAGCTCAATTCATCGAAGTCAGAATTCATCTGGTGCTCGTCCTCACGCAGGGTTGAAAAATTAGATCGAAGTCCTTTCGTCATTGGTGCGGATGCTGTCGAGCCAAGGAACGAGGTTCGCGACCTCGGCCTTTACCTCGATAGAGACCTATCAATGACGTCACACATCACAGGGCTTGTGAGGACGAGCTTTGGAATCCTGAGACAGCTGAGAGCTGTTTCTCGGTCTCTCACACAGGACGTGACTCGCCATCTGGTGCAAAGTTTAATCCTGAGCCGAATCGATTACTGCAATGTCGCCTTTGCTGGCTTGCCACAGCGCAGCATCATTCGGCTTCAGGCGGTCATCAACGCTTCTGCTCGCCTGGTCATGAGACTTAAAAAGTTCGACCACACCACAGCCGTGATCCAAGATCTTCAGTGGCTCAGAATAGGCGAGCGGATCAAGTATAAGCTTTGCATCATGGTGCACAAATGCCTGAATAACTGCGCACCACGCTACCTCGCAGACAACATCAGGCCGCTATCAGACGACCCTAATCGGTCGCGATTGCGATCAGCAAAATCCGCAGATGTATTCGTGCCAGCGACAAAAACCAAAATGGGCGATCGGGCCTTTCGGGTCGCTGGCCCGCGTGCTTGGAACAGTCTTCCTGCTGATATCCAGCAAGCCAAAAGCATATTTGTTTTTAAAAAACAGTTGAAACTTCACTTACTAAGCAAAACCTCCGAGCATTAACCTTGACAGTAGACTGTGTGCTTGCGTTTTTGTGAAGCATCCTAGAAGTAGCTTGCTACCAACGATGCTATACAAATTGTCGTAATTACAATTAATTACAATTACAATTACAATGGGCCTCGTTTTGAAACCCGACAGCCCTGATTTACACATGAGAGGAGACCCGAGTTTGACCGCAGTTCAGACCGCTAGAATGACATATTCAGGTCATACAGGGCAACGCAAGTTCAACGGAACGCATTGCGCACACTCTGAAACCGTTTATAAAATTGCATTTGTTCCACTGATATTGTGCTATTGTGCTACTTTTCGTCACTGTACGCATATTGTTCTAGTAAAGTATAAGCGTTTGTCTCGTGCTAATAACAGCATAGATATATAAACCCGTTTATATATCTATGAATAACAGATTACTTACTTCTTAGTTTGTTGGTGACGTCATAGGTCTATGACGTTTTACTATACGAACGCTCTTCTTTGTTTCGTCGCATATTCGCAAACTGGGTACAGTAATTATAATTTTTTAACTTGACGAATGCAATTATATCAATTTAAAAAAATAGCGAATCTAAAAGGCGCTGTGTGAGAATATACTTCGTTGGCGATACTGAAGGCCACACGGCACAGTGTAAATTAAGTAAATCAAAGCTGAACATTTCTGGCGGTTCGATACGAAGTATGCACATTCATCTCTAGTCCAAACATCAGACAAACCTGCTGAAACACGAGGACGTTGATCGTCTTTGGCATCCGAACGAAACCAAGATCCTAGCACAATCATTAACAGTTCGCGGCAGCCGAGCATCAAGTACTGTGGTAAGTCCTGGCTTTGTACCAGTATGTAACGATGACTAACTACAAACTAACACCGAAGAATACTAGCCCGCTCTGAGCAACCTCGTTCAGAAGAGCAACTTTGGTCTAAAACGTGGGGATACCAATTTTTACAGCCTGAATGCCTGATACGCTATTAATGATACTTATTATTATTTTTTCCCGAGGTACATATGATCCCTCGGGATTGCACAAATTAGGGGCATTGTTCTGGAATGGCTGCTAGTCTTCACAGATAATTTTATCGATGTGAGAGGTGCTACAAAAGCGCCTGCATTGAAGCGATGGGTTGCTATAGATAAGCGCTGAAAGAAAAGTAGTCTCTCTGTTGTATGGTGATATTTGGGCAAGGCGGTTAAGGCCTGTGCGCAGGGATGCAGAGGTTCGTGGCTGTCAGCTGATACGGAAAATTCTACGGAGGTCGGCAGATGTAATAAAGGCCAGTTTGAAAGTCTGACACCAGGTAATCGTCCCTAAATCCCTTGTCTTGCCTGTCTTTATGTCTGCTTGTGTCTCTGTGTGTGTGTCTTTGTCTGTTTGTGTGCTTTTCCTTGTGTTGCATCTTTCGCATGCGTGTGGATGTATACGATTTCCGCCACTTGATCTACCTGCATGTTAGTCTGTGGCTGATTGACTGGCTGGCTGACTGACCAATTCTCTGTTCGCTACCTGCTGATGCTCTTGCGCGTATATATATAGGTCTGTATTTTCGTCTACACCATAGCCCTGTATTGCATATAAAAGCTGTGTGCATTAATAAACTCATGCCTACAATTTAAAGTGTCGCCATGGCGGAAGGTGAAATCGACTCAGAAAAGCTCTTCAAAACAGAAATCAAAATTAATACGGAATTTTAAAACAAGACAAAATAGTTCCTTGAAAAGTCGTGAAAATTTGAAGAGAAAGGCAATAAAGAAGGCAAAGCAGAAGGCAAACAAGAAGGAAAAGAAGAAGGCAAAGTAAAAGGCAAAGAGGAAGGTAAAGAAGAATTTAAGTAAAACGGAAAGCAGAAGGCAAAGAGGAAAGCAAAGAAGAAAAAGAAAAAGAAAAAGAAAAAGGAGGTAAAGAAAAAGGCACAATACAAGGCAAAAAGAAAGGTAAGTAAAGAGGCAAAGAAGAGGGAAGGAAAAGGCAGAGAAATGCAAAAAGGAAGCTAAGTAATAAGGCGGTGAAGAAGGCACCGAAGAAGGCAAGGAAGAAGACAAAGAGCAAGACAAAGAAGAGGGCAAAGAAGTAGGTGAAGAAGAAGGTAAGTAAAAAGGCAACTAAGAAGGCAAAGATAAAGCAAAGAAGAAGTCAAAGAGAAAGTCAAGAAAGAAGGCAAAGAGCAAGACAAAGAAGGCGAAGAAGAAGGTAAAGTAGAAGGTTGATAAAAAAACAACGAGACTGTCAAAGACAAAGTCAAAGAGAAAGGCAATGAAGAAGGCAACGAAGAAGGAAAAGACGAGGGCAAAGAAGAAAGCAAAGAAGGTAAGTAAAACTGCAAAGAAGAAGGCAAGAAAGAAGACAAATAAAAAGTCATAGAAAGTAGAAGGCAAAGAAAAAGGCAAAGAAGAAAGGTAAGTAAGAACGTATGACAGAAGAAGGCACAGAAGAAGGCCAAGCATATATGTCAAAGAGAAAGGCAAGGAAGAAGGTAAGTAAAAGGCAACGAAGAAGACACAGAAGAAAGACAAAGAAGACAAAGAAGAAAGCAAAGAAGGTAAGTAAAACGGCAAAGAAGAAGGCAAAAGAAGGCAAAGAAAACGTCAAAGAAAGTAGAAGGCAAAGAAAAAGGCAAAGAAGAAAGGTAAGTAAGAACGTATAACAGAAGAAGGCAAAGAAGAAGGCCAAGCAGAAGTCAAAGAGAAAGGCAAGGAAGAAGGTAAGTAAAAGCCATTGAAGAAGGCAAAGAAGAAAGACGAGGAAGAAGACAAATAAGAAAAAAAAGAAGGTAAGTAAAACGGTAAAGAAGAAGGCAAACAAGAAGTCAAAGAAAGTAAAAGGCAAAGATAAAGGCAAAGAAGAAAGAACAGAAGAAGGCTCAGAAAAAGGAAAGAGGAACTCAAAGAGAAAGGCGAAGAAGAAGGTAAGTAAAAAGCAATGAAGAAGACAAAGAAGAAAGACAAAGAAGTCAAAGAAGAAAGCAAAGAAGGTAAGTAAAACGGCAAAGAAGAAGGCAAAAGAAGAAGGAAAAGAAGAAGTCAAAGAAAGTATCACGCGAAGATAAAGGAAAAGAAAAAGGCAAAAAAGAAAGGTACGTAAAAATGCAGAACAGAAGGCCAAGAAGTAGACCAAGAAGGTCAAAGCGAAAAACAGAGAAGAAGCTAAACAAAAAGCGAATACGCAGGCAAATAAGAATGACAAAGAAGAAGGCGAAGAAGAAAAGAGAAGGTTAGTAAAAAGGTAAAGCAGGCAAATAAGAAGGCAAAGATGTGTCAAAAAAGTAGAAGGCATAGATAAATGTTAAGAAGTAGGAACAGGAGAGGGCAAAGAAGAGAGTCAAGAAGAAGTCAAAGAAAAAGGCGAAGAAAAAAGGTAAGTAGGCAATGAATGAGGCAAAGAAGAAAGACAAAGAAGAAGGGCAAAGAAGAAAGCAAAGAAGGTAAGTAAGACGGCTAAGAAGAAGGCAAAAAAGATGGCAAAGAAGAAAAAGAAGGCAAAGAAGGTAAGTGCAACGGCGAAGAAGAAGACAAAAAAGAAGGAAAAGAAGATGCAAAGAGTATAAGGCAAAGATAAAGGCAAAGAAAAAGCCGAAAAAGAAGTTAAGTAAAAAGATAGAACATAAGAAGGCAAAGAAGAAGGCAAAGAAGAAGTGATAGTGAAAGGCAAAGAAGAAGGCAAGTAAAAGGCAGAGAAGCAGGCAAAGAAGAAAGACAAGAAAGAAGGCAAAGAAGATAAGTAAATCGGTAAGAAAAAGGCAAACAAGAAGGCAAAGATAAAGGCAAAGAAAAAGCCGAGAAGTTAAGTAAACAGATAGAACATAAGAAAGCAAAGAAGAAGGCAAAGAAGAAGTCAAAGTGAAAGGCAAAGAAGAAGGCAAGTAAAAGGCAGAGAAGCAGGCAAAGAAGAAAGACAAGAAAGAAGGCAAAGAAGATAAGTAAATCGGTAAGAAAAAGGGAAACAAGAAGGCAAAGAGAAGTCAAAGAAAGTAAAAGGCAAAGATAAAGGCAAAGAAGAAAGAACAGAAGAAGGTTCAGAAGAAGGCAAGAGGAAGTCAAAGAGAAAGGCGAAGAAGAAGGTAAGTGAAAGGCAATGAAGAATACAAAGAAAGAAAAGAAGAAGGCAAAGAAGACAGCAAAGAAGGTAAGTAAAACGGCAAAGATGAAGGCAAAAGAAGAAGGAAAAGAAGAAGGAAAAGAAAGTATCAGGCGAAGATAAATGCAAAGAAGTAGGAATAGAAGAAGGCAAACAAGAAGGTCAAGAAGAGGTCAAAGATAAAGACAAAGATAAAGGTAAGTAAAAGGCAATGAAGAAGGCAAAGAAGAAAGATAAAGAAGGTAAGAAAAACGGTAAGAAAGAAGGCAGAAAAGAAAAAAGAAGAAGGTAAAGAGTATAAGGGAAAGGTAAAGGCAAAGAAAAAAGCACAAAAGAAAGGTAAGTATAAAGGTAGAACAGAAGAGGGCAAAGAAAAAGGCCAAGAGAAAGTCAACGCGAAAGGCAAAGAAGAAGGTAAGTAAAGGGCAAAGAAGAAGGCAAAGAAGAAAAACAAAGAAGGTAAGTAAAACAGCAAAGAAGAAGCAAAAAAGAAAGCAAAGAGAAGTCAAAGGAAGTAGAAGGCAAACATGAAGGCAGAGCAGCAGGAACGGTAGAAGGCAAAGAAGAAGGCCAAGAACAAGTCAAAGAGAAAGGGAAAGAAAAAGAAGGTAAGTAAAAGGCAAAGAAGAAGGCAAAGAAGAAGGCAAAGAAGAAAGACCAAGAAAGCAGAGAAGAAAGCAAAGAAGGTAAGTAAAACGGCAAAGATGAAGGCAATAAAGAAGGCAAAGAAGAACTCAAAGTAGAAGGAAAAGATAAAGGCAAAGAAAAAGGCAAAGAAGAAAGGTAAGTAAAAAGGCAAAGAAGAAGGAACACAAGAAGGCATAGAAGAAGGCCAAGTAGAAGTCAAAGAGAAGGCAAAGAAGAAGGTAAGTAAAGGACAAAGAAGAAGGCAAAGAATAAAGTAAATAAGAAGACAAAGAGAAAGGCAGAGATAGGCAGCGTCTATATGTTAATGCTAAAACTGCGCAGTGTTAATGAATGAGGCAAAGAAGAAAGACAAAGACAAAGAGTATAAGGCAAAGATACGCTCTCGCGAACCCCGCCATATCTCTCGCGGACCTCTGTTGGTCCGCGGACCACAGTTTGAAAAGCCCTGTTGTAAACAATACGCAGTTAGCAATAACCCAACGCACTTTTAAGTTTTAGCTGTAATTTTACCATCAACAATATTATAAACAGCAACGACGAGGCACCATAGAATATTCAACATTAAATATAAAACCGGAAGTAAAACTCGGAATATATGCAACATAGGACAGCCTGAACAGGGCCCTTACAATATACGATTAGAAGGCTATGTAACTGACGTCAGCACTTTCCGCCCATTGCGCATTAAGTACAAACTAGCAAGCCAGCGTGGAAACTTTATAATCACAACTGTGTGCATGTTCTAGCCGAATTTTTTCCGGCGGCTAGCCGAGAAAACTCTCGGCGGTTTTTGCGGCGAAGCCGCAAAATTTCCGGCGGTTAATCGGCTTGCAGAAATATTTTCGGCTCGGCGGCTAACGGCGGCGGCTTAGGGGTCATCCATAAAGGACGTCCGCAATGAGGGAGGCAGAGGTCATCGAAATGCGGACAAATGCGGACAAGGGGAGGGGGTTATGACCAGTGCCGACGTCCGCATCAAAACTTTTAAATGTGATAGTTTTTTAAACACCACCTTGTTTCAACCTTCCCTGAAAGACTAAAAGGTCAGTGAAGTGATTGCCTAAAACCTCATGCATGGTGTAACCTTTACAGCGACTTTAAAGAGGCTTTTATCACTGCATATTTTATCACTTGTCAAGGCACTGGTATGGAGTGTGGTACTGTATGGGTCGGAGACGTGGACCATCAGGAAAGAGGATATCAAGAGATTGGAGGCCTTTGAGATGTGGATATGGAGAAAAATGGAAAAGGTGAGCTGGACGGAGCGAATGACAAATGAAGAGGTGTTGCAAAGAGTACAAGAAAAAAGATCACTGATGACAACGTTAAGAGAAAGACAAAAGAACTGGATTGGACACATATTAAGAGGAGACTCCCTCTTGAGAGAAATCATAGAGGGGAGATTGGAGGGAAGGAGAAGGAGAGGAAGACCGCGACAGATGATGCTTGGATGGATGATGACCGAAGGATACAGCGGACTGAAGAGAAAAGCACAGCGAAGAGAAGAATGGCGTCATTGGAAGTGGAAACCTGCCGAAGGGCAGAGAACTTAAAGAAAGAATCCTGCGATATGAAACCCGAACTGTCACTTAAACGTGCGCAGGAACTGTGGAATAATTGTAAAAATAATGATGACATTAAAAATTGGCTTAGGCGTGCGGACGTCCGCAAAGGGGGAGGGAGGGGCAAGGTCAAATGCGGACAAGGGGGAGGGAGGGGTCCAAAGTAGGTCATATTATGCGGACGTCGGACGGGTCACGGCTATCTATCTCTGCTTGCACCTGTCGTGTGCCCGTCAAGCACATAATCGGTCTTAACTTCAGCCGTTCAGAAGACATCCAGGTCTGTACTTTGCTGTCACCACTGTGAGAATTTTGTCCACGCAGTGAAAAGTGTCTGAAAGTAGGGTGATTTCGGCAAAACCGAGCCAATACCACTTATTCTGGCCAAAATCGCTAGTAATCCAATCTCTATGTAAAAGCAACTCTGCAGTTCCAATCGTACTCAATCCCTGCACTTAACAAACTAAGGAAATCCGAGCCAAATGTAATATAAACCCAGCTAAATGTATCTTATCTAGCACAGGTGAATGGGCTCGGTTTACCAGGGCAATATGGTATAGCGAGCCAGAATTTTAGATAAAGCGAGCCAAGGCTCGCTTTACCAGAAAAAGCATGAATGACTAGCACATTTTCTTTTTCTTTTTATCAGGATTTGACTTTTTTTAGCAGTTACTTTTAACTGAACAAAACAAATTGAACATTATTTAGGGTCCATCTAAAACCTGAAGATGTCACTAAAAAGGTTACTTTAATTATAACGCTGAAGCAGTTTCCAAGGCTTTCTGAAGTGTTTCTCAAAAGTAGTAGAAACGTTCATTAGATAGGCCTACAGTTATTATCACAAGTAAATGAACCAGCTCTAAACTTCCCACATACAGAAGCACATGTGTGATGGTACCACTTGCTGCAGTTTATGCACATTTCCCAGTTATCTTCAATTAGTGGGTCCGAAATGTCTCCATAAATCCACTGACAGAAAGCACATGGTGTATTGTCAGTATCTGAAGATTTATTGTTATCTGCATCTTTATTTCCTGCTTCAATTTTCTTTTTGCTCTTCTTTTTCTGACACACGTTTTTCTTGACAAGCTGGTCAGCATCATGCAGTGGTTTTCTTTTTGATGCTTTTTCCTTTCCTGGTTGTTACTTTGCTAGACACGTGCTTCAAAGTTTCTAAACTTGCGAGTTCATAAGAAGGTGGTTTAACACGTGGTCTTTTAATGAGAGGTCTTTCTCTGTGAGGAACTGGCAGTAATTGTGCAAATGTCAAAACACCATTATCTGATATAATTGTGGATGGAATCAACTGTGTTTCATAGACAGCAGCTTGGAAAATCTCTAAGTCCGATGTGGTTGTAGCAGGTAGGTCAGCACAGTCACCTGATGTAGGCTGACTTGTGGATGGAATCAACTGTGTTTCATAGACAGCAGCTTGGAAAATCTCTAAGTCCGATGTGGTTGTAGCTAAATTTCGAACATCAGCTCTAGTACATGGAAAACCTACTGAAGCCAGCAGACTTATGTGTCTTGATAGTTCTTCTTCTGCATCTTTTGGTAAAACTGTTGGACTACCCGAAAGAGGTAAATGGGACAGGGAATGTGTCACACGCTTTCTAAATGTTTCATAAGGTACAGACCACGCACGTGCAATTGCTCTCAATCCACGATGTTCATGGTCATCACAAGATTTCGTTTTATTCTTGTATTCATCTATGGCAGCCAGCATATTTTCAAGAGACCATCTGTTCAACTTTGTTCCCATGTGACTTGCACCAACACGTGTATGTGCTATTTTCAAAGGTGGATTCTTCTCAGTACGCCTATATAGGCCTACATTGTCAGTCAAACGGTTAGCACCACGTCTTACAACAGGCCTATTGTTTGACTTATTTCTGCTGTGTCTAGACGTTAGAATGTATCTTCCCATAATGAAACCCGTACAACTAGAAAATCTGAAAAAAACGTTCATTTATATTAAATAATAAGTCGAATTCATGCTAAAACATGACTTCAAAGTCAAACCTGTTTATTAATAATACTTGACGACAAGCGAATAGCAAGATTAAGGATTGAAAAATCCTATTTTAAGGCCTGCTAAAACCAAAACAGTGAGAAGCTATGACGAAATTAGAATTAATAAAAACCGAGCCAATGGCTCGGTTTATCTGATGCGAAGAGGCTCGGTTAATCTACACGGTCATATAAACCGAGCCACATGCTAAATTAACTGTAATTCCTTTTGATATCGCTCAATTATCAATCAGACACGCTCAACATTTTGACAAAAATAAGAGTTATAAACAAAAACTAATTGAGTACGCTGGTTCTTTGATTTAAAGATGTACAGGAACTTTTAAGATTTGTCAGTTTAAAAGTCAAGTTACAAGAAAAACGACTTAAATCATGGGTCACGTTAAGTCACGAACTTTTACTAAAACCTTGACAGCGCCAAACTCGCGAACGTAATGGAAACCAGTTACCGTATAATAACTCAGTTTAGATCAACAATAATATTTACCATATTCTGCAAAAATTAAATTCTACACGCCCAAGAGTAGTTGTGGCTCGCTTTATCTGCAGGCTCGCTTTATCCTAAATCACCCTAGGCTATTCAGAATAATTCTTGACTCGGATCCGTGCTTCACGGCCCGCAGTGATCTGGGCATCACGAATCTCGGTGATATGATAGGCCTATTGATCCTTCAGCAATTGAGCAGTATATAGGCCTGTGTTAGCTTGCTTGACTAAGTTAATAATTATTTACAACTGCTTGTTTTTCTGTCGTAATGCCTTGTTTTCAGCCTTTATGTTACACACGTAACACTTCATTTCATTTTCCGGGGGCAATAAAGCGCGCTGCTAATTAAGCGCAGTAATTACAGGCGTACCGTTAAGCACGGATATAAAAAGTGAGGAAAAATAATGCAGGGTTATTTAGATCAGCTCATACACGTCGATTCCGAAGACGAGAGCCTCGGTCGCTAGAGGCTAATTATAGCAGATACCACAAAGAACTTTAGACACGTATACGCAGCGTAGACGACAATAGTGACATCTCATGTTACACAAGGGTTTTCAAGACAACTAAAACTCGTTAACGAGTCTGTATAGTCTGAGCTCAGCATTATTTCATTCCTGCACCTGATTTGGCATCATCATCACCTGAAGTTCTCAACATACAACACTTCCTGAACCTCCATACATAGGCCTAATCACCTGCGCATGGCTACATGTTATTTGATGACCTTCGCTTCCCAGTATACGCATTTGGTTTGCCCCAACCCCACCCCTCTCTGCGGGGGAGGGAATATACTCGTTTTTCACCTTTCTATCATCATCGTTTCCCTCTTCCTTATCGTCATCACGACTATTCATTTACCATCGTCATCATCATAAAGGTCACAAACGCATTTGTACCAAGCCTGCTTGCATTGGTCACTCAGTGCTGTAGAGTGGTTAGCTGTCATTCATATAGCAACGTTTCTTGATTAAAGTCTAAACGTAATAAACAGTCCGGTTACATTACAGCTCAACTTCTTACGGATCGTCCATTAAGGACGTTCGCAATTGGTCATCTAACAGAGAGAGAGAGACAGAGAGAGAGAGAGACAGAGAGAGAGAGAGACAGAGACAGACAGACAGACAGACAGACAGACAGACAGACAGACAGACAGACACACACACACAGACACACAGACACACAGACAGACAGACAGAGACAGACAGACAGACAGACAGACAGACAGACAGACAGACAGAGAGACAGAGACAGACAGACAGAGACAGACAGAGAGACAGAGACAGAGACAGAGAGACAGAGAGACAGAGAGAGAGAGAGAGAGAGAGAGAGAGAGAGAGAGAGAGAGAGAGAGAGAGAGAGAGAGAGAGAGAGAGAGAGAGAGAGAGAGAGCGAGAGAGCGAGCAGACAGACAGACAGGCAGGCAGGCAGACAGACAGAGACAGACAGAGGAGAGACCAAAAGACAGAGACAGACAGAGAGAGACAGAGAGAGAGAAACAGACAGACAGACAGACAGACAGACAGACAGACAGACAGACAGACAGACAGACAGACCGAGACAGAGACAGAGAGGGGAGGGAGAGAGGGGAAGGATAGAGGGAGGGAGACTTATGCCCAATGCGGACGTCCGCATCTAAAAATGGTTCATAGCGATTTGCGTACTGCCGTTGCATTAAGCACCAACTTCAAACACAGTAGTCTGTAGGCTACTGTGTTGAAATCTAATTAGCGTCCCTTTGATTGACACCACAGTCTCAAGTACACCACCCATTAGCACAGTTAGCCCTGCAGGATCAACAGGTAACCTAATCCAATCCTCATTACGCCATTGGCGGGCGGATGTTCGTATGGGAATGGGTAGGGTAAGGCCAACTATTCCTATCAAGCGTTTCTCCTTGTTCAAATTTGCTCCTATGACTACAGCATATTAAGTAAACGTCTCATCTTAGAAGCTGTATGAAGTTTCCTTCTTACATATTTGTAAAACATGTTTACAAAACCATTGTAAGAGATCACATCAGTTTAATCTTATATTCCCTTATCCATTTAATTTTGATATCGTAGGCAACCGTTTAATTTACGTTACAAATCAAGTGAAAAACAGAGGTAGTTAGCAAAAGCAAGGCTTCAAAACAACATATGGCATGCGAAACAACATATGGCATGTGAAGTAACATATGGCGAGTGGCGGTTTTAGAGGAGGGCTAGAGGGCTGTAGCCCCCAGCTGGAAAGTTAGCCCCCTAGTTTTTCTTAGCCTCCCTATACACATTTTAGCCCCCCAGTTTAACATTTAATTAGCCATACATTTCATACAATGTGTGTTGGTAACAAAGCCTGGTTACAGCCTCTATGTACAATATAGTGTATGCTGTATATGTGTAGGCCTACATGTGTATACAGAACAGTGTGTACCAGAATCCGTTTGGAACACGCACATATATTAATTAATATAAATAGATCAATTCATTGTGAGAATTAAAAAAGAAAAGCTGATGAGTTCAACGATGAACTTTTCGACGGGAGGGCTAAAGCATTTCCCCCCGCCCCAGTTCAAAAACTCTAGAACCGCCACTGCATATGGCATATGAAACAAACATATGGCATCTGAAATATGAAACAACCAACTATTTCCCAAGTAATATACAATGCATTTTATTAATGTGTCAGTGATTGTTTTCACTTTTTGACATTATACAGGTTGTCCGAATAATTATAGTAACAAAATAATCATAATAATAATAATAATTATTATTATTATTATTATTACTATTATCATCATAATTTTATTTGAATAGTGCCATTAGGAAGTCTTTAGAAGAAGAGCAATCCTTTAAGCTAGCCTTGAGGCAGCCATGGGTATGAAGTGTTAGTGACTTCATTTTCTTAGCCTCGGCAAATGACGGTGGGGGCCAGTCCTCTCCCTCACCGCCTCATTTTCCCACCAACAGTGTGCGGTCAATATACTCATCATAGCTGAGTTGGAATGCACTATACAAATGAATAGACACATATTCACAATAGGGATTTGGCTACCTGTGTTAGAAGAGTTTACACTCTTGGTGTCTGGCAACAATAAATAAATTTTTGGAAGACCTAATCAGCTCACTGGAAAATTAATCAGCAACTGTTGCTAATTCTAAAATTGTACCAACAGAAAGCAATAGTAGCTCAATAAACTTTTGATTGAGAACTATTAAAACAACCACATATGCCACATGTTAGAACTAAGGCTGTACCGAATAGGTGATTATCACTATTCGGCCGAATACGAATAATTGGACCAACTATTTGGCCAAATACGAATACGAATAGTGTACAAAATAGGTCTACCGACAACATTCAAAATTTCAAATGTAAGCAAAAGTTTCAGTTCAGTAAATTTAATACATAGACTAAAAGTAAACAGTTAACTACATGCAATTTTTACATCCTTCTGCCAGTCTGTGTAAACTAGGAATGGAACTAATTTAACTAAACTTAGAAATTGTCACTTACTTAACGTTCACTCCACTTGCTATAGCAGCCGCATATGCAGAAAACAGATGTCACGTGACCACTATTCGTATTCGGTCCGACCGCTACGAATACCGAATAGCTATTTGGCCCACTATTCGGCCCCAAAGCGAATACGAAGCGAATATTCGGTACAGCCCTAGTTAGGACAAGACTTGCATAAGCAACCTTGATATAATGGCTCGAAAAACATCATTGTCACAAGTTTCCACTGTAAATACACAAATACATAGTTAAACCCAAAATTTTTGTCTTTGGGAAAGCAAAGCTGTTATGTAACTATTCAAGAATTATTTTCACAAGTCATTCACATTCACTCTCCTCTGCTAACTTAAACCCCACCAGCCATGAGGATAACATCAAATGCCCTTTGGCAAAATAAATAGCATTCCAAATAATGAAAAATTACAAGAATTACATCAAAGCCTTATGTAGGTTATTAATTAGTTATTAATTAATAAATATATCAAAGAAATGTTTGAGATTTTGGGTGATTTTCATAGTTAAAAGTTCACACAATTAAATTTAAAACAAATTTGCTTACAATGACAATTTCATTCCATGAACACAGTTTTTGCATGACAAATTCACACTAGAAACTCATTTAACCTGATATCTTCACATCACAAACCCATGCGACATGACAATTTAATATAAAAAAACTCGCTTAACATCATGACTTCAGAACAAAAACTTTGCGACTAACATTTTCAGGTTAGGTTATAGAAAGGTCCAAAAATACAATTTTACTTTGACAGTTTTTACTAGAGCAATATACCTTGCTAGACAAGATCTGATAGACCTCTTCTGTTATATATTATCTTATCTAGGTTACTTTGACAATTGTTACTAGAGCAATACACCTTGTTAAGAAAGATCTGATCATCTCGTCTCTTCATATGCTATCTTATCTAGGTATACTTGAGTAAGCTGTAAAGAAAAATGTCAAGGCAGAAGCTAAGGGCCATAACAGCAAGTCCACAACAAATCAGTCAGATAAGATGCCACACACTCTCTCCAGTAAAACTTGAATCCTATGGTTACTATAGTAACAATAAAGCAGAAAATGCCAGCATGTTTGCGAAAGAATCAAAATTTAATGTCACGGTTGCTACATGTACAAACTGCTTGCTTGCACTACTTCAATCTTATACTTTGCTCATCTCTCAAAGATTACTTCATCTAGCAAAAGCACGATTTTGTGGAAAGGCACAATAGTATGATGCTTCAATTACCTGAGTTTTAATTAAGCTTATGCCAGGGCTGAAAGTGAGCCGGGTCTGCGACCCGGCAGTCATTTTCGCAACCTGTTTTTGCCGGGTCTTAGCCGGGTCGCGTGCTTAAGCATTTATGAATTTATTACATATAATAAGTAAAAAAAACAGAAAACATAGTTTCAAACAGATAAATTTGCCCATGGGCCCCAACGGGGGCCTGGAGCCCAGACCCCGTGCTCGCCATGAGACCCGGCTACTTTTTCAAACCACTTTCAGCACTGGCTTATGCTAGGACAGAGTGAAAAGGCAAAGCCAAGGGCTGGTGGTGGTCTTAGAAAACTGCGAATAAATGCAAACATTTATCTAAAATAAAATCTTGCATAATAAGTTTATCTGAAAACAATTCTTCACAGAACAAGAACACTTCCCTTCTGGTAAGCAGGAAACTCGGTTACACAAGGCTCTCCAAGATGTCCACATCACTAAAAGCAGGAAAAAAGATTTATCTTTCACTTAATTGTGTACTAAACACCTGGCATGAAAGTCATTATGTAGAAGACTCTTGCATCACATTAATTCATCCACTGTATGATTCTTCATTATACTAGAACACCATTTAAGGAAAGTTAAGGTCAAATTAAGTAATGCAAGGTAACACAAAAACATGTAGTGTATAAGTAAATAAGAATTCATTTATTCTATTCCTTCTTAATGATATTCCTCAGAGACTTTTCAACTGAAACACAAGAAGGACATCATCAATAGGTCAACTCGGCCTTCCACTCCCTAGTGGGCAGCTGTAAAATGAATGGGCGCCTAACAGGCTGCAAAGATGTGTGTTCTATAAGATCTTGATAATTGTACTGTCATATGTTTCAATGTTACTTACTGCGGTTTGTTAGTGAGCTTGTCAATAAACACATATATTACATTAATCAAACCGTGAACACTGCGTGAATTGTTAGCAAGTTGGAAACACCAAACTAACAACTTAGTTTTTCCTTTCTGACCAAAGACTCTTCTATTTTCAGTAGATACCATTCTAATACCAGAATAGCCCAAAAGTGCAGCCCACTGGTATATTTAGCCTACTTCAAACCTGAGGGTACATGAGTATGACCTTTGCTTTATATGAGTTCATCATAGACATTTTGAGTAAATGAGCACTGGCTTTGTCAGCAGATCTCTGCAACAGAGACACAACACTAAATGATGAAATTCATTGATTAAGAAACACCTCGAGAGACTGCTAAAACTTAAAGCTGCCATGTAAATGTTCACAGAAATATGCATACTGTGATCATTCACCTTCCCACTGAACTTCCACCTTCTTTGGCCTCATTTTCTTCTTCTTCTTTGCTCTCTTGTTTTCCTTCCTTCCCTTTGTTAAACATTTCCTCGACTACTGGTGGATGCATAACTTTGAAATGGATTAGATCAATCGGAGTGACTGGAGACTTTTGAAGCAGGTCATCCAGAATCACTAACAACTGTTCTTTATCCTATGAACAAGATAACAAGAAAACACAAAAGAATAACAGTTTCACAATAACTCAAAAGCACAGACTAATAACAACAGAAATGCTATAAGTAAGGAGAAACCATTGTTCTATGATAAATTAAAAGCAAAGTTTCAAATTAACAGATAATTCTACAGTAAAGAACACAATTATTTCCTAGTAACTTAAAAGCATAGCCTAATGATGACAAAAAATACTGTAATAAGCAGCATCATTATTTTATAAAGCACAGTTTACTGCTAACTGAAATACAGTTTAATACTAACACTCTAGGCATAAATCGCTTATGAATAGGCTGGTGCCCTGTGCTTGGCCTTCGAGTGGTGCTTTAATAGTTTGGACATTACGAATATGATAAATCGAAAGTAACCTGGGAACTGAAACCACAGATGAAATCCAAGAGATCAGGGAAGAAATCAAACAAAGAGGCCACAGTTGTAGTAAATGGTGTAAAAACATCAATGCATCTCTTAGGGGCCATCCATATATTACGTACGCAAAAATCCGGGAAAATTGGACCACCCCTGTACGCAAGCATACTTTCTTCCACACCCCCCCTCTGTGTACGTACGCTTGACGCACCCCCCCCCCCGAAGACCAACTGCAGAAAGTGTCTCGACAGCTCCAGGCTAAATTCATTGTCTGCACTTTAGGCCAGATTGAAGGATGAGTGAGGGCCAATATTGACAAATTATTGACAAATTATAGGTGTCTCGTTCACAGCACAGCATAACTGCACATGGCTTTTATATAATGTAATAAGATGCCATCGGACCACTATAGGGCAATACAGAGTTATAAATAGGCTAATGTGGACGTCATAATTAGAAATTTATTTTGCGTACGTACACTTTTCTCCCCCTCCCCCCGTTCGCACCCGTACGCAAAACCGCCTAAATCCGACCCCCCGACCCCCTCATTGTGTACGTAATATGTGGACGGCCCCTTACTTACCTTTAACGTTCGCTTAAGTGACAGCAATCGACAGAAGTCTTCATTCTTCTTTGACGATTCTTTGTCTATAGATGCACCACCAAGAAGCGTTGATCGCCTTGCCTTGATGTTTGTACCAGCCAGGTCAAGGTCGGCAGCGCGTATGTGTCGATATAGACCAATAAGGTCTTAAGAAATAAAACAGAGACAAATGTCTTTAAGTATGCATAAAGCTGTTTAAAGAAATAAGGTTAAAGCACATGAGGCTTAGAGAAACAAAACAATGAGCTTTGAGGAAGCCAAAGCAGTGACAAACAGAATCTAAGATGCAAATATACGAGTAATATCAAAAGCTTATAAAGACATAACTGTAAAGCTTTTCCTCCATCACTTAAACAATAATGTTATATCGTAATTGTAAATTTCTATATCATCTCTTTACAAGAAAAGAGGTGGATTCTACACTGACCTCATAACAAAAAGATCATCATTAAGGAAAAACCACAACATAACTAGATAACTAGAAAAGTAATCAAGAGATTCCCATCCAAGTTCAACTGTTAGAGATCCTTGTCCATGTTGCATTGTTCACCCACCTAAATTCATTGTCCTACCAAGCACTAAGCAACTGGTGGCACTGGCAGCCAGCCCCAAGAACACAGCTGTTATGGTTGGCTTCAAATTGGGCAAATTTCTCAAATTCAGGTTCAGTTTGATAGTTCAGCCCTTTAACGATGAGAGGGATTAGTTTTCCATACATTTTAGTACATGCTCATCATTAAAGTGTTTAGAAGCATTGCACTGAAGGCAGTACCTTCACGACTGCCAGCTGGGCTGCTGTCTTTCACGGATTTATTTTCCTCTTCATCGCTCTCACTGAAGTCGAGCAGCTGATGATCTAAATTGCAATTTCAACGTTAAACAAAAATCAAAACTGCAACTACACAATCAAATGCATTTTTCAACTGAATTAACCACAAGTGTAAATGTACCGGTAACTGTATACTTCGATACGTTTATCTATAGCAACCACATGACTTTGACCCTGTTAATTTATCAAGGAATTGATCAGGTGAGATTCTTTACCACCGCTGCCTATTTGATTTGAATGGGTCCCACACAATTTCAGGTCCCCATCTACAGACCAAAGCATAGATACTTGGGTGAATTACTGAATTCACACAAGTACCTGGGTTCAAAGAATGCTTTTTGAAGCCCTATATATACTGGGTATTAAATAGGGCTGCACATTAATCACCGTTAACGCCCACAATTAACGCATTAAAAAATACTATTAAATATAATATACATGTATATTCATAATAATAAATTAAAAGACGATTTGGTTCAAGTTCCCAACTACAATTCACAATCTTCAACTTTGGTTTCTCTTTGTTTGTTTTCGTTTCACATACAATTAATTCAAGCATCTTTCACCAACAAAATGTGCACTTCAGATAATTGCACCGCACACAGTTGTCAACTACAGAATAAAGACTACTTACCTACTCAGTTGCCAAATACAAAATACAGGTTATTTACTTACTCAACTGTCAGATAAAATTAAAGCTTACTTACTTACTAAAAAATTACTACTGGCCCACTGGGGTAATTAATGTTATTTCTGTAACAATAACAAGATCCTGCTAATAATAAAATCCCAATTTCAAGTAGTTGAGTCTCAGACACAGCACTTAAAAAATCTCTAAAGGATAGCCAATGACCAATGGTTGCCATGGTTACTTACCAGATTCTCTTCCGGGTCTAAGAAATCCTGCTGTGGTTGGAAAATGACGTGTATCAAGGTTGGCAAGTGATGCAAGACCTATTTTATTCATCCACCTGCCAGAAAAATAAAAATCCATTCAATTTTGCCAAAAATAGCACACACACAAACACATACACAAACACATACAGCCAAACATATCTTTAAAAATATGCAAATATACTTGGAGAAGCTTGGTCGAAAATCAGTTGGTCATACTATCTGCTTGCATGGTATGTACCAGGGTATGCAACTATTGATATGTGTGTATGCATGTATGTATGTACAAATTGTATATATGTTATTCATGCACTTATGGACATATATGTACTTACGCACATATGTATGGATATCTAAACAGTATTTTTCAAGAAACTTTCTAAGGCAGAAAGTGTTTCTTGCTAAGGAGCCCTTACAATTCAATTCCAAGTAAAACCTCCATTACCATTGCCCGATAGCGCATTGGATAACATCTGGCGTAGAGTGCGAGAGGTACAGAGATCGAGTCCCATAGGCGGACATGCTTTGTAGGCTGCAAGTTGCGCCATGTATTGCAGGCTGTCTGTTCTGTTAGCAGTTAAGGTTTATCGCATAACATGTACATGTACAGCGCAATGCGTTTGCAGATATTTAAAGAATAAATATTATTATTATTATTTCTTCATAGGACACATGGTCCTTAACACCAAGTAGCAAGGCTCAAGCAGGCTGTGATAAATTCCCACTCTCACTGGCGTAAACTTGTCCAAAATATTGGTGGGGCAAAATATTGGTGGGGCAGAAATATTGGTGGGGCATGGGTCTGGAACAGAGGTGCAAAAAAGGTTTTCAAGACGAAAAGTTGTTTGTTGTTGTTTTTTCGGTTTTTTGGTTTTTATGGTTTTTGTTGTTTTGGTTGTTTTTAAGTTTTTCTGATTTCGGATCATAAAAATCGTGAAAAATGGCATGAGCAAGAGCTTCAACTCAGTTTAATTCAGTTGCGATTTCCGAAAATTAAAAATCATTTAATCAATGCTCTTAAACTAACTTCTACAAAAATAAGAAATTTATTTTTTAAACAAAAACAAATTTTGTGGTTTTCTTTTTGTTCATAACAAAATCCGAAAAAGCTTTTTTCACCTCTCGTCTGGACAGTCAGCAGAGGCTTTCGGTGTTACGTTAATGCGTATGAAATGGGTGTTTTGTTTACATGTAAATATATTTCATATTGAAGATATTGAAGATAAAATAATCTTTGTTTCCATTATGGATTTCTGATAGTATTTCAGTTCTGTGTCTCTGTTTTTCTGTTTCTGAAGAAATTTGTCTGTATTGAAACATAATATTTTAATATTTGAAGAAATTCTCCTCTCGATTTTTGGGGGGCATTGCCCCGGCTCCTCAATTATTGGGGGGGCACGTGCCCCGGCTGACCCCCCAGAGTCTACGCCTATGCCCACTCTACTAAACTAGCCATACAAACCCCTAGGACTGAATTCAAACCCATAAATTAGTCCAACTTTCAATCAAAAGCCAATTCCTCCAAACCTAAAACTTGCAAAAAACTTTCACATTATGTTGCATTATTTTTCCTTGTCAATCATCATGTAATTTGTTAAATTCATGTTAATGATTCTGTCATTTAGTTATTAAATTCCTTAAATGAATTTCTCATTTTAGTTATTAAATTCATTTAAATTAATATTGTCATTTTATTTCTTAAATCCATTTAACTGATGAATTAGTCCTCTTACTTGGCCATATCATCTTGTCTCTCTGCAGCAAAGAAAAAGATTACACCAGAATTGTTGTAGGCTTTGAAAGCGCTGTAATTTCAAAACAAAAGAATATTATCCACAGTATCAGTAGAACAAGCATTTACACAAAACCAGCGACTGAAGTCATTCCATATTGCAGCACAAGTAACTGCTTAATTTTACTTAGAAGCCAAGATAGATTGGTACCATCATTTACACAGTATAGTATAATACAACTGTAATTTGGTAATGCCTTCTTAACGAAGTTCAGAAGTGCAACCATTAACAGTCATAAGTAGGCTAGACTGGAAGAGGGTCAGTTTTCATTTACATTTTTATAGTGGGTCTGTGGAAGATCTAATAGCTAGCGATTTAGTGAATGATTAAGTACAAGTCTACAGAAATCAATCAGTTATGAAATATGACAAAGGATATTAAAATATACAACAAATATCTGCAGAAAACATAGTAGAGGAAATCACAGATGAATCCGTTCATACTAACTATTTCTTTGACCGACTTTCCTGGGATGGTGAAATGGTAAATCCAGGCAAATGAATTACACCCTGGGCTTTGAGATCCTGAAACAAAGACAAAAGGATTCGCTGCACAGAAATATGAGTTTCGAAATACCCTGAATTTTGATGATTCCATGAGAGATAAACTGTCCAGTACCCCTTAACACACAACTGTTCCATACTGCTTGCTCAAGTCAGCATTTAGGTCAGCCAAAGTTCAAATATTTCTGTTGCAACATCACAATAAAGTATCCTTTGATATTTTGTAATATCAGTAGACTTGAATAATAATCAGTAACAGATGTACTAGATGTATTTGGCTAAGCACAATGTTTGTAACTTTTGTGTGTATGTATGTAATGTAATACCACATTACATACATACACACGCCAAACTTACCACTGAGCGTGGTGGCTCAGTGGTAAGTTCGGTGCCTTGTGACCGGAGGGTTGCAGGTTCGAATCCCACTCTAGCCGCTGCGTACGGACCTTGGGCAAGTCCTTCACTCGCAATTGCTCGTGGTGCTTCGGCGTGAAAATTCCGGCACAGTATCAAATGCTGTAGTCGGGAGCGCCTCTGAGTAGTAGTTGACTTCGAGAGGCACTATAGAAATATGCGGAATAAATAAATAAATAAATAAATAAATATATAGCACCCTCCCAAAAGCATTGCTTACATGGCAATCAAACTGATCCAAACAAGTGTGATTTTGGGCAACCAGAAAAGCAAGTAAAGCTAAATCAAAATAAACAGCATGTATACTGAATCCATATTTAAAGGATGATTGATGCATGAGAAAGCTTGATGAGCTTGCTTTGATTTCTCGAAGCAAAGAACCTTTCAATCTCTGCGGACAGGAGAACTTAGTGATTGGCAGCCAGGCTGACTCAAAACTGTAACACAATCTCTCTGATGTATGCCACTGAAGTGCCATAGTGGATCATCCAAATAGGAAGATCTTTAATCGAACCCATCCCTCCATAATTCCTAAGCAGTGCCATTTAGTACTTCTCAAAAGCATCAAATATCCCCATCTTAGAAGAAGCAATTCCTCTCAAAGGACATAGACAATATCTGTAATCTAGAACAGTCGACCAACCCTATGCTCCATGCAAGACTGCATCTCTTCAACTTACCTCAGGGTCTTTGTAGTAGTAGAGATCTTTATTCTTCAGCACAAACCAACACTTTGTCCAACGACTTGAAACCAATCCAGTTCCCTCCTTCTTCTTCCACAGCCATCCCTGGCAGTCTCCTCGACCAAGGTCTTTGCAAGATATTCTCCGATTCAATCCTTTTTATCACAAATAAAACAAATGATATAACTCAAACTGTCACCAATTTAGTGAGTTACTAATTAGGACAAGAAATTGTGCACAATGAATTACAGTAATCCTATTACCATCACCATTTGCTTATAATTAATATTATTACTTTAGTTAGTTATCTAGATACTTGAAATAGTACCTTTTAACTACCTCAGAAAAAGGCCAACTACATTATCCTATCTCACCAGAACAAAAATCACAGTACTTGTAGTTTTAGTATTACACTGCCCATACTGTGGCCAATTAGCTAAAATTCTTGCAGATTTCAAACTATTTGTGAGCAAAATGTATGCAAATAAGTTGCATTTACCTGTCCTTCGCAAGAAATTTTTTCTCAGCAGACCAGATGGCGACTAAAATATTAAGAAATTTCAATTTGAACGATAAAACTGAATTTTTTAACTCCTCTGCACTATCTTTTTCTATAATACATAATTCATGCCCAGCCATTTGAGATAAAAAGCCAACAGTCGGCCATTGAAATGTGTTGCGGATGGACATCAACAATGTGTACTGCTTCTCTGGTAAGTACTAAGTACTTATAATTACTAAGTACTTAGCAGAGAAGTATGAGGAGGCTTGAATCTGCACAATCAGTACTATATGGCAAGCACTCAAACAATCAGCTGCATGTCACTGCATTTTTCTGTCATTAATAAGTAGTATGTATGCCTTCTATAAATATTAGCTTAAAGCTAGTTCTTACAGTCATAATAGATTATATTACTGTAACTTATTATGTATTGTGTATTATTGGTAAATGCAACTTACAGGACTAGCCAGGTCTCTTTCACTTCTAAACTGAGGCTTTTGTTGCTTGAGATTTGACATGCTGCTTCCTTGAATATTGCAACTGCTGCTTGCCAGAAAGTACAAAACAAAATTCAACTTGATTTAAAATTCTTTAAAGTACAAATTATTATTAGTGCTTAATTTGAAGCTCTCAGCCAAGGTAAGATTATTGCTCATGAATAACAATGCTCAATTAACAATAATCCACAGAAACATGGCTATAGTCAACAAAAACATGGCTCAGAAGTGTGGCCAATGTTCAATCAACAACACTCCTTACAGATGTTGTCTTGGGTTGAATGATCAGAAGTAAAAATGTGACAACAGACCAACCTTTCATTATGGGTTACATGACTCAACAACAGTCAATTTCTAATGATGTAATAAGGTACGAAAAGAAACAGAGGCATGGCAATAGTGATACATCTGACATTAACTTACTATTATTATTACTACTACTACTACCACTACCACTACTACTACTACTACTACTAGTAGTAGTACTACTACTACTACTACTACTACTACTACTACTACTACCACTACCACTACCACTACTACTATTATTATTATTATTATTATTATTATGCATTTATTAAACACCACTACCTAATGACCAAGCATCAATTGATGACACTGAGCAATTGTGAGTGAAGGACTTGCTCAATGTCCCTACACAGCAACTGTCTCAGCAGAGGCTCGAACCTCTACTCTCTGCATTACAAGGCTTCTCTCTAACCAATCAGCCACTGTGTCCCGCAAAGAAACATGCCCTCTAGTGACACAGTGGACTGTAAATGTAATGATAATCACAAATTTATATAGAACTACTTCTCGACAAACTCATCACATCCCAGTATCGTATCACAAAACTATCATACCAGATCAACGAACACTCACCACAAACAACCATTAATTAAATGAAACAGTCTCCTGGCATTCCCCTAACTGTGTGACTCAGAGTCACTTACCGTCCAATAATTACCGTATCCAATAATTATTCAACTACACAGAGAAATATATGCTACATAATGATTTGGAGACTAGAAGGATCGTAGCTCACCAAAAGTCAAAACAACAAGATCAACATCAAGATTAGAAGGACCATAGCACATAAAAACAATCATGATCAATGACATAGAGCAGAAAACTCAAACACAAACAATCTGCTACAGCAAATTACAGACATAAAAGTAAATTTCTTACAAATCACACACAGATACACACGATAGTCCTTTGGTGGTGCAGCTGGTTTGTAATCTCACAATTGAGGGTTCCAGCTTGCTGAGGGGACTCCATGCGATGACCTTGAAAGCTATTCATGCAAACTTTAGAGTTTGGTACCAGTGCCAGATGGAAGGTAAATGGCAAGATTAACAACTCATTGGTCAGTGGCTAGGACCTTTGGATTCATCCATTGCTGGCTCCAGGTCGAAGAGCAGCCATAAGCACCTCCATTCCTAAGTTCTGCTACTTCACAGTCAGAAAGTGCAATAGCGGATAATGAAGCTTTACAAAATAGAAAGAACATCGTACCTAGTCGAGAGGATGGAATCAAGGGAACTGACGCTTTCATTTCTCTGCTAAAATTAAAGAAGCACTTCACAAAGTAAGTAAAACTGCAGATTCATCACAATACTTAAAATATAAGTTGTGAGGAGGTAAATGGTTTCAAATTGGTTCAATTAACATACAGTTTATTTATTAATAAATCTGCTTCCAGGGCTCAATTTTATATTACATCTGGTTCAAATACTTATGCCTGGCACATTAATCTCATGTTATTCATTCACTATCATTCAGTCATTCAATCATTAATAGAAAACGTGTGTAACATATATTACATATGCATCAAAAATTAGGTGCCATGACAATTCGGCGCCGGTCAATTCGGCGCCGGTCATTTCGGCGCCGGTCAATTGGGCGTGGTCAATTAGGTGCCAGTCAATTCGGCGCATGGTCAATTCGGCGCCGGTCAATTCGGCGCCTTTTGTTAACGCTTTTATTTCTACCGACATTTCGTCTACTATGACTTTCCTTGATCCCGCTTCTAGTTTAAGTTAGATTTTAATCGTTGAATCCGCTTCTAGTTTAGTTTATATTTTGATCGTTCATCCCGCTTCTAGTTTTAGTTATATTTCAATCTTTCATCCCGGTTCTACTGTTAGCTACAACATATTCTAATTGCTAATTGGAAGACGGTAACAGGTGTGAAATGGTTTGAAGTTTATAATTTCAACATCAGCGCCTTTTGTTGAAAGATTGAAATCTAACTAAAACTAGAAGCGGGATGAACGATCAAAATATAAACTAACCTAGAAGCGGGATCAACGATTAAAATATAACTTAAACTAGAAGCGGGATCAAGGAAAGTCATAGTAGACGAAATGTCGGTAGAAACAGAAGCGTTAACAAAAGGCGCCGAATTGACCGGCGCCGAATTGACCATGCGCCGAATTGACCGCGCCGAATTGACCGGCGCCGAATTGACCGGCGCCGAATTGACCGGTCACCATAAATTACATTAAAGGTCGACTATTATATACCTGCTTTGTCAACTCTGTTCTTGCGTTAGAATCTAGTTTGACGAGACGCAGCAGGCGAGGGGCTCTGTCGGCTTCCTCTGTTCCTGCGACTTCACTTGCCGATCCACTGCTGCCCTTGCGCGGACTACCACCAGAAGAACCTGGGGACTGCGGCCCGGACACAGCTGGTGCTGCTGCTGCGGAGGCTGCTTTGAACACATAAAGACAAAGACGATGAGAAAAACAGTAATAACTATCGATACAACAACAGTGAAAGCAGAATTAATTATTTGTGTGACTAGAGAAAAGAATATTTCTAAAATCACAGTAAACATCCAGATGATTATGATAATGCTGATGATGACGTTTGATGTCAACAACAATAATAACAATGGTGTCTTCTTATGGATTAGTGATGGTGCTTGGAGTTGACATGATTCTGAGAGTATAATGAAATTATGCTATATCAAGCTGGGTTAGTACAGTGGGACTTGTTTACACACGGCCAATTTAAACACAAATCCGTTTAATGAGTGATTTCACCATGACTCCCACCAATACCTTTTCAACATTTGAGATGCAGTAACATGCTATACAGAAACTTGCTCCATTGCAGACTGTGTCAGCTGGCCTTACACCCTGCAGAGGGTATTAGAGTTCCCAAGCCAGTGAACTTAATATATCTGCACATGTTTACACTCTCCATACCAATTAGCAGCTGTAACCGAGACAAATTATGATACTTGCGCCCTTACCTAGTTCAACCAAGGTGACAACAGCTGTGTTCACATAAGCTTGGCACTTCAATCAAGGCACTTTAGGCTTTGAAATGATGTCTGGAAACATTAGATATTAAAGTGGCCAGGAACATAAACTGCCTTTTGTTGAATCACAAATCATTTTTGTCTATAACTAGACAGCAATGTGGCCTCAAACAATAATTGCACACAACTGTCTGATAGCAGACTACAGCGCAAGTGTCCTCACATGAAACAACCTGTCTCAGCTTTATAACCATACTAATATTTACATACATCATATGCTACTCTATTTCAGTATGATCCTCTTAGTCCCCAGGCCATTAACATGCCGTATTGGTGACCTCGTTGCCAAAGTGCATAAATACTGTGCATAAATGGGTCACCACTGTATTTTAATGTTCATAACAGAAATAAGTAAGTGGATCTTTATAAATGGAAATTAACACAGTACTCAGATACAACAAGATTTTGCTTACAATTTGACCCATTCTGTTCAAATAAAGGAAGTTTCTTAGTTGCTAAATTCTTTGTTTGCAGATTCATAGGTAAAATTGGAATATTTGTCGAGACTGGGAAGTACGACTTTGGCCGTAGAGACGAAATATTCTCTGTTGATCCCACCACACAGCGTGGAAGAACAGGAGACCCGCCGCTGACTGTGGCTCGTCTTGCCTTCTCTTCATTACTGATTGGTTCTTTGAACTCAATTCCACTGTTAAAGACTTCGCTGTCCGATATATTATCATCTGTGTCTTGCTCCGGTATGCTGTAAGCACAAATTATAGTTTTTGTTTGAAAGTCAAAATAATGATGGCTGGAACAGAGCGTTTCCTATAACAATCATAGTTTATTCTCTTTCTAACCTGGAAACTTCTTTAGCAGTGTTATCGTAATGTACAAGGAATTAGTCCCTCGTTGCTCCTGAGCAGGACTGCAAGGGTTCAAGACTAAGTCTCGGTCTAAAGGCAGATTTTTCATGTCTTAAACTTGTTCTCTACCTTGGGAACCTGTTGTATTGATCTTGGTCCTGAGGTCATGCCTTGGCACTATGTTCCAAAGGTAGAGAACATTTCCAACTCATCTTAAGACGCATCTTTTCAGATCTGCTATAGATAGCCGTGCTACAGCGTGTTTGTGATCGTGTTACAATGCACTATATAATTATTATTATTATTAAGGAGCTTTTATATAGCGCCCCTATAAGTGTTCAGATACAAACAAACATACATTAGATCAGATGTAAATGTAAGCTGTGCTGAAATGGCAATGTGCCCAGCACTCTTGGAATCATCCTTATGCTACTCAGGGGCATGAGTGAAGGAAATGAGAGACTCCCATACATTCCATAAATGAGATATTGAAGACTAACCACATAACTGGAATTACGGGCAGAATGACCCATTGTAACTGTTACGTAAAAGTATAAAACAGTTAAATTAGAATGCTTCTGTAAAGTTCTGAATGTTACCTGACACTGGCTGCCATTATGTGCTTGATCCTTCTCTTTGAACGTGCTCTGGCATTGGCTGCCTTTGGACTGTACTGCGTGCCAGCCGATGGCAACTGCTTCTTTGGAGCCTTCTTTTTCTGGTAACCACTCAGGGTCATATGACGAGGTTTCTTCTTTAAGGTCAAGGTCAAGTCTTTCTTTGTGTCACTGAAGTTTGTTAGCAGTTTCTTTAATTCCCAACCAATCTGTAAAACAAGCATCATAGAAAAATTTTGTTTTGTTGCAATATAGGCAAGGGATTTCAGATCTCAATTTAACAGTTCTTTTTAAATTAATACACTTTATTAAGCACCCCTGTCTAATGACCAAGCACCAATATATGGCACTGAGCAACTGTAAGTGAAGGACTTGTTCAAGGTTCCTACACAGTAACTGTCTCGGGGAAAGCTCGAACCTGTTCTCTCCATGTTACATGGTGAGCGCTCTACACAACTGGGTATTACGTCTAACGATAGCTGATTAGTTAGAACATCCAACAGTTCACAAAGACATAGTCCGCACACTCAGACAATAGACTGGTAATAATAGCAGTAATAACACAGAATGAATATTAATATAAACGCCTGATTTCCCACAGAGTAGTCTTGTTTACCGGTAATTGTTTTAAAATCTACCAGGATAACTTTTACCTTGGACAAAAATAATTGTCTAGCAATATGTTTCTTTCAAGTAAAAGTTAAATAAATAATAAAAACAAAATAACAATAAAATTAAATAAACATTAAAAAATAATAAAAGTAGCAACAGTGGCAGCTACTAGATATTAGCAAACTGCCATTACATCATAAACAAAACACAATAAGCTCCACCAGAAAACGAAAATGCTAAAGTACTAATATCTTGTATAAACTGCAGAACCAACTCACCACTGTCTGATAATTTATTTGAACAATTTCATCACCAGCATCTATTTTCTTGCTCACATCAGCTGTAGACTACACACAAACAGCAATTATTATTATAATCGTTTATTACATAATAAGGCTGACACACCACATCCTTGTACAGACTGGTTAAATAAATAAGGGGATTTAAAGATTAAGAATATTCTAAACATTAGTCGAATTGTCTGGGATGCTAGGCTGGTATATTCATCATTTCTAATAGGAAAGGCATGTTCGTCATTTCAAGCTTATATAGAGAATGCGTGATATATAGTTTCTATCATCTCTGTCCAGAAGTGAAAAGCAATGGTTGCTAGACAATGAAATCTGAATTATCAAAGGCACAACACATAATGAGGTGGTGTTCAAAGGCCTACGGTATACCTTACCACCAAAGTGTAGACAAAGTACGCATCTTCAGTTGTACTAAATTTTACAGAAAATTAAAACAAATTTCCTAAAAAATCATAATAAAATTATACTAATAACCAGTCATATCTAACTTGATAAACAACCACAAATGTACTGATGAGTAAATTGTAGATCTTGTATCTTTCGTAACAATGACTTATTTATCAATAATTTAAAAGCATACTACAAAATTAGCAAATACTTACAGCAATTTAAAAATATGAAACAATATTTTGCATCAATATGGAAAGTTCACTAAATTCAACCATATGTTTCAGATAACTTCAAATAACTTCAGAAATATCAAGTTGCTAAACAAACAAATTGTATGAAATGGTGTTACATACGCCAGCCTTGATATGACCAATTGTGTGAACATTATCGTATGAAGATATGATGCTCATGCCCTAGAGTAAAAGCATTTAGGAAAATCATGCAAACATAAAACACTAACAAAACAAAAGAAAATTAGAGAAGTGTAGTATAGCAATCAAACATTCCAACAAATTACATGTACTAGCAAAAGCACACCATATGAAATCAAAGCATCAAAATCAACGAAATCAATAAATTAATACAAATTACAGCATTAAATACTGGCAAATTACAGCATTAATACTGGCTTACTAACAAAATAATCCGATCCGTGGAAGATAAAAATCAATTAGCTGATTAACTTCAAAGATAAAAATCAATTAATTCATTAACTTCAAAGATAAAAATCAATTAGTTCATTAACTTCATAATAATTTTGTCATCAAAAATAAAAGCTCTTTAAGGATTTCATTCAGCGATAAAATTTAATGCAAAAGCCGAAGATCAATTCCTGCAATATTCCAGATCTTGCCTTAGGCAGAACATGAAAAAAAGAGAGAAACACAGGCACAGAAATTAGGCTGATTTGATTTTTTCTTTAGCCATGCATTTACTAGGTAAATTAACAGCATTGCCGCCATGGGATTTAACCCTTTCATGTTCAACAAACAAATAAAGAATCCTTGACAAGTGACCAATTAGTAATTTCAGAGTAAAGAAACATAACTTTTGCACCTCCAATATCTGTACTAAATTGTAAGATAAATGCAAACTGAAACAAATTTCTTGTAGCTTTTGTATCTAGCCTGTGAAGAGTTTGATAATACAACTTCTCCCCTTAAATATTCACCACGTCACAGCAAAGTGAACCCAGGACATATAAATATAGCGACTATGGCTGGGTTATCATTGGCCACACCATAATGACTTCTCTTAACTGAAATGCAATTACCGTATCATGTATGTCTAGGGCATCCTAAGAATTATTATTTCACAGCACTGCATCACACAGCTGACATCTGATTAAGTAGAATTGGGAAACACCTCTGCTTATTTTGGCACAACTGGCAATAGCAAATTTTGGTTCAGCACAGAGAAAAATTGCATGTTCTCATTAGCAAGCTAAAAGCATCCAAAGGATTGGGAAATGTGACAATCTGCTGTTTTGTAAAATAGCATTACCAATGGTTCGTCTGAATTCCTTCGTAATGTAACAAGTTCCAGTGAAGCAGTCTGGATGACAAGAGGGTCTTTGGAATTTGTTATAATATCTTCACAAACTGAACTAATAGAACAACACTGAAAATAAAACAGAAATAAATATATGTAAACTGTATTTCTAGTCATCTGCTACACTAAAGGCTGGGAACCACTATGTTAACTGATGTAATAGTTTAGTTCTAAATGACATTTAACATCAAAGTTAAAGGCTAGCACAGAGAGCGCTTAAGATTTGTTTTGCTCTTTGAGAGGCACTGCATAAATGTCTAATTATAATTGCAATTGTACATGTATTATGGTTCCAGTCTAGACCTTAGCCACAATCTTTAAACTAATGTCTGGAACCTGCAGCCACTGTGACCTATAGCTAGACGTAAGGGTGTTATTTTCAAGTACCGTATTTTCGCGAATATAACCCGCGGGTTATACAAAGTTTTACAAACGACGCACCCTAGATGCGTGGTATATTCGTGGGCGTGTTATATAAATTTAATATTACACAAACTCTGTACAATGGATGTCCTCAAAATCGTTAAACATGAAGTCCGACATCATTCGTTTATTATTACCGGGTATTATCAAAATAGAACAGTCAGCTTGACAAGCGCCAGACAAGATAAAACAGAAATTTTGAAAATACTTTCATAGATGAAGAAGTTACAATTTTTTTTAGTAAGACCAGGTCACCCGATATTTTTAATCCCACTTCACGCGTTCGGACCACGTACGCATGTAAACTCGTGTCAAAGTCGGGATTTCCTTTGCCAAAGCCACTTTATTTTCTTCATTTGATACATGAGACAGTTTTTCATTGTCAGATTCATCAAAACTGTCATCATTTGGACCTAATTTCTCAAGCAAACAGCAAGTTTATTTCATCCCAGAATCCGCGAGTCCTATCCGCCATCTTGGGTCATTCAAATACGCAACAGATTCAAAAGTCCATGTTTATTGGTTGAATTACGTATTTACGTTCCCATTCTAAAAATATCCCACTTATTTCTGCGCCTAATTATATTATCTTGGCCTATTTGACGTAAAGTTTCGAAAATATAAGGCTTTTGGTAGGTCAACGAACGTTATTCAAATATTATACGGCTAGCGTACGCGTTAGTACATATGTTTAGATGCCCGTTTTGATTGGTTGAATTACGTATTTGGGTTCCCATTCTAAACATATCTTCCACTTTTTTCTGTACTGAACTATATTATCTTGGCCTATATGACGCAAAGTTTAGAAAATATGCTTTTGATAGGTCACCAGACGTTATTACAATAGTAGGCTACACAGCTACTACACTACAGTGCACGTGCGTCGTTTAGGGGTTAATCCGTTCAGTGACTATAGCGCTATAAGTCTTCCGACAGGGAGACCTTACCTTGTGAAGATTCCAGTAAAGAAGTAGTAACAAGGTAATTTTCAGGATTTAAATGTGTACAGAAAATTTAGATAGAAAACTTTATTGAAATGTTCGCTTTTTTCACGATTCTTCACTTTCTTTGCAAAAGGAATTTTTATCAAATAAATGATTTTTATTTGCGTCTAATAGAAACAGTTATGACTATATTCGATTAGAAATTTTATTAGGTTAAGTAGCACTAACGTTAGACGTTTTCGGAGATTTTCGTCTATTACTTCATTGGTGGACGCCTGAAAATACGTGCGTCTTATAATTGGGTGCGTGATATATAATTTTATTTTTACACAAACCCTTAAAAGTAGCGGGTTATATTCGTGTGCGTGTTATATACGAGTGCGTGTTATATCCGCGAAAATACGGTAACTACAAGTGTCTGATATTAGCAGGTAGGCCTATTATTTTAACAAATGCACACTGACCGATATCCAAAATCACTAATTTATTAATGAAGCTAAAGTAATAAATAAACGAGAAAAGATCTCAACGCTCTGCAATTCTGTTCAATTTTAACTGGACTTCCTGACTTAGAAGCAATCGTCAACAGATGCCCTTGTGCATTAGAAAAGCACTCTACGAAGTCCTTTTATTGGATTGGATTAGATAAGATTAGGCTGCATACTTACGACATCCTGTATTTTGTCTTGGCTGTCATCCTTTGAATGTTCTAGAAGCTCAAAGGTGGAATCAAGAATACTGTTTCTCAGAAAATTGAAAAACTCACAGTCATCAAAAGGAACTCTGAAATGACAATTAAGAGCAAATGGTGAATCCATTCGTTATGACAAATTACAATTGCAGAGTAAATTAAACTGAACACACTTTCCGGTAAAATCTAATCTATTCTTTCACATTCAACCATTGAATGTGTGCATACTTACTGGAGTTAGGATGCACTTGTTTTGAAGATGACTTCTGATGTTAAGTACCGTACAATCTGATAATGAGATCTACATGAAAGTTAATCAATACACAGAAATAACAGTCCTGGGATTTGACCCCAGGTCACAGAGAAGAAAAGCCGATTCACTAGCTAGTCCAATGGCTAAACTGTTTTCACCAGTTTTATCAGAGTTGTGCATATTTGGACAACGAAATTCACTATAAAATTTTAATCTGTAAATTATGCTGTGTGTTTGACTTTTAAAATGGCAAACATCGACTCCAGTATCATGGTCACCTGTGTCTCATCATCATGGAATTACAAAATGTTAGAATGCTTATGCTAATATAAGCATACAATTAATAATCTAAGAGAATTTTTTAACATTCCACAAGGCAGTGGCCTGCCATTCACTTCTTCTTACCTGTCCAGCCAAGGCAACATGCATTTGACAGTTTCTACGATATCTGACACCCCACACATCATTTCAAGTAGACGTAAATGGCCAGAAGAAGGTTCGAGCTTTTTGGATTTTACTGCAGGTGGACTCCTGAGCAGATTGCAGAGATTTTTTGCTTGGCAGTCAAGACGAAGGGCGATCACAGACAGTGTATCATGTTCCAGCTCCCGGTTCTACAATATTATAACATGTGTTGACACTTGTTTGACTCAGGTGTCCAGGTTCTACAATATTATAATATGTGTAGACACTTGTTTCACAAAACAGATATGAAACACTTAATAATACTAAGATATTACAAAAAGCAATTACAATACCCAGTTACAACATTCATTACAGAACCATACTGTACACGAATATCTTAAGGGGAACAACAGAAATTCCATTACATTAAGCCCAGCGCCACCACCATACCCCACTGCTACTAAGCCTTCAAGTCAAAACCAGTCACTAAGCTATCGACTGCTAGCGAATTCATTTACATAATACTTTGCTTATTGTTTTAATTATGGTTTCCCAGTTTCGAGTTGATAAAAAACATTAGCAGCAGGACAGAAGCAACACTTGCTTATTAATGTATGAGTCACAGTGCAACACAGACTAACAGTTGATGTCAGATCACCTGTTCTTTACTTACTACCAAATGTTCTTTACATACTCCCACCTGTTCTTTACATACTACCACCTGTTCTTAACTTACTATTACCTGCTTTTTACTTACTATCACCTGTTCTTTACATACTACCCACCTGAGTGGTGTCTATTAAGTAACATGATGTAATGCAATCATTTCATCGATAATGGCATCTGTTCTTCCAGGCAAAATGTCAAGTTGAAAATATGTTGGTTTCAATTAACATCTACGGCCAGTCAGTTGATAATTTCTTAGCAATTGACTCCAGGTACTACATCACATTACATGCTTCACTACATTATGTAAAACAGGAATTGGTCTGAGGTTGCTTTGAGCAGGTGGTACAATTATTAGCACTGGTAATGAGGAATCTCAAATAAAAGTATAATAGCACTCAGGTCTAAATAGTATCCAGTTTAAACTTCAGACTTATTTATTTCAACTTGCTTACCAACCATAGACTGACTACCAGATTTCTCTGATCCATTCGATGTTAATCATGCACTTCCAATTGGTGACTGTTTTAACTTGAAGCAACCATCATCAGCTATTATCAAACAACCACTGTTCATCATAACAGTGACATAAAAATTTACAAGATTGGATTAGATTACCACTGCATCAAGCAGTTGTATGGAATGTAAGATCAACTCTTGGTGTCCAATTTTCCAGATGTTCAAATTTTCAAGCACCCTGTAGTCAAGCGACAACAACTGCTTTCCATTTATTCTTGCTTCTTGGAATACATCAGCATACTGAGCAGCGCTATCTTCTAAACCTACATCAGATTCAGGGAAAACAAAATGTATGTACACATTTCTACACTATAATGTAGACAATTTTATACAGCATATTTATGTATTGACTCTACTGGCTTGATTTTGCAAGAGTACATCAGACCTGTCAGCAGGTATCTGGAGGCCCGGGTACCTGCCTGAAGGGTGGTACCCAACAGCGTTTGAAGTGGGTGGAACGCATGGGAACGGCGTTCCACTGCTCTTGAAATTCTTTGCTTGTATTCCCACTGCTCACGCATGCATTCCAATAACATTTTTCTTTGGAGTTCCCGCTGCTCACCCAAACTACTTTAACCACTGGTACCCGGGCTATGAATATGGTACCCCACACCTGGCTGTTTCTAGACAATAATTTTAAGTGTGCTGAGCCAGCAATCCATGAACTGGGCATACCAACATGCAGCTGCTATCACCTCTGTTGATACAGCAACTTAGCTCAGGCTTGAGTCACCATAGATTCAGCAACAGTATGTGGCTAGACTAGCTGTGGCTATGGCATGAGGGAGACACAATTGCCGTAATTTATCTAAGTGATACTAGTGAACATAGGTTTTCTCTCTTCATCAAATCTGGGGTTATTAGCAGCTACAGTAAGTTAACCTACTTGAAACAGCTCTGCCTGATGGCAGACCTCATGCCAGCTGCAGTAAGTCACCATTGTCTTATGCTCAGGCAGCTGTGTGCGGGTGATATGATTTTTCTTCAATTACGATGATGCCAATGAATATCATGAAAAACTATATTTCAATTAAAATATCAATTTACAAAGTTTCTTGCTGAAATAGTGGTGCCATACATAGAATCTTTTATCTATAATATCTTTGGTTACTTTTGGTAGGATCTATTAATAATATAATTATAGAACCATTTACCTTTTATCCAGGAGCTGACTTGATCAACATCCCATACTGTCACATTGACAAAACCCAGTGTTGACATGCTGCTGAAACCTTCAACTAGAATTTGCTGTCAACAGTAAACCAAAGAAACAAGTTTTCAACCGATGCATATTAAGCTTATGAATTTATGATTGAATAAATTTAAACTAGAAAGAAATGCACACTTTTGGCTGGATAGAGTTACAAATATACATTAAAAAGCTTCTGAAAAATTTCCATCTTTCCAGTTACCGCAAGTTTAATACAGATTTAGTAAGTAACTCAAAAGAAGATCGCTTACGATTAGTTGCCATTAAACTTTCTTCTTCTTCTTCTGGTTCTCTGCCTTCAGGCAGGTTCCAACGTCCAACGTCGCCATAGCTCTCGATTTTGAGCCTTTTCTTTTAGTCTTTTGTATCCTTCATTCATCATCCAATCCAGCATCATCTGTCTTGGTCTTCCCATTTTCCTCCTCCCCTCCATTCTTTCCTCGATGACATTTCTTAGGAGAGAGTCCCCTCTCAGCGTGTGCCCGATCCATTTCCTCTGCCTCCTTCTTAATGTGTGTATGAAGGACCTTTCTTCTCCAATCCTTCCCAACACCTCTTCATTTGTTTTATGTTCTGTCCAGCTGATCTTCTCCATTCTTCTCCAAATCCACATCTCGAACGCTTCCAGTTTCTTGATGTCCTCTTTCCTCATTGTCCAAGTCTCTGATCCATACAACACCACACTCCACACCAGTGTCTTTATCATTCTTTTCTTTAGAGTCCTATTCATTTTTCCTCTCAATAGCTCTTTCCTTTTTATGAATGCCTCTTTACCTAGTGCTATGCTTCTTAAACTTTATGATTGGTAAAAATGTGCTACCTTATTTACTGTCCAGTATATCACATATACTACATGCCTAGTCCTGCAGTGAATCTGTATGAAACGCTACATAAATGGTACAACGCAGCACGACTTTTGCGACCGGTAGGGCTAGGAAGATTATACGGTGCAATTTGCATAATATTACACAAAACATGTTGGTGCTACGTGTAATTGACCGTTTCTTCATATATTGTGAATAATACGAATATATAGCGAATAAATGCTGGTTATTTACCTTTGCATGCAATCCAAGTTTACACCTATGTGGCCCCACTGACGTTAATGTAGCCTGTCAAAACCGCCAGATAAGACCTGGGATAATCTTAGTCCCAGATAAGACTAGCGATTACTTTTACCTAACTGCATGTATCTCGCCATAAAGTCAGGAAAGTAGATCGTCAGTAGATAAAGTTAAGAGGCGTCATAAGAATCCAAATATAAAAACGCATTTAACTTAAACTCATTAAACTTTATAATTTTGTTTTCGTCGGCGTTCGTACGATGTGATTAATTCATATTTAAATAACTTCTTAAACAAGGAAGTAAACAGGAAGTGCTGCGCAACCAAACTTTATCAGACACCTTTCGCGACCTACTCTTTTCTAACCTCGAAGACTCTTCTGCTATTTCAGTTTTGGACACATAAATAATACATGTTAGCACTTTCTTTAAATTCAGTATTATTTTAATGATCACAGTATAAGCTAGGAGCCATATGAATGTAGAGAAATCACATAAACCGGGCCGGTTTCAATGTAGGGCCTATATGTGCTGCATATAATGTGTCATAGTCTCCATTAAGAGCCACAGGCAACAAGAAGAGGCACGTTTTCAGCTCAGAGCGAATGTCGGTCTCGCAGCTCTCGCTAAGAGAGTTGTGAACATGAGGAGGTAGAGTGTTCTAGATGGAGGGACCGGCAACTAAGAATACACGCCGATCAAAGACAAGACGTTTACCAGAGACAACATACTTTCCAGCAGATGCTGATCTCAGCAGAGTTGCAAACAGAGTTGCAATCTTACTTTACTTTCATGAGATAAATAAGTATTATAAATTTATGTAATTTGTGTAAAATATTTATTATGTGATTTCGAACGTAAACAGTAATTTATTTTACTGTGCAATAAGGTTATGCACCTGTGTGCCCCATAAGGCATTGCGACTAATATTACTATTTTGGACTGTTTGCGCGGTTCGGTCATTGATGATGTCTATTTATAGTTACATGATACTTACTTACATCTTTAGTTTCGGTCGAAGTGTTGAAGAAGAGTGTTTACATTTAGTATAGTTACGTTTTATCCGAAGAAGCTACTACTACTTTGTGAAAACAAATGTTAAAACAGTTTATTTACACTCGCATTTTGAGCAACATAGTTTTAAGAATGCTTCTGTAAATGCTTCTTTTAAGAATGCGTCAAATTGAGTGAAAACACGTGTGTTCTAGCCATTATATAAGGCCCTAGTCATTTCCAGAATCGACTACTGCAACTCAGTCCTCTACGGCCTTCCTGCATCTACCCTCCAACCACTTACCACGGTCCTCTATTACGCTGCAAAACTTGTAAAAAATCTCACTCCCCGGGACCATGTCACCCCGGCCCTTCGTGAACTGCACTGGCTTCCCATACAAGCTCGCATCACCTTCAAAATCTGTCTCCTGATGTATCAAGTCTACACAAACGCATCTCCTCTATATGTGTCTTCACTTGTTACTCCATGCTGTTCTCTTCAATCCAGACGAGCACTACGATCATCATCTCAAGGGGACTTCGCCATCACCCGATCACACAGAAAACTTGGAAATCGAGCATTTGCGTTAGCCGGACCGACTGAATGGAATAAACTTCCTGATTCTATTCGTAAATCCTCATCATCATTGACCTTCAAATTTAACCTTAAAACTTATCTGTTTAGGATGTACTATGATTAGTCTACTTTCTGTTATGCGCTTTCGTGCAAGAGTATTCATTTTGTTTAGGCGCAATAGAAATGACAGGTTATTATTATTATTTATTATAAATGTTGTAGACAGACACTTGATTTTATTCTTCAAGTGACTGCAAGAACATTCAATGGGTTTTGTTTAGAAAGTGCTCATTTAGTTCATCATTATGCTGTTTGGAAAGTCCACATATGAATTCGATTGCTAGTTTAGTTGAACACATGAATTCGATTGCTAGTTTACATTTAAGTTTAGTTGAATGTATGAAATCGATTGCTAGTTTACATTTCAGTTTAGTTTAGTTTAGGTCATTGGTCACCCAGCTAACATTGACATTTCATGCCAAATTCTCTTTAACCCTTTAACGATGAGAGGGATTAGTTTTTCCATACATTTTAGTACACACTCATTGTTAAAGGATTAAACTGATTGGAGAGTGGGTTGGTTTGTGATTGCATTGCTGGCTGCCAGTTATTTGTGTGGTTATTTGTTCAGATTTTGTTTAACTTATAAAGTCATAATTTTGAATTCTGTTTTGAATTTACAGATGTCATCCAAAAGAATTGTTCTCATACCAGAGTACAGTTACATGAAAGTAACTTTGTAAGCAGACAAGTTTAAATTGATGTCTATAATTTCATCCGTAAAGAGGCGTAGTTTTCTAGTTTCTTGTTTGCTGAAATCGATTATCACACAGTTGATCAGTAGATATATTGTGTATAAAGTATTGGTGACATAGCCTTTACATATGAGGCTTGGTGGCCTGAACTCTCCGTCACCATCTGAGCTTTACTTCACCTGTGTGCAGTTGATGTACTCTTTGTTTATCCAAGTTTAATAAATGGGGCTAGTTGAGCATAAGTGTTGACTTATTCTTATGCTGTCAGCCTCAGGGAGTTATTATTCTGACAGCCCAGGATTAGTGAAACATGCTAACTGCTAGGCCAGCGGTTCTCAACCTTTTTAGGGCTGCGACCCCTTGAAAATATTTTTCAACGTTGTGGCGACCCCCAACAATAAAATTGATTGGGTTATTCCCTTCAAAGCATTTTTGCTACCATTAAAGTGTAGTAATCATAATTACAAAAATATTAAATATTAAGAAACTATGCTGACAACTTTTTTACAAATTTCTGAAGGTTGCAGCCGACCCCTGGCAAATCGTAAGGCGACCCCCGTGGGGGTCGCGACCCACAGGTTGAGAACCGCTGTGCTAGGCTATCATGACTTGCATTAGGAACTGTATTAAATAATCAGTTGAAGTATGGTTTTATCTTTCCATGATATGATTCATTGGGAAGTACAACTATTGTTCTAACGTTGGTACATTTTTATAACTGATTAATTGAATGACTGTAACAAAGTGTATGGTTTACTTAAAGTGTAAAGTTTCTAAAGTTTTGTCAATTTTAAAGTTTATAATGCAAGTGACAATGCTGATAAAATTATTTTTCTTGTCCTGTTATGATTAGCTATGTCTTTAATTAGTTCCTTTTATTATAGTAATTGTATCATCTTTTTAGAGAACTAGACCAAGAAGAAGAAATGACTGCTGCACAGTTTAAATTTCTTATATCAAAACAGATGCAGGAATTGTTTGGAGAGGTATGATAACTCTTCTTGGATACGATTTCAGCAATATATCTGACGTACTGATTCGGTTAATGGTCTTTGGTTTTAATTTTAGCTAATTTTTTTATATTTCAAACATACAGTTTCTTGCCAGGATTAGGCTAATTTAGAGGTATCCAGCTAGAAGCCGCCATAAAGGAACCTAGCCATATATGCTTTAACCATTATTATTATTACAATACAATACAACTTATATTTATAATGTGCCTTAATAAAACAAAATCTTATTCAAAGGACGCATTACAATGTAGTAGTTAATCATAGTACTTGGGTAATAAATGAGTGTTGAGTTTAAGTTTTAAGAGTATTTACCGAAGTGGATCTTCTGAACTTATTCTGGCAGAAAGTTGCATTCTGCTGGACCAGTCACCTTGGACATCCTGTTTCGAAATTGTGATACGCTCTTTTGACTACAAAGTCTCCTTTTGATGCTGAGCATAGACCTTGCCTTGACTCAAGGGCAGTGGCGGCACCAGAAAATTTTTGTAACCAGTGCAAAGCCAGGGCAGACATACAAGTTAACCAATGCAGAGGGAAATTTATGCCCCGAACCAATTCTGGGCAGGGCAAAAATTCTGGCAGGGCAATGACCAGGGCACAGGTTTTTTTTTACCAGGGCATTTGCTCTGGCTCGCCCTGGTGTAGCACCGCCCCTGTTCAAGGGCAGCACATGGTGTAACCAAAGATGATGAGTAAAGTGGAGCTGAACCTAACCTTATCTTGAACATCAGGAAACAGATTTTAAAGGATATACGAGCCTGGATGGGTCACCATGGAGTTGTAGAGTGAGTGATGTGGTCTATGGGGCCAAGGTTTTTTGAGTAGCCGAGCAATAGTGTGAATAACAGAGGTAAGTGGTTCAAGGACACATGATAGACCAGAAAGCACTGAATTACAGTAGTCAGTCCTGGATAAAGCAAGTGAATGGACTAAGATGCGAAGGCAGTCTTCATTTAAGCAACATTTGATTTGGTGTATTCGCTGGAGATAAAAAAAGCAGGCTTTAGCGATAGAACCAATATGGTAAGGCACACTTATAGCAACCGGAGAAGAGCTATAAAATTAAATTTAGTCTAACAATGATCTAATGTTTATTCTAATCAATGATATTACATCCACTTTCACAAATTCGTTGCTGTCGTTTCAAATTTCGAAACCTCTGCATTGTCAAAAGTATTTGTTTCAAGACCCTTTGAACATCAGTTGAAATGTGATTTATTTTTTTAGACCTGGGTGATGAATAAAAACATTTGAAGTTACTTTCATGTAACTGTACGAGTATGAGAACAATTCTTTTGGATGACATCCGTCTAAATTAAAAACAGAATTCAAAATTACGACTTTATAAGAAAACACGCCATTAACCTCAAAGAGGATGGAACATTCAAGTGTAAATGAATAAACTGGATGCCTGAAGTATTGTCCAAAGTTGTGTTCATAATTTGACAAAAACATTGAAAAACCCACAAAGGGATTTTTTGCATGTACAATGTTTCTGTTAGCTAACAGAACTTTATAAATAGAACTCTAAATACAGCTAATTATATGCAAAGCTACCATAAGTTGTTTTCATCATGCACTCTGTGCACTAGAGCTAATGAGGCATGAGTATACTCACAAAATACAAAAGTTCAGTTAATTTCAAACTTCACAATGCGCACCTCTGCATAGCTCTGTTGAATTCAGAAATTTGTGTACAAATTGCTAAATTAATAATCATTTTGCAACTTGACAGCATAAATAGTTAAGCATGTACAAGTACATGGGTGCATCTGGTCATAATCATGGCACATTTTGTGACCTCTCAAAGGTGCAGTTGTACTTGTAGTCATTCCACTAGCAACAATATATAATATAATTTATGATTTGAATGTTTAAGCAGTGGATTGCCTGCTAACTGCCAACTTTTGCAAATAATTTATGATTCGAAGTTTGGCAACGAATACAGCACTTCTGCTAATGAAGTTTCACTCACTTGGCGCTTTAATGTTCTGTTTTTAAAAGAAAGGACCTATGTATATGTTTACAACATTCTGTTTTGTAGAAGTCTGTGCCTTCTGTGGACATTTTACTTTTCCGAGAGGCTACTCGACAAGCCATTCTGCGTTTCCATGACAGGTTGGTTTTGAGGGGCGTTAGAGTTATTTACGTTTTAGATGAGCAGTGCAGTGTAAGCATATTGACTGATTATTTTTCTCAGGATATTCTGTTTGATCATCATGCAGTTATGTTACTGAAGCCCCTACATACATGACTGCATTTTTGAATTGAATGACCTTGTCAGATATAAAAAAAATAACGGGATGACTACCCATTAACTGTGTGGTTCCTACTGCCTAGTTAACAAACTTTAGATATTATTTGGTCCCTAATCAATTAAACATTAATCTACTGTATCTATCCTAACAATTGGTCAATGTGGCCAATATAAGTTGAGTTTAAAAGGCATCCCAGCTGTTGGTTGTTTTGAGCATGATTGCACTTCCAACAAAACGTCCATCAAATCTTAGACAGCGTAAACGAAACAACCTAAGGAGTCTAGTTAATATGCCGTATAACCTATATAATTATATATAATGCATATTTAAAAAATTTAATTTAATTTGGATTTATGTTTTGTCAAGCATGTTGTAGTCGCTGAAATTTCTACAACTTTATTTGAACTAATCTGTATATTTTGTTAAGCAGGTTGTATTCACCAAGACTTTTCTTAATTGAATTGTATTCAGTGACTTTTTATCATTTCAGCGAGCGTGACAAGGTCTGGTCCACGTTGACGTGCGTGAATTCATACAAAGACGTTCCATGCATTTTTCATATTCATCAGGTCAGGATTTCTCAATTCAATTCAATATTCATTTATTTGATACATACAGGCTGTCACAGACACAACTTGTTTACATTGATACATTAATGTTCTTAAAGAGAACACGAGAAATAAAATTTCAGTCGTCTTTGTGTGGCAGGTTAGGGTCATGTTTTCGGGTGCAGAGGTGGTAATGATTTTGCTGGGTTGTTGGAAAATAATGTCGAAGGACGTGCTTTGGGTCGGCGATGATAGCTTTGAACAGGCTCTCGTCAACTATCTCAGCCAGTGCAGATGCAACAATTATATAATTATAAGTGGTTTTCTTCTCCCTTTGGCCCCGGGTACATCTGAGAAAACCACTTCTTCGCATGCTTCCTAAAAACTGCTCCATCCGTTCTGTAACTAGTCATTCTTTTCATCCCTGCAAATTAACTTCTGTTTTAAACTTACATTTGTAAATATTGATAGTTTTACTTCAGTCAGTTAGCTATCGAGACACTTAATATAACAGTTTTTAAGTATCTCAAAAACGTGATGCCTGTGCTAGCCTAAACGATGCTAAGGTGTAACATAAGTCGTTTCTGGCAGACTCGTGAATGCAGATTCACTTCCAGTATGTACTATTTTTATTTATGTATATTTGTATTCATGTATGTCTATACTTCTATTAGGCATTTTATAGCATATTTTAGTACCTCACTAAGTACTTTTTGCTAGAGTATGTTTTGGAATTTGTAAAAAGTAAAGTGCTACATAATGTAGGTTTCTTGACAGATTTAGTAGGGATGCTTCCTAGTGTTGTGTAAGGGTAGAGGGTGCATAAGTGGACGTGATGAGAAAGACAAACCAACATATACGGTGCTTGATGAACAATGACTTTTGTAAAATTATTGCCATATTTCCCACGGCAGCAATCGAGGGTCACATCTAGTAAAAATGTAGTCAAATGTAGCCTGCTAGAGGAGCAAGTTTAGACCTGAAAGACATTTTGGTTATTTTAAACTTTAAATGGCATTTTTAATACTTTTCAAGAGTATTTCACCCAAATATTTCTTGGCTATGATTTTATTTATTTGATGCGACCATCGACGAGTTTTGATGCCTTCTGCATTTTGTAATGGCTCTATAGAAGTCCTTAGATTAGAAGGCTTTCATGCAAGCGCACAACGGGCACTATCTACCATGGTATTTTTGTGCTTAAAAGAACCCAGTGTAATGCTGGTCTTTATTGTAAAATGTCGTCCTTCCTTGGGTATTATTTCTATGTGAGCCAATTCATTTTGTTTACAGGCGTCATCACACCTGTTGTCACTGGCAGCAGACAGTCGAACTTACCAATCTTCATGAGAAGAAATTTGTTGCTGGACCGTTTAGTTAGAAAATCTCGAGAAAATCTCTGGCTCAGGACTGTTCAGTTAGAAGATTTGTCATTCTATAGCAGAGTTTATGGAAGTTTACTGAAACAAAATCAATGAACATTGATCAACAACACTTCATGAGACATGAATGATTACCTTAAAAGATCTTTTAATTCAGGACAAAAGACAAAACAAACCAATAGCTTCTAAGAGACAAAATTAATTGCCCAGAAACATTTCAAGAAAAGTATGCATTTTTATTACCCAGTGATTCAACAAGTTTAGAATTCTAACAAAACCTTAAAAAGAGTATTTAACTTTTGCAAATTTTCTTTACAAATGATCATTTTCAACAAATCCACAGTGGCTCGAGTCCTTAATATTGAACAGATTTATGTAGAGAAGTCCTTTTTAGGTCTCTGAACAGTCTTGACTCGGTTACATTTGCAATTGCTGAACATTTTCAGAAAGACAAACATTGGATTGCAAGACACAATACGAAAACTTCAACAAATCGTATAGATGGTTATTACATTTTCTAACGAACTATATCTCTAATACTGAACAGATGATGTAGAAAAACTTTAAAAAATTGAGCTCTGATTTGCAAAGGATTTCAGAGTCCTTTTAGGACTCTGAATTGTCTGAAATTGGTTAGATCTGCAACTGCTAAACATTTAAGAAAAGTAAACAAAAAAGTGACAACACATCAGGAGTGGTGTACAGAAAATTCTCTTTGAAAAAATTATGTGGTAGATCAATATGAAAGCTTCAAAACAACACCAAACCCTTGTTAAAACATTATAAAGAATTCAGAATATCGGACTATAAGATCTAGCTCATGCAAAGATGTAAATCTAATGGTGAAAGAATTGGTGAATTGTTTTCATGGCAAGATGTTGGTAAACTGTATGCTAGTGCTTTATATGAATTCTTGTGCATACTCGGCCTGGTTGCATTCTCTAGCAATACAAATTGAGACAGTAGTGTAAAATTGTTAATTCAAAATGCAGTTATAATATCCATCCATTTCAACAATGCAGTACAACATCTTTTCATTGAGTTTTAATATGCTGATTTCTATTTATAATAGAAAATAAATACTGTTACAGGAAACAAGTAAACGTAAAAATACTACTTCTTCAAATGATACTTGTCAATAAAATGGCTAAGCTAACAAGAATCACAGAAAAGGCACTACTCCTCTACTTCTTAACCCAAACAAACAGCAGAGCTCCATCAGCCAATTATCAGTCCTTTTAACCTTGCAGGTTTTACACAATCTGATCGAGAATTGTATGAACTTAAGGCCAGTCTTTGAACATGGAACAAAATCTTGAGCTGAGAATTACAAAATATTGAGCAGAGAATTGCAAAATGCAAGATGTAAAGCTGCAAGAAACCATTCAGTCAAGTCTTATGCTTAAACAGTTATACCAATTTAATTGGAACACTTTGTACAGTCAAAGAATAAAAATTAAATAAGTCTTTAATACAAAATGTGTTACTACCAACTTACAAAAATCGATACTTAATCTCAAGTTGTTGCCACTGTACGAATAGTTTCAAATGTTTCATTCTGGCATATTTTTAAATATATAACATACAAAATTCTTGGAAAACAAGTGCTTTAGTATGAAAATAAGGGTTTCGGCAAGCAATTACATTTCATCCAAATCCGTCAAAGCTACATGATAGCAAAATAAATGAACAATTCAGCAACAAAGCAGAGATACACAAGGCTACCAGAGCATCATAATTAGTCATTCATTGTATCAGCATCAAACCAGTTTACGTTAATGCCTAATTAGATTTCATTTAACAATTGCACATTAACCCAGTTACCAACAGACTACAAAAGGAATCAACAAAATTGATTACGCAATTAAACTAGATCTACTAGATCTGAAAATTTCTTGCAGTTCTATGAGGAAACCAGGACAGGACAGATGCAGGAAGTCGGCTACAGAAAACATACACTGTGCATCACTCCTATTCAATGTCCATGAGCAGATCGTCTCCCTCTAGTTTCATTCCGGCATCAACGGAGATGTTCTTGACAACTCCAGCTAGAGGCGACTGCACAACCATTTCCATCTTCATGGCACTCATTATAGCCAGCTGCTGACCTTTTTCGACCTTGTCACCTTTCTTCACCTTGATGGCAATCACCTCTCCGGGCATCGGTGCGCCAACTGAACCCTTGACACCTTTCAGGGCCTTTGGATGAAAGTGGATTTCCTAAAACACAGTTTCAGCGTTTAAATAACACAGATGGTCAACAATTCATTTTCTGTATATCTTCTGCAGAAGGTACACCCACAGTTTACAAGAACACCAATTTCTCAGTTGCAATTATTGCAGCTCAAACAAATCAGGCATTAAGATACTATTACTATGCATTTTAATATATAACTTCACATTTCCTAAAAATATCTCAAATTATCGTTAATTCTTTAATCAATACAGACAAACATTTCAAAATTACACGATGCCTTTGTCAGAAGTCAGTGCAGTCACTAACCTTCATGGCTTCATTGTCTTTCACGAGTACAGAGCGCAGCTGTCCATTCAGTTCAAAGAAGACCTCTCGTTCCCCAGTCTTCGTCAGATCGCCTTTAGCCAGAACGACTATGTGCAGTGTCTTTCCTCTTTCAATCTCAACCTTGCAGACAAAATGTCAAATCGCACGGTACTTTAGCATTTACAAAAATCAACATAGGATAACTAGTATGAACTAAGTAATCTATATGAAAGTGAATCTGGTGTCCCATGAACTGAACTTAAAAATTTTCACAGCCGTTATAAACTGAAAATACTTGTTGGGTAGAATATATTCAATATGAAACCCCAGTCAGGAAAATATAAATAATGAAGGAGAAATAAATTGGATCAGAAGACGCAAGAACTAAATATCTGATAAAATTTCGAATGACTCTGGAAAAGGCATTAAATTTACCAATATCCAAAAGTCTGTACTGAGCAAAAAGTATATTTCACAACAGGTCTGGTAATATGTGCAAATTGTTACTAAAATCTTGAGATTTGACATACAGCAAAGAAAAATAGTGACAATTGCCAATACACCAGTACATATATTATCTGTGCTATTATCTTTACCAATCTTATGACCTCACCTTGTCACCTTGTGCTGTCGATTCGTTGAATCCTAGCGACTGTCATGGTCAACCTTCTCCATGTGCTATCTTATGACCTACTCTCTAAAATATAACTTGCTTACATCAGCTGTACCAAAGGTTTGTTTCCAAACTTGAAATACCACCAGTGCTAACTAGAAATACATAGACCATACGTGTTTTGTTACATAAACTTATTTAGCATACTAAACACAGTAAAGATACTAACATTAATCTCATGGGCAATTTCTGGTCCGACCAAGAATGTCCTTGTGTCCAATTTATCCACAGGTCCATAGTTCTTGCGGAATTCCTCATACTCATCGAAGACTGCGGGATAGAGGGCAGCGCTGATTACATCTTGATCCTTTATGTGCTCTCCATGCTTCTCCACAAGCTCTGACTTTAACTTGACAAAGTCAACTGGTGGCAAACTGGCTCCTGGTCGTCCCTCAACTACTGGTGCACCTTTAAGAATCTGTTTAAAAGAAATTATATGGAATTAAAACCATATAAAAAGCTTGCATAACAATGTAGAAATACACAAGAAACTCATTATAACGCGGTCTTTGGAAGCCACATCAAGAACCACCTAATAAATTAGGTAATTTTCTACAGCAGAATTAAATTTTTGATTGAATTGTCGACCATACTATACCAGAATATGTGTCGTAATGAAGCTAGATATAGGTGTTGTGTTAATAGAAAAATATGATTCAACATAAATGATATGGACTTTATAGGTGTTGATATTAGAACTAAATCTTCAAAGAATACATGTTGGCAGTACTTTCAAAATTACAGTTAATACAGTTCTATGTTTACTATTTCATGGAATTAAGTTGAGCTTTCAAGTGAAACTCCAGGATTAAATTTTCACAAAATACAAGAGTTTTTGGGAAATATCTGGGTAAAAGGAAAAGGTATAGAACAAATACACAGCTGTTTAGATACTCTTCAACAGCAGAAAACCTTTGTAACCAGCCTAACTTATGTTGGTACTTGTTTACCGACTCCAAGCAAATGGGAGGATCGAGCTTGTGCCAAGTGGCATGGTATTGTAGGTATCCGATACAACATATTTGAAGCAGCTATATAAATGTCTTAATGAATAATGAATTGACTAGAAACCACGTGGCACTTATGATAGTAATGTACAGCCATAAAAAAGAGAAACACTGCTTAACAGAAAATTACTACACCAGAACTTGTTATAATGCTATTTTTGGAAGCGATATCAACAACTGTCGTATAGAATCATTTCACTGTAATTAAGTCATTTTCAAAAGCTGAACTAACTGTGGGATATGCCTTCCTGACATTATTACATTAGAATTCGTATTATAAACACGCATTTTGTAAAAATGCTGTATTGTAAATATTTACATCCTGATTTTAGCAACACAGAAAAGCAGATTAATGTAGGAATTATGCTAACAAGCTTCTCCATTAACACCCTTTCTAAACTCGCCAAGTTTTCAATCCAACACCAAAGAAGAAACTGCTGTTTAAATGTGACTAAAGATCATTAAAGTTCTCAAGAAATACCTTTGTACCTAATACCTAACCTTTGTACGAAGAGGTTCAGGGAATCCACCAGGTGGTTCTCCAATCTGTCCCTGCATGAACTGAATCACCGAATTAGGAAAGGACAGGTCATCCGCACGATCCTCAACCATCTCTGCCGTCAGTTTATTCTGAACCATAAACTGAGCTAAATCACCAACGACCTTGGAAGATGGAGTCACCTGGAAAACCAAGGATTCTCACAATTTATGATCAAAATTCTATAACATTCTAAGATACCGTATTTCATGAATATGAATATTACAATGTACATTCTGCAGTTATAAACGCTATTCCTACTTGACTTTGAATATTCTGCAGTTTGTTAAATGGTTTCCTGAACGTTTTGAATTGTAATGACAATGATCATGCAACTGTTACTTAGACAGAATAAAAGACGGGTGCTATATAAATGCTCTGAATATGAATGAATAATTGAAACTGAAACGCATGGCACAAGCTTATTGATGAACACCATTCTGACAATAATATGCACAAGTCAACATGCGTTCACCTATAAAGAAAACATATAATTCCCTAAGATGTTTCTCAAAATGCTCATTGTCAACATCCTCAAGATGCTTCTCAAAATGCTCAGTGTCAACATCCTTAAGATGCTTCTCAAAATGCTCATTGTCAACATCCTCAAGATGCTTCTCAAAATGCTCAGTGTCAACATGACACATGGACGGACATCCATGAAACAATGCTACATGAAAACACAATCTGTGAAATAAAATTTAAAAGGCATAAACACTTTTTAAGTTTACCCTCATTGATCTTATTTCTCCTATTACATTATGCTGTTCTCCATTTTTCACACTCCCAGCACAGCTACATTCCTGATCTTCCCCCTTTACTTTCCTTCCTCCTCAGTTTTAAGCACCCAAACTAAAAGCATTCATCTGTTTTGCCACTAACTACAAGTTCTCTACATTATATCTAACACTGATACTTGCTAATTAGAACAGAAAACAGGTGCCAGGCCTAGTTTAAGTTCTTATCCAGACTCAGTTGTCACACACAGACTACACAAAGACTTTTGGTGCAACAATGCTATGTCAATAACATACATGTACTATTAAAATGGTCTCCAACATGAAACTAACCTTGATGATGTCACCAAGAAGCAAGTTTGCCTCCCTGTACATTCTCTTAACTTCGTCAAACTGATCAGCAAGACCAAGGCTGAACGACTGGAAGTGGATGTTTGTATACTGGCCACCTTCATGACAGACCAAAGAAATATTTCTGCATTATAATGCCTAGGATATGGTACCAGAGTAGAAAAGGTCACCTTTCTGTTGTAATATAACTGAGAAAGCCACATACATAGTACTGAAAGTACGGTAGCTTTCAGAATGCGCTAAAAATCTTGGTTACATTATATTTATTACCATTTCCACTGCTAAAAGTAAAACTCACAGTAACACCACTGCTAGCACTAGATTTTATACATACCAATATCAAATAACCAATCACCTGTAAGTAAGTCTGACTCACCTGGAATTTCATTGTCATAAATATCCGAGTTGCCACTCTTCATGGATACACAGCACTCGAAGGGTGCATATAACTGGCGCACTTGTTCCCAGTAGGCAGCATATTGATGGATGTCAGAAAGAGCAATTCCTACAACAGTTCACCATAACAAAGAGATTTCAGAAAAACTAAATCATATTAAACAGTGTCTTATTAAATCAATTGGTCCATGTATCATGCACAGAAATTCATATATTGGCCTCTTCCGGTAAATACGATTTTGCAATCACAGATTAGTCTAACAATAGGGGACAGGGCAATTATTAAATACTGCTGAAGAAAACGATAATATTTCAGTTGGTGAACAATCTTTCAAAATTCAGTTTCCAGAATAATTACCTGTGTCTAGCGGGGTTCTTTCTAGCGATGCCACCACGGCTCCCATGCTTGGCTGACTTGTTAATCCAGACATGGAATCCACTGCTACATCTACAATATCTGCTCCAGCCTCCGCAGCAGCAAGCATAGCTGCAACACCAGCACCCGACGTATCATGGGTATGAACGTGAATCGGGAGGTCAGGATATTTCTCCCTTAGACTGCCAATCAGTATTTTGGCCGCCTGTGGTTTCAAAAGTCCCGCCATATCCTGCAAGCCAAGAAAATAATATACTGACCACGAAATACAAAAATTCTTCTTATACCAGCTTTGAATTGTCATCTGCAAACAATGAAACAAATCAACACAGCAAGATTGGTTCAGATTTGCACAATGGATGCCACTGTGACAGGTAAGCAAGCTTACACATTACCACTCAACCAGGATTACTTTTCCCATGCAACCAGTGGGGGCTGTGGCTCAGGGGCAAGCTCCCCATTACATCACGTGGGAGTGATGCTTACTTGTTCCACAGGCCCAACTGTATACAACTGAACAATGTAAAAAAAATTACAAGATTAATGCTTTTGTCTTATAGCTGCCTAGTGTGTGAAGATTTCAAAAGCTTCGTCATGTGGTTAAACATCTCTCCACTAAATACTTGCATAAGAACAGTAATCAGTAAACTGTTAGTGCCTACGAGTTATACAGCTTGGCAACTTTAATACATACGAACAGAGTTAAACTGTAGAAACAACACCAATCACAACAGCATTTTAACTAAATAAACAACAAGCTATTGCTCAATTTTTGTTTTTGACCTGTCAAGAACTTCACAGCAGCACACAATTTTATGCCGATTTCTGGTCTACCTTGATGCCAAGAATGTGTGTTCCAACTTTAACCAATTCATCTGCAAGATCCAAGTAATACTTGGTGTTGTATTTTTTCTTCTCTGGATTCGACACGTCTCCAGTGTATGAAATGGCTGCTTCAACAACACCACCTACAGCCACAACTTACTCGTTTTTAGGTCGCCAACATTGCTCAAACAGCCCCATGCTGTAACTTGGTACATTGTAAGAGAAGAAATGTATAAGAGTTAAATTAGTAAAATGCTACATAAGTAACCAAGTAACACCTCTACAGAAAAATAAACGAAATTCATTAATTAGAACTACAAAGAAAATAAATTCATTTTGGTTAGACCATAACCTACCTGCTTTCTGGACTGCTTCCATACCAACAATCATGTTTGGAACATAGTTCAGAGAATCAAAAATTCTGAATATGTCCATTCCAGACTTCACTGCTAGCTCACAGAATCTGAAACATAGGTAAGAAACTTAAAGTTAAGGAACACATGGATAGCACAGCCACCCACACAAGTGCTCTCATTCAATCAATAATGTGAAGTACTACACTGGAAAAATAAACATCAAAATGCAGCTATTTCCAAAGCTACTGGTCTCAGGTACTCTGCACTCTTGTGAGGTACTTGAAAGATACTACATAACAAACTAATTAACCAAGTAACTAATTACCGTATTTTCGCGAATATAACCCGCGGGTTATACAAAGTTTTACAAACGACGCACCCTAGATGCGTGGTATATTCGTGGGCGTGTTATATAAATTTAATATTACACAAACTCTGTACAATGGATGTCCTCAAAATCGTTAAACATGAAGTCCGACATCATTCGTTTATTATTACCGGGTATTATCAAAATAGAACAGTCAGCTTGACAAGCGCCAGACAAGATAAAACAGAAATTTTGAAAATACTTTCATAGATGAAGAAGTTACAATTTTTTTAGTAAGACCAGGTCACCCGATATTTTTCATCCCACTTCACGCGTTCGGACCACGTACGCATGTAAACTCGTGTCAAAGTCGGGATTTCCTTTGCCAAAGCCACTTTATTTTCTTCATTTGATACATGAGACAGTTTTTCATTGTCAGATTCATCAAAACTGTCATCATTTGGACCTAATTTCTCAAGCAAACAGCAAGTTTATTTCATCCCAGAATCCGCGAGTCCTATCCGCCATCTTGGGTCATTCAAATACGCAACAGATTCAAAAGTCCATGTTTATTGGTTGAATTACGTATTTACGTTCCCATTCTAAAAATATCCCACTTATTTCTGCGCCTAATTATATTATCTTGGCCTATTTGACGTAAAGTTTCGAAAATATAAGGCTTTTGGTAGGTCAACGAACGTTATTCAAATATTATACGGCTAGCGTACGCGTTAGTACATATGTTTAGATGCCCGTTTTGATTGGTTGAATTACGTATTTGGGTTCCCATTCTAAACATATCTTCCACTTTTTTCTGTACTGAACTATATTATCTTGGCCTATATGACGCAAAGTTTAGAAAATATGCTTTTGATAGGTCACCAGACGTTATTACAATAGTAGGCTACACAGCTACTACACTACAGTGCACGTGCGTCGTTTAGGGGTTAATCCGTTCAGTGACTATAGCGCTATAAGTCTTCCGACAGGGAGACCTTACCTTGTGAAGATTCCAGTAAAGAAGTAGTAACAAGGTAATTTTCAGGATTTAAATGTGTACAGAAAATTTAGATAGAAAACTTTATTGAAATGTTCGCTTTTTTCACGATTCTTCACTTTCTTTGCAAAAGGAATTTTTATCAAATAAATGATTTTTATTTGCGTCTAATAGAAACAGTTATGACTATATTCGATTAGAAATTTTATTAGGTTAAGTAGCACTAACGTTAGACGTTTTCGGAGATTTTCGTCTATTACTTCATTGGTGGACGCCTGAAAATACGTGCGTCTTATAATTGGGTGCGTGATATATAATTTTATTTTTACACAAACCCTTAAAAGTAGCGGGTTATATTCGTGTGCGTGTTATATACGAGTGCGTGTTATATCCGCGAAAATACGGTAACTAAGTAACTTATTATCTACCCCTCCAAAAAATCTTACATTTTGGCAAGTAAATCCAAACAAACCTGCTGCATTACCACCTATATACTTCAAAGTGCCACCTAAGCATCCATAACAATATCATAATCAATTGTGATTTAATAATTAATCAGCTTAAATATATGCTAAAGTCCTGAAAATTGGAATGCTAACAGCATTTATGTTCTTGTTAACCTCTCCTAACATCAGTTAACTTACTAGCAACACGTCCATTACCAGTAAACTTATTCCAACATTTTCTTTTGATGAAATAAAGCAAAACTACACTACGTTTACATGTAAATGAAGGAACATGAACAAACTTGAAGACGACGTTATCCGGATAGTTAGTGTATCCAACTGCATTTGCTCCACGCAGAAGCATCTGAAAGGGAATATTTGGAGTGAGCTGTCGCAGGTCATGCAATCTCTCCCATGGATCCTCGTGCAGAAATCGCATTGCCACATCAAACGTGGCCCCTGAACAGTAGAAGATACATCATCATCACCACCATTTGATATTACTCTGTCCCACACACATTATCCTTAATTTGTGTCGAAGGAGGATGCTCCGTAAAAAAGAATTGTATTACACTTCACAATGGAATGTAGTGAACTGTGAAATGAACATTCCCATCGAGTGACTTTGACCTGTAGCGATGGTCGGTCATGAGATCTGGGTTGTGAAATTGTGCAATGATGTAGTAAAGTTCACAAGTGAACAGTTGCATTGTTACAGGACACAGAAAGAAAAATTATGTCCAAAAATGAGTCTGGCTCTGTTTAATAAATAGTTTATTTATCGGTCACTCCTTTTACAGTATAGTTGGGGGTGCTCGATAGTGTAGTGGTTGGCATGCTGGACTGTCAGTCGTGAGTTCAGGGTTCAAATCCCCGCCAAGGCAGAAATTTGGTTCGAGATTTATGCTCCACCTGCACCTCTAGCCAAATTGTAATCAATAATGAGTACACTGACCGTACATCATCGGTGGGAAGAAGAGACGGCAAGGGAGAGGACTGGCCACCCACCCTCATATGCCGAGGCTAAGAAAATGAAGTCGTTAACACTTCATACACAAGGCTGCCTCAGGGATAGCTTAAGGGAATGCTCTTCTTCTCTTCTCATTGCCATTCAGTATACTTTATTTTGTCTTGCAGAAAAAACAAACGTACCTCCCCAGTTTTCCAAAGCGAACAGGCCATTCAGATGCTGCGTGACAAATGGAGAAATGCGTTTCATGTCAAATGTGCGCATCCTTGTGGCCAGCAGTGACTGATGGGCATCACGAAATGTTGTGTCCATCAGCAGTAGGCCCTGATGGCTTCGGACTGCCTTGGCAAGTCCTTCTGGTCCTTTCTCTTGTAGCACATTGCGCCAACCTTTCGGGAAAGGATGACCTGCAAATTTCCATCTTGTCACTTCATCATAGGACTGAATTTTTAAGCACTAAATTCCTTATAACCTAACAATTTGGTATGTATTTTTGTACTTTTAAAGTCCCTTCAACAAGAGAAACCAGAGTAGAAAATATTTAAATTTTTAAATATATAAACCTCTTTAACACTCTTGTGTCTCATCCCAAAAATGTGCTTTCTAACCTTTTCCAACCTTTCACATCTGCTTGTTCAATTCCTCCCACCATCAGTACCTACCTTACTAACCATTTCCAACCTTCACATCTGTTTTCAGTATAACTGACTTGCTACACACACGCACGCACGCAGTCATCTGCAGAAACTATTTTAATGCATGCCTTCAAGCAGTGCAAAATTACAGCCTATAGCACAATGCAAAAGAAATAACTGCATAACAGCTGCAGAAACTGACATTTTTTATTTCCAGTTTTTTACAGTTCATATGTCAATAGAAATGGAAATCATGAAGAAGAATTGCATCATTCCAATTCAAAACAGGATTATGTTGACTGGATGAGTAGAAAGATGGAAGCACGTTTGAGGAGACATGAAATATAAATAGATCAAAAATTCACAAGCATAAAGTAGGGCAACAAAATCTGGAGGAACCTGAACTCATTTGTCAACTACTGTTACCAATCAAACCACCAAAACAATTCACATCTCACTGGATCAGTAACCTTTCCAACCATTTTAATAATGAAAAAAACAAGAAATCTGATATAATTATTTATGAAATATTGGTTTAGCATAGCAACTATACTCCAGATATTTACAGCCTTATTTGTTCTTATTATTCATATAAGAGTAGTATATTCTGAGTAAACAATATGACCCCCTGGTAGCAGTATGCGCTGCGGGGTCCGCCTCAGTCCCCAGGCCATGCTTCGCCTACACACAACCAAAAGGGGCAGTAATTTTTTTACTCATGATATACTACTAATAGTACTTACTAACAATCATTGTCCACACTCACAATAATCAGTTTCAATACCAGCTAACAACAGGATCAACATATCTCACCTCACAATCATGGCTGGTTAACAATTAAAGAAACAAATAAATATCTGCTCTGATCACACCCGTATCATCCGACATTTACCACTTTAATGCAGAGCGTGTACTAAAATGTATGGAAAACTAATCCCTTTCGTCACTAAAGGGTTAAACAATGTTACCACTGTGTCATTATTATTGATTAAGGCAGTGCTTTTTTTCTGGAAAAAAGGTTCCGGTACGGAACAATAAGTTCCAGAACAGAATAATTATGGGCAGGCTAACATGTTGAGAAAAACGGGATTGGGGGCTGGCAGGGGACTCAATAAACACTGAAAAATTATTGTTTTTAGTATTAAAATAAATAAATTATTTTTCAGTACCTGAAAAAAAGCACTGGATTAAGGTAACACTGACCATACAATATAGGTCAAATTTTTTTCAATCACAGCTTGATACAGTGTACCAGGTAAAATTCGGTACAAATCAACTTTATGCTCCTGTTCAGTTTAACTCTGGTCAAAATTTTTCAGATCAGTTGACACAAGGTTTCGTGTCAACAGTTAAATTTAGCATTGCTATAAATTGATACTTTGTTAATGTCTCAGAAGTTTAGGATTATATTTTATAGGTTTAGCAATCTACATAAAAATTTTATGATTACATTTTTATTAAAAGACATCAGCAAAAAACTGTTTTAAAAACGAGTCTATAATCTATATATGCCTCAGCCCACATACACACATAAAAAATAAACATTGAACAACAGACTGTCAGTGTACGATTTAAGAGAATCATACACTGGACTAGAATTTCTGGCAAATTTTGGGCTTTTATATTCAGGCATTTTTATGCCTGGTTACAAGTCTGTCAGTCAAAAGCTACGTCCAGTCCCGTATTTGTATTTGTCAAGTTCTGACTTACGAATAACTTTCTCACTATCCGAAGATGCCGAATCAGATTCTGAATCAGAGCTAGACGAAGTTTCTGAGTTCTTTGAAACTGCAGAACCCAAAGCCAACCAGCCAAGCAACAAGATCAGAAAACAGAAACAATTAAGCAGTTATGTTACTTTCAACAATTTATTTACGTGCACAAAAGTCTAGTGGTTAAATCATGCAGGATTGTCAAATGAAGGTATGGGTTCAAATCCCTGCCAGGGCAAATCTTTTCTGGAATTCAGCACCCCTTAGCAAACGGCTCTCAGTACTCTCTACATTATAATACAACTGTCACTTGATAATGCCCTCCTTACGAAGTTCAGTTCTGATGCAAGCAGGAGAGTAAGTAAGTAAATTCTTTATTAACCAATTGCTAATAACACTTCGGTGTACAGACATCTAATAAAGTTAAAACATGTTATGTTAAAAAGTAAAATATCAAACATCTAACACTAAACATTTTGCGAATCAGGATGTCAGAATTGTACAGTCATGGGCATGGGGAATGGACAAAGTACATAGGTTTGGTTGGAGGTAGTAGTTCGTGCAGGATGTGGTCCAGGCCCGTTAGGACAGTTCCAAAGAGGCGGCCGGCGTCATCGCAGAATTGTTCAAACATTCAGGAGTCCTCGGAGAGGTAATGAAGGCATATCAGTCAACGCTAGGAGTCGATTCCCCTGCCTTCATCCCAGCAAAGCCCCACCGGGCGGGGGACATACAGCATTCTAGCCAAGGTGGTGGCATGTACATCAGGGAGCCGGTAAGGCCATGTGCCACAAGGATATGTAGGGCATGGAAGCATAGGCGTAGACTCTGGGGGGGCAGCCGGGGCACGTGCCCCCCCAATAATCGAGGAGCCGGGGCAACGCCCCCCAATAATCGAGATGAAAAAAAAAATATGAAGGTATATTTAATTTCACGAAATTTGTTCGAGAGGAATCGGTAAAAAAAGTTAATGACAGTGTGGTGTGAGGACAAACCGGTGAAAAGTTTATGATGGTGTGTATGATGGTTGATGGTGTGTAGTGAAAAGAAAAGAGGCGAATGACTAAAAAAAAAAAAAGGTCATCAACTTTTTTTGAAGATGAAATATTCCGAAAAAGATTTTGTAAATTCAGAAATGTTTCGGGAAAATGCCCCCCCAATATTTTGTAGAAGTTTACGCCAGTGCATGGAAGGATTGATGTGTCTGACAGCATAGGTAGTCGATATGAGAATTGAAATTAAAAGAGCCTGAGAGAGTAACTCCCACTATTGAAAAATCAGGGATCCTGGTTAGGCCAGGTACGGCGCTGGCTATGATAGCTAGGCAAAATCTCATTCTGGGCCAATGGATTATTAACTCACATGACTTCAGGTAGCAAGGGAGAGGACTGGCCACCTGCCCTCGTATGCTGAAGCTATGATAATTAAGTTGCTAGCACATGATACCTATGGTTGCATCACAGGGCTAGTTTAAGGGACTGTTCTAACACTATGCGATCCTTACTTACTTTCAACATTTCGTCATGTTATGTTAAAAAGTAAAATATCAATCGCAAGCAATACTTTCATTGCAGGCTTGAATTTATAATAGCCAGGCTTTTAGCAGTCTCGAAGAAATTCATTCATGCTTCTAAACATTCACCAGTCCGATTTGGTTGCCTCAAAAGTTAGAAATATACTGTACACAAGAAACAAACTTCCTTGGCAGAAGTTCGGAATTTGTCTTCACATAACATGTTTTAACCATCTCCGAATATGTTCATCAACCCAAGCACAAGTGACATTTAGTAATTTAGTTTAGAAACCTTTAAGCAGATGCAAAGGTTTTTCTTGCCATTAGAACTTGTTAAATGCAAAGGGAATATATTTTGCACTAGAAATTTTGTTAAAGCACAAAAAAATGCTGCAGTAAAAATATAAATTCCATGCTAAGAATTAACAAGTGGCGCTCAAATAATTTCATGCACAAGTTTAGACTGCTATCATACAGTCAAACAAAGAAATCTAACATAATTAGTTATTTAAAATAAAGAAAATAAAGAAGTTTTAGAAGACAATAGTAGGTCTACTGGCAGACAGTGCCACAGACTTTAACAATTTACACAACAACCACATGACATGAGCCACCTAGCACATTTTACGGCTTCTTGACAACAACAAAACATAAAATGCCTCAATTTGTGAACTACAGTAAAACAACACTTTATACTGGCTTTATACAGGACTCCACTTCCTGCTTCTATTCATTAACTTAAGCACTTTTTTGAGCTACTTAAAAGGTACTATATCAAGCGTCTAAATACCTAACCAACCGCGACTTCTCGATACATCATTGTGGAATGTTCTCCAAATGTAGGTCATACCATTCACCTCAAAGATCAGTCATGCATGAAGAACTTTATTAAACAATACATGAAGAACTTTATTAGACAATACCTTAAAACATCACGATACATGACACACTAGTCTAAACAGAACAATTTTTAAGTACTGATGTTTGTACACAAAACATTATATATCGACCGCTAACTTCCACATACGATACTCTAATCATACAGCAAGTGATTTATCTGAACAGTTACCGTGGCTTACCTAAGTGCGAGGTAGCTGGTACAGCAGGTGTAATTTTGGCAGGAGGAATATCTGTTCCAAGGGGTGTCAGTGGTCCATTCACCATCACATTGCCCAGATAGTAGAGCAGCTTCTGCGCTCGGTTCTGTGATGGATGAAACTTGAACAGCCTTGGATTCTCATCAAGGAAATAAGTGTCAATGTTTCCAGCCAAAAATTTTTGATGACGCAAAACATTCATCAAGAACGGCGTGTTTGTCTGAAAATAAGAAATGCTCACTTACAACATCAAATTTATGCAGATAAAATTAATAATCAAATCAAACTAATCTCAAGAATCTGTGGAATAAATAAAAGAATGAAGCTAATCTTAGCATGAAGTCAATCTCAGACTTAATTCAAATAGAATCCGGGTAACCTCAGCCTTAATGCAATCTTAAAATGAAGTTAATCTTAGAATACATCTAAACTTTGAATCAAACTATGGTAGTAGAATTGTGTGACTCCAAGTGCACATTTAAACAGTGCCTCTTCGTTATGTTAAATTCACTCCTCGCTCGACAACAAAATCCCCATATAGTCAAAGTTAACGTCATAATTGCTAAATTACCTGAAATGCCCGATTCCAGACTCACCTTGACGCCTCTTATACGGAACTCCATCAAAGCCCTTGCCATTTTGGCACAGGCACGTTCGTGGTTCCCTGCGTGTGCGATCACTTTGACCAACAGAGAATCATAGTATGGAGAAATGATTGCACCAGCAAATGCATTTGCACTGTCCAATCGTATCCCCATGCCCTCTCCACTACGGAACACCTAAACCACAAAATGTCAGCAGTCACACCAATAACAGTACAAACAGTCTAACATTATATCTACATTCTATAGCACTTTACTCTTTAACATACATCTTATAAGTATCTTAAACTACACTTGTTTACGTCAGTTAGGTAGTCATGCGGCACTTTTTAAGGTACCTACAATGCACTATATATGTGTACACAAACAAATACTACAGTAGGCCTACAACCAGTAGAATTAACCTCCACTCAGGATTCAAACTAAATCTCTAAACTGCTGCATCAAATCCCTAGTGTTTTCCTCTTGGAAGCAAATGAATTGTCTTTTGCTTTTATTTACAAAATCATAAATGTTCCATACAAACTGATTCAGATACAAACAAATGTAGCTAAAAATATAGTCTTGAGTTTGCAGATCATTTAGCTGAATCAGAACAGGAAACACAACACTGCAACACTGAATTTATAATAAAACGTAGCTCCTTGCTCTGTCTATCCCCAGAAATTTTAGTATTTCCACAGATTACCTCGATCCGCCCCGTGTCTGGTCGGAAGTCCTTAGCCGGATCCTCCGTTGTCATACGACACTGGATGCTGCTTCCATTGGGGTAGATGTTGTGTTGGTTAAGGCCTATTTCCTGCAGGGATTTGCCCTCCGACACACGGATTTGCGAGTGCACCAAATCAACACTAGACATACAACAGGACAATTCACTGCTTACTGGCCGATTGTTTTTACTGATATTTATTCATTGACAGCACAGAATGTTCATATGGTAACTATTATTAGAGTAGGTAGGATCTTAATCCCCTATACTTTAGGCTACAAACAGCCTGGAGACAAGTCCAAGACCAGGACATGTGGCAAAGAGTCATGGAAATGCCAACACGCCATTAATGATGATGATAACATAAAAATGCTATAACTGAAAGTTAAAATTATGAAAAAATTATATACTGCTCACTGCCAGATTGTTTTTAACCAAAATTAAAATCATAGATTGAAAATAAAAGTCAATTTCCAAACCGTTTAATCAGGTGGAAACTCTAACTGATTAAATGGCACTTAAGGTTTCATATCATAACATGATACCATAATGAAGATACGCTTTTCAGAATAATTAAAATTCACGACAATTTTGAAAACCTAATGGAAACTAAACTTTATTGAAAATCACAAAAAAATTCAATATTTAATATTTTATTAAAATTACCCAAAAATCCCAATGAAAAATAATTTCATCAACTTGATATTTTTCATGAAAATTAAATATAGCCATTCCATAAAATTTGTGTGTGTTTTACACCATCATTGTCTAAATTAATATTAACTCTTTAGAAATAAATCATACAAGACAAGTAAAGTTTGTTACTAACTCATTTATTATACATTTATTAGTTATTATGCTTAGGCACACAAGTAAATCTAAATCTGAAGAGTTAAAACTTTCCTGTTATATCATAAGAAAACAGGAACAAACCCCGTTATTTCCTCTGTGATCGTATGTTCCACCTGGAGACGCGCATTCACTTCAATGAAGAAATATTTTCCGTTTTCATCCAGCAGATATTCCACGGTTCCAGCATTCTCGTAGCCGACGTGCTTTGCCAGCCTCACTGCATCTCGAGTCATCGAGTCTCTTATTTCGCTTGGCAGATTTGGCGCCGGCGCGACCTCGATCACCTTCTGGTGTCGTCGTTGAACGGAGCAATCCCTCTCGTAGAGGTGAACGACATTACCATACTTGTCACCGATGATCTGGACCTCGATGTGACGCGGTCGCTCGATGAACTTCTCGAGGAAGAGTGCTCCATTGCCAAATGCAGCCAAGGCTTCAGAGTGAGCACGTTCAAACTGTTCCTCGACTTCCTTTACAAGAAGGAAAAGCAGCGACAAACATACCGCCTTTTAAACTATTAAAGAACTTTGAGTGCTGTTGTTGACAGTGGTAGTATCTGTATCTCTCAACAAACCCCTATAATGAATTCATAGTTCTTCAAGGTTCTTCAGTTTTCCTCTGATTTCTCCCTGGCTCCTCATCCTAACATCTTCCAGTAAACCTATTTCCAATTCGATCTTCTGTGTTTTTTTATCAATCACTGAGCACAAACCTTGAGCAAGTAATTAATGCGCACTTGCCAAGTGTTATCGACATGATATAATACTAAAACAGTTACACCACACAAGGCTGCAAATACGACAGGCTCAACATATGATAGCAAGATGGTGCAGTGAAAACCTCACTCGTAAACTCAAAAAATTCTAAAGCGCTGCTCCAAAGTTAAGTAAAGGCCACCGGTTTATTCACGAGCACCAACTGTGAGAAAATTTATTAACAGAGCCAAGGGAAGGAATGGCAACATCCAACAAAATTGTGTCATGAATAATTGGGTCATGAATAAGAAACATCCGACTTCACGAAATGACGATGTACTTACGGACATCTTCTGAACACGTCTCATTCCTCTTCCACCTCCACCATATGCAGCCTTGAAGATGGCTGGAAGGCCATATGTCTCACAGAAGGCTATGGCATCTTCCACTTTTTCCACTGGACCCGGAGAGCCAGGCACTATCTGTACACCTGGAGCCAATGCAATGCATCCAATCAACGCAATACCGATAATTACGTAAATAACATATACACTTAACCTCAAAGCATTCAAATAAATAAAACTTGTACACCTCAGCTGAACTTGTACAGCTCAACTGAACCTGTAAAACTCATTGAAATTGTACAATTCAACTCAATATAGAAATCTCAACATCTTCAATAAAACACACAAGGAAAGGCTATTCTGTTGAGCACTGGACCACGTGACCTTATGATTGTTAATAGGTAATGCAGTGCATACTAATTGAGCAATTAATTTGCTTAACCTTAGCAGTCCAGAATAGGTCAAAACAACATAACCAGTTAAATATGTATTTATCAAGACACTACTAAGTGTGTCTTAAGACAGTTTGAAAAAGTTTGCTGAACAGATCTGAATGCAAAAGAACATAAACGCAATGAAAGACTGCAGTATTCATCAGATATCACTAAGAACAAGACCAGCAGATTAGGCCCTGAACAAGTCTTTCATTTTTCATTAGCATATTAGAGTCAGAGAAGGCACCATACCTGCTTCAATGGCCGCCAGGCGAGCCTCCACCTTGTCTCCCATCTGGAAAATGGCCTTTGGAGTTGGTCCGATAAACCGAATTCCAGCATCGATCACTGCCTGTGCAAAGTCACCTCTCTCCGACAGAAATCCATATCCTGGATGGATTGCATCGACACCATTCTCCTGGAAAGTATCATTACCAACAGCCGCTGAACAGCAAGTCCCTTTGATATGGCAGCAGACACCTCGGAACTGTTCTGCCTCAAGCAATCTTCCGTCATTGTTACTGTTTGTACATTACAATGACATCACAGTTTATTTAAATAAACACGAACATTCAATCATACACTTCCTATATCATTCCTGCTACATAAACTTCAATAAGATATATAAATACTAATTATTAACCTGAAGAGACTGACTAATTAATGATACCTATACAGCCAGGCAAAGAGAGATGCAGAGATCCATTGATGGCACCAAGAACTTTCAGATTACTTTGCCTCACCTTTCCAGGGATCGGCCAAGAATTACCGCACACAAGAGACAGACATACAACTATATGCATATTGAAAGTAAACAAAGGAAATATGCAGCAAGACCATGAATGGGAAAAATGACATCACATGTCTTTTTGCCGGTTCACGCGGGTCGAGAGCGCTGCTGATTTGAGTGGCGCTGTATAAATGTTCAGTTACAATTACAATTACAATAACATAGTCAGGAGACTGACTGTCTTAACACTTATTAATGAAAAGCTGTATTGTTTTCCCAGTAGCTGTTAGCGTCTCCAAATTCCTAAAGAGTTAACACTTTAACAACGAGATGTACTAAAACCAACTGGGAAACCACAGCACACAGCAACTAGTTGTTAAAGTGTTAAAGAACAGATGGAAAAGGTAGGCCAGACGAAGAAAAGATCACAATACACCCCAAGCAGAACAAGATAGCTCACAACTGCAATGCGAATAATGTCTGGTATGTTGAGGTAGGCAGCGACTGGAGGCAGACCCTTGCCAACCAGGTAGGACTCGTCTGACTTCAGCCTATGCAACTGCTGACGATCCTGTTCGGAGTAGATGGACACTGTTCGAATTCCCATCTCGGTACAGGCACGAAACACTCGAATGGCGATCTCTCCTACAGCACAAAATGACTATCTGCAATTAGCATAATTATTACCATATTTATATCAATTAGGTGGTGCTTAAGAGTGTAGTGGTTAGCATACTGGACTGTCAATCAAGAAGTCGGGAGTTCAAATCCCTGCCAAGGCAGAAATTTGGTTCGAGATTTCTGCTCCACGTGCACCCCAAGCAAACTCAGCTATAATGAGTACACTGACTGTACACCTGCCCTCATATGCTGAGGCTAAGAAAATGAAGTCACCAACACTTCACACCCATGGCTGCCTTGAGGCTAGCTTAAGGGACTGCTCTTCTTCTTTATTTTCTTATATCAGTCAGGCCCTTAACCAGAAATAAAGAGTAGGGCGTCCAAAAGCATTCAAAGTCGTGACCGCCTGATGCCGCGACCGTACGAGTCCGACTGCAAAAGTCTGCAATGCCCCTACACTGAATGACTTTTGGGATCACAATTAACAGTTTTGTTTTATATACAGTGATACAAACAACAATCTGTTGACTTCAGATTGTAATTTTTAATTCCTTTATTTGATTATTATTGCCTAGCGAACAGACGTTACTTGTTATCAATCCAAACCTCTATAATTATTCATAAGGTCAAGGTACTTATATAGTCAAATCAGTTACCAATTACCATGAAACAACCTCATCTAATTGGCACTTAATTACACCTATCCTGGATCATAAATAGCTGCTAGAGAAGTGTATCTTGTGTGAGAAAAGGAACTTCGTTACACAGATGAAGGGGAATGGATTATACATTATAGCCTATCACATTTAGGACGTAGCGTCCATGCACAATTTATGGCCGTCCAAAATGATTTTCAGCCATCCAAAGGATGGCTGGACGGGTGGCTGGCTAAGGGCCTGATATCAGTTAATTTACATAAAAGTTACATAATAATAATTAGTGCTTGCCTTAAAACGTGTCGAACTGTACGGGAGCATCCTCTGAGAAGGTTACAAAGCAGGGACCTTGAGCAAGTGCTTCACTCACGACTGCTCGGCACCATCAATGCTTGGTCTTGAGATAATGGCGCTTAAGAAAAGCATAACAATAATAATAAACCCATTTTCTGTTAAATTAAACCAAATACCACAAGTCTGCAATAACATTTTACCTCTGTTAGCCACTAGCAATTTCTTGATTGGCTTGTACTCGTGAACTGCGACGACCTTTGATTCGGCCTCAGACACCTGGGAACTGTTCTGTCTCAAAGAGGACAGAAGTGTCCAACAAGTGGGGCATTTTCTCGTGGCGTACAGACCATCCGCTGCAGGTCGCGACAGTTGCCGCACCCGAGAACACAAACGCAACATTGCAACTGGGTCAACTCAGACACCTAGAAGAAATGAGAATCGTTAACATTAATAGCGATACCTAATAGCAGTGCAGGTATCCCATAACAATATTATATTAACTACAATGTTAGTATTAAAAAATGTATTTCATGTGTAATGCCAATTCTATACTGCTTCCACCTGTAAATAACCTCTTTGTACTTCTTATTACATGCACAACACCAGGAGTTCTTAAGCTTAGAAGCAAATTTAAAATGCAGAATTTGGTTTGATTCGTGGACTTCTGGATTATGCATACCATATGTAAAACCATGTACAGGGCAGACTGCCGTGTAATCACATAGTGTTTGAGCATACAGACTGAGCTGACGTGTGCTTGCTATTACCAACTGCGTCGGCTCCGAGTCGTTTCCCGCTCTTTCTTTTTCTTCAGCCTCCACCTTGGTCCACGCATTTGTTGTAAATAGCTTGGACTACTGTTCCTCTCTCTTTCTTGAACTCCCTCAGGTCCGTCTCTGTTGTTTGGAGGGGTTTTGCGGACGGCTGCATGCTTGGTTTGGGGTTTCACCAGATATGACCATGTTTCCGAATACATGAGAGATGTCCTTCACTGGCTCCCAGTCCAGCAGCGCATCCTTTACAGGGTCTCCTCCATGGCCTGGCAATGTGTCTTAGGCCGGCACCGGTTTACCTTCGTGAGTTATTTACTCTAACCTCTGCCTGTGCGGGGCGCAGATCCTTGCGCTCAGCCTCCCGAGGAGATTTTGTTGTTACCTACGCTCGTACTGCCATAGCACATTTCTTTTTGATCGGGCCTGGGCCGGGAGTGCCTCTGAGCAGATTCCTTGAAGGGGCGCTATATAAATCTTATAGACAGATCTATATAGATAGATAGATAGATAGATAGACAGATCAAATTTGAGTTGCTACCAGTGTAGTAATGGTATATAGGTAATACAAATAAAAAACAGTTACAAGAGCCTAATATTTCATTTACGAGAAATTGTAACTGTTAAAACAAGAAACATGCAAAACACAATCACAAGGGTTAAAATGTCAGTGGGGTAGAATTTTACATAAGTGATAAAATACTGCATATCAGCGACCAATCTGAAAACAATCATAAGCTATACATGGTCAATAATATCACCTGGAGAGTTTCACACAATTGCCACAAAGGTGACCAAGGTGAACATGAGTGGTAAACAGACTCAACTTAAGTAGGTCATACATAACCCTGATGATATAAACCAGTGGTGCACAACGTCCGGCCCATGGGCCACATCCGGCCCATGACGAGTTGTCATGTGGCCCACGATGTCCAACAGAAAAAGCAACTATTTAAGAGCCGGCACCGACATGATCGGCGACATCAGGTCTACAGTGGCTTGCGCACTATGGTCCTTGGAAAAACTATCTGTATTGTAGTAAAATAGAAGTAAGTACTACGAGTCCCCCTTCTCTACAACTCTTTATGTATGCTTTTATATATATGTGTTTTACTGTGCACATCATCTTCATAAACTTTGGCATGCATTCATCTGAACTAAGTGGAGTCGTCACACTTGTTTGGCCCTCAAAGAGTTTAAGAAATCGTTCAGTGGCCCTTGGCTGAAAAAGGTCGTACACCACTAATATATACCAAACATGTGGCTGTAGGCCTCAAACATTTGCATAGTAAAACAGTTGCTTGAGATCTAGAAATCCAAGTTACCCCATACTAAATGGCTTCGTAAAATTTAATACGCAATCCTCAAATGCACCCCAGCAATGCCAGAAATTAATTACCAGTCTGCCATACTATGCCAGGACTCGGCTCTTATCAACTCAGTCTTACCCTAGTCCAGCTAGTAACCTTAAACCTCTTATAGAAGATGAGTCAGTATGAAGCACAAGACATAAAATCACCCAGTGTGCATACCATTTGTGATTAAACTACTTTGCAGGAAGGCCTTAATTTGCATATTCAGTAACCAGAGTCCATCCAATACTAGTGTCTATTACACAAAATATCAACAAGCAGCTTGAAATTAACATTACCCCAACGTCAAATGAAATCCTCATGAACATTAGATAGCTCCCTTGAATGAAGAAGGAATATGCAGATTGCTCCAATTCTACAGCGAATCGTGGGCGACTGCAGATGGGAACAAGGGGATCATTTGCCCCCCTGAATTTTGCGCATATTTTACAAAAATAAAACCTTTATGATGATGATTATTATTATTACAACAGTCCCAAAACGATTTTCAATGCAAGAAAACACTTAATTATTTAGGTAAGTCCTTGAACATTATTTTTAAAGTTGTCACATGTTCTGTGTTTATGAATAGCTTATGCAAAAACGTCATTTTGCTCCTCCATCCCCTAAAAAAATTCCTGCAGATGCCCTTGAGGCCAATTTGTATTGTATTGTATTGTATATGGGCATTTATAAAGCGCCTCTCGCGGTATATACCATTCAGAGGCGCTCCCAGTGCGCGAGACCCCGAGAGAAAAAGCAGGATTTAAGGTGAGAAAAGGAAGAAGCAACGCTACCAGAGAGAATGGTGGTGCGGACAGAAGGAGGAAGTCGTGGTAAAACTTAGAAGACCCTACACAAGTCAACATGCCTTTCCCAGCCATAGAAATTCAGCTAGATTCGTGTCTGACATGACAGATTTACGACTTTGAACTCAGCCTGTAAAGCAGAAACTGTTGCAGAAAACCACAAATTAAATTCTGAATACTTCACCTATTGAAGCATTATGGAAAACTGCTCAAGTGTTTGATTCAAGGATAATGGCTCAACATCATACTGACTTAGCCATCACGGTTTGCTAAATCGAAGTACCGGTAGCCTGTTTGACACACCATGGATCTAACATACATTAGACAGAGCTACTTATTGTATATTTCCAGACACTAGACAAAATGGTATAGTAAAAGAAATACAGTGGCTACAAAATTTAAGAAAAAGTAAGCCTCCACTGCACCGACATATGGGCTACCATACAGGTGTTGTAACCCTCATATCCAAGGAACTACCAGGTCTCAGGGTCTGATACTCAGGGCTGGATTAACCATTCGGGGGGCCCAATGCTAATTACACACGGGGGTCCTTATCGTACTGAGCATGGAATGATGGGGATGCCATAAAGACACAACAATCAAATAGTAAAGAAGGTTCAATGCTGTGTGGCATGCTGCTCAATGCGTATAACATAACTTTAACATTTTGCACCTGGGACCATCTAAGGTTGTTTCAAATGTGTGTGACAGTATACTGACAACATACAATTAGCATAAAATTAAAATCAAAATTCAAATCTGTTTTAAGTTTTAACAGCTCAGAAACATTTGAGATTATTAGCAGCTGCAAACTGTGTAATAATGTCATAAAATGAAATCAAGTCAAGCACATAACTCTCAACACAAAGAAGTTCCAATGTAGTTCGACGTTTGTGGGTCATAGAAGTTCTCTGTTTATTTTTAATAAGTCCCATCTTACTTAAGCAGCATTCACCTGAACAGTTGGAGATCATCAATGATGTGAATGTATGCAGAGTGACAGAAACAGGGAATGTTTCCAAAAGGTTCTCAGTGTACAATAGCATAGCAAAAGTGCCACGTGTGGAAAAACCTCTTGATTTTTCAAAATCAGCATGTTGAACCATTTTGTCAGGGAATGTGTGAGACTGCAAATCTCCTGTGTATGTTGTGGCAAGCCTGATGGAAAATTCTCAAATCCTGTCAGGCTCTAATCTATCAAAATCTGTTACAACTTGGAATACATAACGAACTTCATCGTAAGCGTGAATTCTCTGTGTTGATTGATTGATAGATTATTCATTTATTCTCATCGCACGTTGACACACCGCAACATGTCTTAGCAGTGTCAACAACTTGTCTACAATAACCAAATAGGTTTCAGCTCTAAACTTGTCTCCACCGTGCAAGATGAGCTTGCTGCTATGTGTATGGCAGGAAACAAATCGCGTCGGAATGGAAACAAAAGTGACGTCAGCATAAATTATATATTTACTGAAAGAAGTTGAGCCAAAGAAACGCATGAACACAGCAGTTGGTTACACGACTGACATTTCAAATTTGCAATTTGCTTAGTGCAAATTCTTGCTTACAGTGAAACTAATAAAACTAAGTTCTTTCTTAGAAGACAAATAATTATTTGGTGCAATAAGTTCTGTGCTTGTCCTGCTGTATTCCAACTCCAGTCAGAGGGCCCTCTGTAAGCGGGGTCCCATGCTATTTAAAGTATATTGACCATACTGGTTAATCTGACCCTGCTGATACTCAACAGACCATGATTAGGGTGGTCCATATTTTTACTTGAAATTTCAACCTTCCATCAGCCCAAAAGTTTTCCTTTAGTAGAAAATAAATTCGGCAAAAAATCACTAAATTTGATCCATATTTAAAATATGCTGAAGCTCATGTTTTCACCTAGAAGTGCTTTCAGTTCTCAATACCAACAACATCACGTTAATCGAATTAATGCAAAATATGTTCTGTGGCATACGAAAACAGAGGAAAAATATGAAAAAAACAAATTAATGTTACTGAAGCACTGCTCTGTAAAACTAATGCCAGTACCACAGTCAATAATCCAGACTGGAATATTTTGCAAAGCAGACAGTGACAATGCATCTTCTTGACAGAGCTCAGATATTCCATTGTGACACCTCACATGAAACAATGAGCAATGACTCCTATTATCCTAGCACCAATAAGAGCTGCAATGAAGAACTGTGGTGTAGAAGTTCAATCCTGTCAACTACACTCAGCTTCAATCTCTAAAAGCTCAAAGGCCAAGCATCGGCAATGCTCACTGTGTCAATGCGGTACCGACAAGAAGGCAGCTCATGAATGTACTTCATGCAACCGGCCAGTGTGTGACAAACACAGTCGGCTGCAAGCTGTCTGTCATAGCTGCTATTAAAACTGTTCATCGAAGACGATGAACTCAGCACAGCTCATGACAGTGTTTATTTGAGGAATTAATTAGGTCATCTTGTCCAATCTTCACACTCAAGCACTAATTGTGTCTTGTCACACTATTAGATGGTAAGCAGTACACAAGTAAACAATGAACTGTTAGAGCTTGAACTTGCACATAGGCGTAGCTACATTGAGGCAAGAGGAGGCAGTTGCCTCCTCTTGGTTTTATAAATAAAAACATTTTCCTTGGGTTATAGCCCTGCACCTGGATGTTGCCTCCTCTTGAATGGTGAGTCTTGGCCCAAGATAAGAAATTTAAGAACAAATCCCAAAAAAGGTCATCAATTTTTTTGACAGAAATCTCCCAAAAAAGGTCAGCAAGTGTTTTGTGCAGCAGCAATCTCCAAAAAAGGTCATCAAATTTTTTGTCAAGATTTCTTGCCTCCTCTTGAATTTAAGTCTGGCTACGCTCCTGAACTTGCATCACAATAAAGTGAAGTTTCAACAAGAGCAGAAAGCACTGAACGTGTCATCGACTACTGGGATCCCATGGCACCCCAGTTGCTCATATTAAGGAGTAAAATATGTTTGTGGCATGAGGGTTAATCCAACGATGACCATATGTAAACAAAGCGGCAGCATATGGATTTATGACTTTTTTTGCTCTAAAAACTGTAAATACGCCTCTGCATTAAAAAAGTGCTGCACAATATAACTTACCTGGAGAAAACTGGCTTGAAACCAGTCATGCCATGCAAAAGTTCAAGTCTGAATGACCATTGATTACCACGCAAAATCTGGTAGTCTATCTACTTTCGTAATCATTTCAGCGCAAAAGAATTTGAAACAATTAAGTGTCCTATACCTGGATCTCGGTATCACTTGCCCTAGATCTGAACGAGGACCGGCCCAAAGTACAAAATTGAGTAAACTTTTCCATCAGATGCATCACTGTTAAAGCTTTATTTAGAAAACTGGCTGGGCCAACTTTTAAATAAGCTAACAAGTAAAATATTATTGATATCGAATTAATACATGTTTGACTTCTTTAACATTTAACTTGTTAGAAACACATACCGTCCTATGAACTTGACTTTTCCTATACCGACCTTAACATTCAGCTATGCCGTCTTCGGATGAAGTTCAGCTGGCGTTCGTAAAGTTCAGCTAATAGTCCACTAAGTCTCAGTCGAAAACAAGCATCACACCCCACCATCGGTTCTCTACCGACCTCAACCTTAAGAGGTCACGACTGCGCGCCATCTAGTGAAATACAATCACTGAACAAATCGTCAGATGGCAGCACTGCTCGTTTTCGTGCACAAATTCACTATTTCTGCAGCTTTCTTTGGCCAACCATATTGTGAGTCTCCTCCTCGGGTTTACATCTAGCAAACATTGCTTTCCTTCAGGTAGCGTTATTGTATTGTAGCGATGATTTCACAGTGGTATTTTTCCTCCCCCACGACATAATAACTACGACTTAAGGACAAGAACTCACAATTTTACTCTTCCAGCTAAAGATAAATGTAATTTTATTCCTCGTGTTTTGTTCAAAGATGCTTATTAATTAACACATCCATTTATTCTCCATTCTATTATTATCATGCTTCTGTAATCTGTTGCGTTATTGTCAACTGGATTTGTTGAATTAAACGAATATTGATTGATTGATAGCAACTAAAATTGAAACGCGAGCTACATCAGCATTTAATTGCAATTATAAAAGCCAGCAAAATATGGCATTGAAAAAATATTCATAAGATATGGAATGAGCTTCACTGTTTTTGTTATTAAATTAAATCACGCGTTCAGTAATCCGACGATAATGCTCCACGGCTGTATATGCGTAAATAGTGTGGTGTGTATAAATATGTAATCGGTGTTTTGTTGTTGGTCAACTAAATTGGTCACGGTCGGTAGTTTTCTGACGAAAACAGAATTACAGGTAAACCCGCTTAAAGCTAAAATGTAGTTGTAAAAATTCTTCTGCAAATTAAAGCGATGATACTACTTTCGCTGTGTCTAAGGTAGAATATAAATGATCTTTCATATTCAAAGCGAGGTTTAAAACTAAAGAATTCTGCAAGATTGGCAGTGTTTACCATTTGGCTGAACGACAGAGGAAGGGAAGAACGAATGAAGAAATACGTTGCACAATTACTTAAAATTTTCTTAGAAACCTCAAGGTGGTTTGACTGGTTAAGAAGCAGGTTAAATTCATATTTAATTATAGATATTATAGTCAGTTCTGAGTGCAGTCGAGTTGGGACTAGAGTGAAGTTATGTGAGGTATTTTGGGATATCATTACGCTGTTCCACCTTGTTGATTCGTCCAGACGTCTTCCTGTTGTCTATTATGACTGTATAATAACACTGTCACAATAGCAGTGCTGGGGAAACTGTGACAAGATTATTAATAACTGCATTACGCTTATGATTTTCAGCTGATGTGTTACAGATTCAATTATGGATGATGCCCTGGATATCACAGATGAAGAGATTGATCGATTGATTGCAGAAGGTTAATCTTGAGTCCTGTCAACTGTAAATCTATAAATAGTTAATCTATAAATAGTCTTATCTTGAGAAATCATGAATCACCTGTTGAAGCAGTCTGTTATTCTTTACAATGGCCTTAGTATTAATGCAGAAGTTGTGCATTATTGTGAGAGTCAAGCCTTTGCAGAAAGCAAGATTGTTTTATCAAGAAAACAACCTGTAAGCTATACTCACCTGTTGTGAGGAATTCTATGCTGTGTTGCAAAATTATTGAACCTGCTCTGATCAACTATCTTTTCATGGTTGGCTGTATTCATAGTTGTGTAACATAGACATACGTGGGCAATACATGTAACATGCACGTCTGTATGTATGTATGTGTGCGTGCATGTGTACTGTGTTTGTATGTATTTATGGATATAAATATCTGCACATTCTTGACCTTTTGGATTAAAGCAGCTTGCCACAGACTTTGACTTGACAGTGGGACTGGAGTATAGTGTGTCCTAACTGGAAGTTAATAATCATTATATTGAAAAGTAATGGCACATGATTATAAGAAGTCTTCATGCAGAAAAAAAGATTATGGCAAGTAGCTGATTAAGTATTTCTTTATTTTACAGTCTTGTGATTAGTAATGCCATTCTTATGATTATGATGAAGGTATGCAAAATCAGCTGTTACAGTTTTAACTACTGTTGCAATGGATCTTAGAAGAAAAACTTAAAAATGAGACTGCTTAAAGTACGATATGATATGATGATGTTCAAAGAAAAGTTAGTAATTTGAAATGAATTTTCTGTTTCAGTTACTGATGAATGTGATATCGGAGATGCAAATGACTATGATGTTGTGTCTGAATTTGATGATGTCATCATGGCTGCAGATTCCTCAAAAGTAGAATCAGTTACTGTGAAGGATGATGCCAAAGTGGAAAAGCCGAAAGAAGACGCAGTGGGTGCAGAAAAATCAGCAGATAGTGGAAATGTTAAGATGAAACAAGTAGAATCCACTACTAAGAAAGATGATGGTGCACCTCAAACAACTTCTAATGAAAAAGGGCCAGAAAGTAAACAAAAGGATGAAATTTTGCCTGAAGCAATCACTGAAGCTCCAAGTATGAAGGAGAAAGGGGCAGATAAAAGCAAAGCTGCTTTATCACCTGTGTCTGAATTTGATGATGTCCTCACGGCTGTGGATTCATCAAAAGTGGAATCATTTACTGTGAAGGATCATGCCAAAGAGGAAAAGCCGAAAGAAGACAAAGTGGGTGCAGAAAAATCAGCAGATAGTGGAAATGTTAAGACGAAACAAGTAGAATCTACTACAAAGAAAGATGATGGTGTGCCTCAAACAGCTTCCAATGAAAAAGAGCCAGAGAGTAAAAGAAAGGATGAAAAATCACCTGTAGCAATCACAGAAACTCCAGTTATGAAGGAGAAAGGGGCAGATAGAAGCAAAGCTATTGTATCACCTAGAGCAACTGGAAAACCTCTGGGTGGAAAAGTAGCTGGAAATACAGACAAAAAAGAGGAAACTCCTATAGCTAGTGGAAGGAAGCCTGCTGGCAAAGAAGCAGGAAATAAAGATGTGAAGAAGGCATCTACCAAAGTTATTGAGCAGAATGTTGGTGAAAAAGAAATGGGAAACAAAAGCAAATTGCCTGAAAAGACCAGTAAAGCTCCAGATGGGAAAGAGGTTGGGAAAAATATCAAAGATGTGAGATCACCTGGAGCGAAAGGAGGAAAACAACCTGGAAAGAAATTGGATACTGGTGACAAAGGTCAAACTGTTAAAGCAGCTTCAGCAGAAACCACAAGAGATGTAAGTGGCACTGCTACAAGCAAGAAGGACGTTACAAAATCTTCTGCTGCTGCAGATACTAATATCTTGAATCCCATTGCCATGGTAGCAACTGTCTTGGATGATGATAACACGACTTCTTCAGTTCAGGTGCCAGATTCCAAAGTGACCGATGTGGGAGGGGAAGTTGTTCCTAAAAGCAAGGAGGGAAATGTCAAGGAAGATGAACTCTTTGCACCAGTGATTGAGGCAACGCCACCTGGAACAACAGACCTGGAAACTGCTGGAGTTAGACAGACACCCAAGTTGTCATCCAAAGAACTGATAAAAGATGTCGGTGCCACTTCAGCCACTGTGGCTGCCAAAGATGGTCAGGTCAAAGGTCATGGGAAAGAAGAGGGAATTAAACAGATGCCTGAGTTATTTTGCCAAGAACTGATGGAAGGTGTTGCTGCTGGTTCAGCTGTGACCGATGAAGAAGGTCAGGTCACAGGTCATGGGATAGAAAAGCCTGATGAAAAAGATTCTGACATGTCAAAGGCCAAAAAATCTGACACAGTAAGCAATTGTAATTTAGTCTCTTAACACGTTCACCGCCCAGTACGAGATAACTCGTATATAATTTTGTGACCTATGGCGCCGAGTACGAGATAACTCGTACTATATTTATGTACATACATACATGCACGTATATACATATATGCATGTACATACATACATACATGCATGTACATACATATATACATGTATGTACATACATATATACATACATAACACGTACATACATACATGTGAATACATACATACATACATATATGCATGGTGCATATATAAATACATCCACACGTACCTACATACATGCATACATACATAAATGTATGTATGTATGTACATACACACGTACATACATATATACATACATGCATGTACATCCATATATGCATGTACATACATGTATGTACATACTCACATACATAAATACATACATACATACATATATACATACATAGTTTTACATACATACATACATACATACATACATACATGCATACATATATGCATGTACGCATACATATATAGACACATACATATGTATACATACATACATACATGTGTACATACATGCATGCATGTATGTATGTATGTGTGTATGTATGTGTGTATGTATACATATGTATGTGTGTATGTATGTGTGTTTGTGTGTATGTCGTGTGCATGTATGTATGTACCTATGTATGCATGTATGTATGTATGTATGAATGTATGTATGTATGTATGTATGATTGTATGTATATGTACGTGTGTATGTATGCATGTATGTACATGTGTATGTATGTATATATGTATGTACGTGTGTACGTGTGCATACATGTATGTATGTACATGTATGTTTGTACGTGTGTATGTATATATATATTTATGTACGTGTATATGTATGTATGTATGTATATATGTATGTATGTATGTATGTATGTATGTATGTATGTATATGTACCACCTTTTAAACTTTATCCCACGTTTCTGTGGCGTGGGGAGGGAAAATATGGCGGCGGTTAACGTGTTAAATTATAATTTTAAAGTAGTAGATTCTGGGAAGTTAAGACATTGCAATTTATACTTGGTCATTTACAACTTCAGTTTCAAGTGTTTTGTAATACTGAAATTCAGTTTCATATTTTTATATAAAATAGCTTTAAATTACTCATCGAAAGCCGAGCCTTTCTGACACTGTGATCCTATGATTCACTATTTGCCTTGCAGTGCTCATGCAGTAGAAAACTTACAACTTTCTTAGTTTAATGTATTTAATTTTTCTGCTCATCAGTGCTGGAATTTGACTTGTGTCATGGGGGGCCCATACAGTATACTTTGCATGGGACCCGAAATATCCTAAGGCCGGCACTGTTATTGTGTTTTTTCTTGTTTTTGTATTATATATTTTCCAGGTAAAGATGATCCTTTGTTTTTAGTTTTTTGAGATTAAAAAAATTTGATCCCTCAAGTTTTATATATTTTCTTCTTTTCTCCCTGTTTCCAAGGCACAAGTGTGGTATCTTGTTGTTACTTTTTTTATTTTTTTTCTTCATTATATATTTACGGAATGTATAAGATATTCCAGCTGTGATCTTCTGGATAAGTCTGTACACCCTAAGCCACAGAAAACTGTTCTTCTGTAGACTGTTTTGGAGAGTGTAGTTAATTCCAAGCAATATGTGATTATAGTGAAGTGGCAACACTGAGTGACCCTGTGAAGACTGTAATTTTCTTGGCTGGCTGTAGATTTTGTTGACTGCATCTTTGATTGCCAAATGTTTTGCTGCATATACACTGGTGAATTTAGCACAAGGGACAGAAAACATCTCAAACTTTTTATATATCCCTTCTCTTTTTTGCCGATTTTGTTCTAGCCCTACCCTCCAGCCAATCATCTTCCTTGACTGACTCCGACTCAGAGGTATACGTAGCCTGCCTGCAGTTGACTCTTGTCAGTTATATCTCATCTCTCTTAATTGCATTTATAATTAAACTAAGCAATCTGGAAGCCTTAATTTACCTTCTCAGTAGCGAAAGCTGGAAATGCCAGTCCAAATGACCTGTGTAGTCCCCTCAGCAATACAATATAGGTCTCTTGAAAGAAGAGAGCATATATGAACTGATGTCAAGTCAAGTCTGGGGTCAGTTAAATATTAATTTTACATCAGCTTAGCAGAGATGAACTGAGAGAAATATTCGGCCTCTCAATAATTGTGTTTTTGTGTAGACATAATATTAACTCCTTAACGACAAGTGTCAGCCTCACCGACCAACAACGCGAGTCACACACAACTTATGACTGATTTATTAATAGCAAACACAAGCTTTATATTATACATCCGTAGTCATGCGCATATAGCTCTTGTGATTGGCCAAGGCCGTATGCACTATACTAAGTCCTATATGTCCAATCATAATATTGTTTTATACATATATAGGCCGTCATTATACTATATAATCATTTACATAATTTACAGAAACACCATGCCTACCCACTATAAGGCCTAACAAAACACCTGCCCACTATTAATTCATATGACAACAAGAGTGCACTAAAGGTGACTGGGAAACCAATGCAGCTCTTTATTAAAGTGTTACAGAATTTTGAGAATATCATATGTCAGTGTTTTATGACTTATTGGAAACAAAGTGTGACAACAAATACTGTTTTGTTTTGCAGAAGAAAGGAGGTTGGGGTTGGAATAGCATTGGTTCTTGGGGATCTAATGTGCTGAACCAAGTGGGTAAGTGACTCTTACTTGTACCTACTATAAGGTTAAAGTTTCTAGTTTGAAACCAATCAAGTGCTGAAAGAGTATGTAGGAGTCTAATCCCAGATGGACTCTTTCATGCTTGCTTTGCATTATCTCGGCCATTTGTCAAGTTCTACAAACTAATAATACTGTTGTTGCAATCGGTTTGAATGCAGTCAGTATGTTCTCACTACAGTTCATGTTGCACTTACTTGCTTACATTACAAATGCTTTATTGAGCGCAGTTGTCCTGTTTTGTTACTAGTCAGTCATGTGGCTTCAAATGTCTCCACTCTTACAGTAACACAGCTGGAACACTGATAGCCAGCCATCAACTGTTTAGTAATAAAACCACTGTGGCCTATAGTCAGATAAACCTGTGGCCTATTGATGTAAATAGACAAAACTGTCTGATGCAGGCAACAGTGAATGTACTTCGACACTAGACTGTTTATGTGTGCAGCCATTTTAAGACCTGTTGTTAGCAGATATTACTTTTAAGATTGTAAGATTGTTAATGGCTAAAATATTTGACTTACCCAACTAATGGTTAAAATATTTCAATTTATGCCTTAAAGGAGTGGGTTTCTAGTTCCAAAAGATCTGCTGCTATGATGTTTTAAATATTCTGATTACCATAGATTAGATTAGGCTGACTGGGATGTGGTAAGTGAGATAAGATGATATTAGATTTGGTTAGATTAGATTATGTATGATTCCAGGGTATGATTCCAGGGCTAAGAAGCCAATGTGTATGCATTAATTACTGTAGTCTGTGTTCACTTACTTTTTAGTTTATAGCTTACTTGGAGCATTAGCCCAGACTGTACATATTTAATAAAAGCCATGAATTTAATGGTTCTACTGGTTTTATATATAAGAACATTGTCAGTGTTATTATTATTATTACAAATATTTTTAGCGCGTGCAAAGTCACACAGAAATGTGAATCTGAGGCGCGGTGAGTGTTAAAACAGTGGCTGTTTTTAATTATTTGTTAGGTGACAGTTTCTATCATGTCCTGGAAACGGTAGAATCCAGTTTAGTAGAGCCAGATGAAACTGGTTCAACTCCAAATGACAATGTGGTCCAGCAGCCAAAAGAGAAAGAGAACATTTCAGACATTGTCCAACTTCAGCCTACCTTGACTGTAGACACTTCTGGTGGTTCGACACCACTCGTACAACCAGAGACCCAGGACATCAGTGAAGATAAGCAGGGTACCAGCATTGCTTTAGCTTCTAGTGAAAACCAGGGAGCTAGTCTTGCAGCTGCTGATGCTCCTTTGCTTGGGAAGAAGCAAGAAGAAACAGGTGGCAAGAGTGACCCTGTTGATGCCACTGATGTTCCAAAAGAAAAAAAGAAATCACGTTCGTCAAAAGGTCAGAGTTCACCGGAACAGTCTTGGTTTTCTGGATGGGGCTTATCGACGATTACAGGAGCTGTTCAAAAGACAGTATGAATTGATCATTGTCTCCTCTATTATGGTTCTTCAATAGCTCGGTAATATGTGTGTCTGTGCTTGTGAAAGTCCTTATAATTATAGTCAGAAAAGTTAATTTACAAGAGAAATGAATCAGGAGGCATAAACTGGGTCAAAGTGAACCTTTTCCTGCTTATATTCCTTCTTATGTTAGTTATCAGATTGCGAGTTCTCAACGTAGAGTTTTGCTGAATAAGTAATTTTATTTTAAATTTTATTTAGGCCTTACAACAAAACCTTAATTTAACATATCCCTTTAGCTTTAATTTGAGATTGTATGCATAAATTATTGTGCAGTTGACCATGTCATGAAAGTATTCATCTTAACAGTTTATAACGAGATTCATGACAGCCTCAAGGCATATGAATACATTCAGGTTTACTATAGTAATTGGCACTCTAAAGGCACAGCAACTTAGGTCGGGTCATAGTTAGGGTAAACTTTGTTGTGTGATTTCTCAAAAGCAAAAATTGCAGATTTTTTACTAGTGTGATGGAAACATGCAGTTTTCGCCTAATTATTTGGCAAAGAGTGAATGGAACACGTTGTAATGAATGCAGAATTCAGTATACCAAATCAATTATTGACGTCTGGCATGCTAATCTCTTTTTATTCATTAATTAATTTAATTCTCTAATCCAGTGCCGTATCAAACCAAATTTTGCTTTTGCAACCTTTTGAGGGTTTTCTCGTGCATACTGACATCGATCATTAATACACTGAAAATTATAAAATAATATAGCTTTTTATATATTGATATAGTTACTAATTAAATATCCCTAGTAATAATTATAATAGTACAGCCATTTAGAGACTTGCTACTCATCAGTTTCAGTTATGGCTGGGTGAAAATAAGTAGTTAAGTATGTATGGCTGTCTGGCTGGCTATGTATCTTGTTCATTAGATACTTACTATTGTTGCTGACAGTACATTTGTGCATGCAAACTATACTGCTTTAAACTGATAAAGGCTCAATTCAATGCCATGAAATATGCATCAATGCATGCTCCTCTGTGGGCACAACTGTGAATGGCTGTGTGAATACTGGCTTGCAATTAATGGAATTTCAGGGTTTTTACCTTTCATTTTTGTCTTGGTAGAACTACCTGTTTATACAGTGACAGTTTTTTAAAGATTTCTTCATCACTTTGGTGTAGCATCAGTTGATGTGTTGCGTATTTGATATAGGAATTAATTACACCAATTTAAATTTAATTTTGAAACTTTAACTGTTATTAATACCTGTTACTGGTTGCTTATGTCTCAAGGGCAAAAAGGTTGTCAGTACCGGATTGGATGTCCTTGAAAATATCAGTAAGTCGATGAATCTGACAGATGAAGCGGAAGAGGGAGTGATTCCATTGTCTCCATCATCCAGTGGTTCATCTCAATCATCAAGCCCCAAGGTAAGTCTTGTTTTTTAACACTTCCAGCTTATTGGTATGTTGTCATGCAAATCAGTCCATTTTCACATGTGGGATGTTTGTAGAATCTGATCTTTCATGCTTCAAGCTGTCTTACTTTCACTGGTATATGCCTTGGTTTCCAGCCAACTGGACTATTGTAATTCAGTTTTCTTTGGTATTGCTAAGAGTGATTTACCTAAACTACAAATGATTACAAATTCTGTGGCCAGAACCATAACAAGGACCCCTAAATATTAGCATATCACACCCACATTGAACCTATTACAATGGATGCTCAAAATTGTCCATTGAGCAAAGGATGCAGTTTAAAATCTGCCTTATTGTTTAAAAGGCATTGTATTGAAATCTGCCGACCTATCTTTGCTCATTGCATGCCCGACAACCCGTCATACTTGTAAGCAAATACTGCGCTCAATCCATAGGTGATTCTTTGTTTGTATGTTGTGTCTCGCAGCAGAATACGGTACTATTGGTCTTCCATCCTAGCTTGGCGGCTGGTCCAAAGATTTGTTATCTTTTGGGTGTAAAGTTAAAATTCATGTTCTTCAATTCACACATGGCCTAATTCTCTGATTTCCATGTTCAGACTATCCGTGCTTCTCCAACAGATTATGATTGTTGATGACATTTCATTGTGGCGACAGCTGACGTAACTAACACAGAAGTTAGAGACTGATTCATTGGCAATCAACTGCTGTGCCGCGTGTGTTGCATTTAATGTATTTGTTGTTATATTGTTTTCTTTATAACTGGTTATTGTATGAACTTCAGAAAAAGAGTAAATCTGCTAGAAAGGGTCAGGAGAAAGGAAAGGCTCAGATGCTGAGAAAATGTTTCGATGACTGTCAAGGTAGGTCAACCATGCCTTACAATGTTTTACCGTAAGATCTCTTAGAGTTTGTGTATGTGATTTAACCCTTTAACAACAAGCTGCACTGGTTCCCAGTCGCTTTTAGTACACTCTCATCTTTAAAGTGTTAAACCAATGAGATCAGGGAAATGTTCGTCGTTTAAAGGCCTTTATCAGGCGTTTATTATTTCTGTAGTTAGACATTTATTTATTTTATTTAGTGTTTTTATTGTAATTTGTTATCTATTAGTTACTATGAATCACAACTTGTTTACATGGCAAAGAAATGTTCCATCAGAATTGAGGGTCCATGTTGCAAACGATGACTGAGAGCTGTAAGTCTTGAAGTTTGTGCTTGTTCTAGGTTTGGCTCATTTTGAGGCACTTACTGATCTCTCCCAAGTCAGTCAGGAGAAGTTGGATAAGCAGGTGGGCAGATTCTCAGGAGACCATCTGGTTGCCATCAAAACAGACCTGGCACTGATCAGAGATGCCTCAGATCTCGGCGGCATGGACTGGGAAGCAAGCTGTAAGTGCATATGTCTTAATTTGTCCATTATCACAAGCAGTTTTAAATGACTTGCTCTTAAAAGTTGATTCCAGTGAAACAGCTGTTTTGATAATATTTTATGTAGACAGTTGAAATTCTATTTGGTTTGTAACTCGTAGTACTTGTGCTGACATTTGACATTGTAAAGCACCTTAACAGTACATTTGTGGTGTTTTTAAATATATTAACTTGCACTTTACAAATTGTCATATAGTAGTAATACTGATAATAATAATAATAATATTAATAATAATAATAATAATAGAAGTACCTCGCTGTTAATGAAGCTGTGTCAATTGTTGTAATTACATTATGTGACATTTCAATTAAATTACATTGCATTACAATTAATTACATGACATTACAATGGCACTATAAAAAGTCCCTGGGTAGATTAGAAAGAAGCAAAAGAGAATGAAAAAATGGAATCAGGAAGAGAAAGTTAAAAGACGAATATGTTGGGAGGTCAGTTTCGTTTAGCTCACATCTAAGGTCACATTCCGGTCATGCTCTGTGGGATTCTTTGGAATATTGGAATATTCGACATGGCTTCTTGAGTCGATTCTGCTTTTTATTATAATTCTTTTGAGGCGTCTGTCAGTTGATGCTTTGGGCATTATGAATATGAAGCCATAAGAGTCGTTAGATGACTCAAACGTTGGTATGTCAAAATGAGACTAAAAAATAGCGAATTTCCTGAGGGTGAGTTTACCAAAACAGAGAGATGGTCTATGTTGGGTTATAAAATTCATCAGAAGCAATAGGCAGTGTGTGGTTGGTCAGCCTCTCTTGATGTGCATAAGGAGTCAAACTCTGGACATGGCTACAAATGGTTGCAGTGGCTAAGAGTCTTTTAAGTGAATCTTGTCTTGTTTTTGGTTTGATTTCAGTTGGAAGCACAGAACATGATTTCTGTCAGTTGGTGAAGGACTTTGTCAGTCAGCTCAGCCTCAGCGTCAGTCTGCAGAAGCTCTTCACCGTAAGAAATGCTATTGAAAGACATTAAATAATGTTTAGTTACATTATTTTACATCTCTGCATACTGCCTTAACCATACTCAAGACAGTCCAGGTACATTCAGAGCATTTATGTAGAGCCTCTCAAAAAATAAATACTCAGAGGCACAGCTCAAATTAACATTAATAATATAAGCAAGCAGAAATGAGGCGAAGTCCACATTTGCATGAAACGTTCCTCTCTGACCTGACCTCTCATTGGCTGTTTCAAACTAATTAATATTAGTGCATCGACGCCGCTGTTTACAAATGGCGACTTTCCGATCGAAATATCAGTTCGCATTTAAGTGAATGTAAATTTAAATATACCGTAAACAGCTGCTCTTTTAAAACAATGGCTTCAAACAGGCTTAAAATTATTTATTTAGGTTGTGAAAACGCTGAAACCAACGACTTTAACAGATTTAAACGGGCCATAAACATGATGAAGCCAGCGGCCCAAAATGCACATTTGTAATCTGAATTGATATAGCGCCGGTATACAAACGCGATTAAACTAATTTGTTTAGTTTGTAGCAGAGACCGACCTTAACGAGCAAATTTCATTCGGCCGCATATGCGGGGAAACTTGCTGCGACTTAATTTCATATAGCGCCGATAATAATACTGCCTGTGCAATTGGAAATACATTTTCAAATTCTTCTTTAGCCTAACCATCGTTAACTCTTAGGACGTGTAAACATAAATAAATAGAACTTGCTTTCATCTTAATCGCCCGATTCCCCATTATTAATGCTATTGTATATTATTAATACTGTCTTAGGACGGGCAATCAGCGAGTTACTATTAAGCAAATAAATAGTTCAGTTGTAACAACTGGAATCCGTATGTATTATTTTTGTAAGAAATCAAGGGACCATATTTTCATAATTTTGTTGGATGTGCTTGTAGGTTCAGGAAAATACAACTAAATGGTTAACCTCTTGTCTCCAAGATAATGTTCGCGATAAGAAATATCTTGCGGAAGTAAGTAATACTGAGAAATATTTTAACTAAAGATTTTGAAAATCAACTATAGCATTAATAAAAACTTCTTAATAATTGGCTTTTATTAACCTTTGTTTTTGCTGTGATAATTGCACAGTTCATTTGTTTGTTGTAGAGGTTGAGATACTGTATGCTATAGCATCTTGTAATTAATGAGTTTTTTGCATTATGTTAGTGCAAATTGGCATTGTAAAGGCATGAAAAGCAATAGAAACAAACATTGTCCAAATTTGGGGAAAAGAGCTTTCCTGTAGATCATGATGGACATGTCTTGGCTCACAGGGATAGTTTATGATGTAGAACCAGCCATAATGTATTATCCTGGATTCATGGACAGTGATCTGTGTCACTACCTTTGTGATAAAACAAAAATTTTTAAATTAGCCATGAAGTGTGTTTAATATATAAAAAGGTTAGAAATAAGAAAGTTTGTTTCGAGTGATCACTAATTTGGAGCATTTGGTTTTTAGGATATTCACAAGATGGCAATACTGATGCTGGCTGATTTCACAGCAACTGGTATTGCTCACTTTCACAAAATAGCACAACTGCTACTCGTCGATTTCTCTACTCCTCTGTTGTCATATAAATTCCGAGCCCTTAGCTTAGCTGGGTAAGTGACATGAAGTTTCTCTAGGATATTTAATGTCCTAAATGAATTTTATGAATTTGTTGTCTGCTTGTACATAAATAGATATAATATATTAAATTATTATATAAACATCATAGATCTTTTCTAAAGGCCATAAGAGATGTGACAATACTGGTTGCTATATCTGCACAAATAAAGTAAGTTACTATCACTTCATGGGTTGTTAGATACTTTTTATACAGCCAGTGGGTAGTTTTTTGTCGGATTTTGCTTTTGGAAAAGCTTTAGATTTTCTGTTTTTTTTTATTTGGCTCTAGGCTGACCAAAGTTCTGTGTACGGAGATCTGGATTGAGGCCCGACTTTTTACCGAATGCTTGAATCAGCTTGAGGTAAGCAAACGAAGGCTTCGTTTATTACGTCCAACTGATAGGTCTTGGCTTTTATTATTGTTACTAATGTAATGTGAAATTGATTTGAAAAAACTTTGATATAATCCCATGATCCTTGTATTACAAGGTGCTTTCTCTGCCACTTCATATTACATTACAGTTATGACCACTTTACATTATGAATTGCTTTTCATTGTGCTGATGTAGTCAACCGAATCAGGTGACATGGTGATGTCATTGATAACGAATCTGACTTTGGAGGCGAGCAACTGTAGTTCGTGTCTTCAGGATGGCTACCACCTGTTGCTGCCGATCACCCAGCTGGCCGCTCTCAAAATCCATCCTCTGACCACAGACAATGCTGGTCAGTGGTTGATTGTAGAAGTCCTGATCATGTCACTTCGTATTTTGATTCATGTTATGTTTGATGTTAGTGGTATCATTGTCATCATCATTGTGATCATTGTCAGTTTCATTTACCTTGTTGTTATCATCATCTTGTATCAGCTGCATCACTGTTCTTATCATCCATGTTGTAACCATTGTCATCTTCACCATTGTTTTCCTAATTATCATTATATTAGTTATCATTAACTTTGCCAATCAAACATCTTCATTGCCAGTGTCAGTTTCATCAACGGACACTGGCCATTTGCCTGTTGTTGTTTTTTCGATAGATATTCCGAATCTGGAGGTTTTGCAGATGACATCTAGTATGAGTCAGAGCAAAGTAGCAAAGATCTTGAACCGTCTTTCTGGAGAAGGTCAGCAGGCGATCAGGAACGAATTAGCGAAAGTTGAAAGTGCCTTTGATCATTCGTTCGTTGCAAGTGAATTGGGTAAATTTTCATTATCAATTAAGTTTGATTGTTAAATTCCATATATTTACATTCTAATTTTATTTCCAGAACTGTTCTCATTTGCATTTATTTTATCTATTTTTCACAGCACTTGCTAAAATCCTTTAACGGCAAGAGGGATTGCTTTTCCGTGCATTTTCATACACGCTTGTAAATAATGGGTTAAATGATATTTTTATATAATACTGGTATTATGAAAAACTTACAGTTTTAATTAATAACAATAATAGCAACAAGAATGTTTAAAATGGTTTCAGAAGATGACAGGTATGATCAAGACTTCAGTCTGCGCATTTTGGAAAGTCTTCATGTGATTGCAGTGGATGTCACTGCACAGAAATTATTACAGGCATGTTGCACATTGACAAATTAAACAGATCTGTCTTACTATTGTATCATTGGTTCGTGTTTTCAGTGTGTAAACAATGGTCTCTCAATATATGCATTGCATCGGGCCAGGCCCTTTTATGAACTATTTCCAGTTTATTAGCAGGAGACAAACTATTCCATGTTACTAATCTAGGGATGGACAGGTTCTACAGTGTTATACTGATTTGAAAGTATCATTTTTTCTAATTGGTGTGTTCACTGGACTTGCAGAAACAGTTTGTAAGAACAATGCAGGGTGGGAGGTTAAAACAAGTGGCCCGATTGTAGCTAGTGCTTAAGCCGTTGCCCAGTATTCACAGCCCTTGAGACATACTTCTGAGGAGTTTCTGTAGATGCCATCTAGTAAAGAAGTGTATTACCCTTACTGTTAGATGATAGTAGTAGGATAGTCTGATTGCTACTGAATTGTCTTGTAGCAGAGCAAACTCACTCTACTCATACAGGTATTAATTTTCATTTAGGAAGGCTTTCTGAGCCTATCTCGCATGTCTGGCTGTATGTCACATCACCTGGTTTGTTCCTGGGCTGGTAATAGAATGATATGCAATTCAAAGATTGTGAGTTTGAGCCTATTGCAAGTTTTATGCATATTTGTCTCTGTCTCTGGGCTGTGCGATTGTGTAGAGGCATTGGCTTGAAGTAAGCAAATTTTAAGATACATAATTACATATCCAGGAATTTGGTTTTGTTGTATATTGTATAAAGGAAACTGAGTGCATATTCTGCATTTATGATAGGATATGGGAGAATGGTTGTAAGTATTGTGGCTGTAGGGTGCAGTTGTTCTAATCTATAAGCTCTTGACTTTGTGTTAACTTAGGCACAACTGCGAACTCGACAGTGGCTTACAACGTGTGAGCAGGATCAGCAAAATGCAACAAACATCTCGGCAAAGGTATGTACATTTGGGAATTACTGGTGAATTAAGGCAGAAGCAAATTACCTTTGGCATAATTAATCAATAGTAATGTTATCTTTTGAGTATTAACATTCATAAAGCTTTCATTTACTGGTTTGCATGGTTGCAATTGTGTTTGCTTCTCTGGGGCTAGAGTTTAAATCCCAGTGCATCTTGTGAAATTAAATCCCAGTGCATCTTGTGAAATTAAATCCCAGTGCATCGTGTGAAATTAAATCCCAGTGCATTATGTGAAATTAAATCCCAGTGCATCATGTGAAATTAAATCCAAGTGCATCTTGTGAAATTAAATCCAAGTGCATCATGTGAAATTAAATCCCAGTGCATCATGTGAAATTAAATCCCAGTGCATCATGTGAAATTAAATTCCAATGCATCATGTGATATTAAATCCCAGTGCATCATGTGAAATTAAATCCCAGTGCATCATGTGAAATTAAATCCCAGTGCATCATGTGAAATTAAATTCCAATGCATCATGTGAAATTAAATCCCAGTGCATTATGTGAAATTAAATCCCAGAGCATCTTGTGAAATCAAATCCCAGTGTATCATGTGAAATTAAATGCCAACACATCATGTGAAATTAAATCCCAGTGCATCTTGTGAAATTAAATCCCAGAGCATCATGTGTGGTTTGCTGTCATCCTTCCTTTTCCAAAACGTGCTGCTTTATGGAAACATTAAAGCATCGTAGATTATTGTACCATTTATTACATACTTACTTGCAACAGTCCTTGGAGTACATGGGCTGGGTTCTGTTTCAGGATATTCACCAGAGGGCCCTTCAGTCGCTGAATGACTTGACAATCTGCTCGGTGGAGTTGTTTCACCAAATTGCACAAGTTGTTCTTCTCGAAAATCCACGTGAAGTTGCTGCCTATGTGAAACGAGCTGAAGGAATCAAGGGGTTAATTGTCTTAATTTAATTCCTTTCACGCCACTTTGATTAAATTTATTTATAATGTACAACACATTGAAATGTACAAACTATTCAAGGTCTGCATCATTACAATGTACCTCCTATGGGTTTTAAATATCTGCTACGATGAATGAATGTATGACAGAAAGACGGGTGATGTTTCAAGATTTATGTTCAACTAGCGCCCCTAGTGAGCTCAGCTATAAAATAAATACATCACCTGCACATTGTTGTCGGTTGAAAGATCGGACAGTAAGGAAAGGATCTGACTCACATTATCACAGGCAAGGTTAAGCAAGGAAGTTGTTAACATAACATACACATTTCTGCCTGTCTGGTTTAGCTTAGGAACTGCATTTCTTCCTTTTTGCATTGATTCACTAGTAAAATGTGATGCTCGGTATACAAGTAAGTAAGTAGACATTTGTTAACGAAAGATAAACACTGACATTTTACAAAATAGACAGATGATGTAGCTAAGAGTTAATGTGACAGAATCACGAAAGCCCAAATGGCCCATCTTACTTGTGAGCATTTCTGACCCTTGCACAATGCACAGTTCCAAAAATTGAAAGTTTGTCGGTAGCCATTCCAGGTTTAGTGATCTTTAGCAAAGAATCATGCCATGAGATTCTTGGCCAAGTATGGCACATCACTGGAATTTTGATTGTCCAAGTCTGTTGGCATACAGATGAAGCACTTGGAAATTCTGGACCTGGTTATTGTTCCCAAAACATGATGGCAGCCATGCAGAGATGGTGGAGTTAATTCCATACAGCCTGCTAAACATGACAGAAGGAGACTTGGATTTAAAATTTCCTAAAATACACAAGATCTTTGTGAACAAACAGCTTCAGTCCTGACAATGATACACATTCTTCAGAACTAACATTGGAGTGAAATAATAATATTGTTCAATTTTTTTTATGATAATTAAATTATCTAATTTTTGCTCTAAGTTCATTGTACCTGGTCATTCTTGATTTGGTTGCCTATCAACCTGCATATGATGAGCTGGTTGATCTGTTCTTTCCCTCTATTTCATCGGCAGTTGAAACCATTCATTTCAAGCATTATTTTTGTGTGAAGTCATAAGGGTTTTTCTGGGGTACTAGATATACAAATTGGTATTATGATTAAGAATTGTGTATATAAGAATTTGGTATTAATTCATTCATTTATTGATTCTAGGCTTGCAAGAGCAGTGTGTCTGGAGGTTGGGTTTCAGTCGTCCAAGTTCACAAAATGTCTTACTGATGCTACTGTAAGTTTACATAATGATGTTCTCGGTAAAAAGTTGGTCATGTATAAAACTTTCTTTAAAATTGTATTGCTGTTATGATCAACATATTTATGAGTGTAAAAACATGATGCGCTTTTTCTGTTGTTGAATTGACATGGTTGTGTTACTGATTTGGCATAAAGATCCATGAAGTACTTTAAACTGACCAACCAATTGATTGATATTTGACTGATTTTTTACTGATTGATATTTCAATGATTAAGTAAACAAATTTTGCTGATTAATTATTGACTTTTGGTCAGATTGACTATCTTTTGGCCAGTTAATTTTAAACTGATTGATTTTGAGTTGATGATTGATTTTGAGTTGATTGATTTTTGTCTGATTTATCAATGTTTGGCTGATTTACTTTTGCAGGCAGGAGGCAAGAAAGCTGATGAACCGACACAAGCAGATTCTGCAGCAGACAGTGGAGTTTCTGACTGCATCACCCCATTCATTACAAACGTTTACCTGGAGGCCAGCAACAGCACAACTTACATTCAAGATGGCTTCCAGCTGCTGCTTCCCATAATTCAACTGGCTCTCGTGAAAGCACATCCTGCTTGTGCAAGCATCAGCGACTGATCCACTGAGCAGAGGCTGAGCTTTGCTGCTGAAGTCTGGTTGCAAGCCCTTGACTGGCATTGCATTTACTTGGCATGTAATCACAGGAATTTGGTGGAAATGCTTTGACTTTTTTAAATTTGTAAAGTACTGCTTTGATGAGATCACTAAACTGTTGTTGGGGTCACATATCACAGCAGAGATGTGCCTTGTAATGTAAATCTGCAGATTCTGTGCTTTACTTGAAAAGGAAATAAGTTCGATGAGATATGTAGGAGTACGTGCCTTCTCCTGCGTATGAGTTTTACAACATGTACCTTTTTGATGGACTTGCCTCTATTTCTGAAAAATTTTAAATTATGCTTACTGTGTATTAACACTTTAGCAACGAGAGTGTACTAAAAGTGACTGGAAAACCAATGCAGCTCGTCGTTTAAGTGTTAAACCCACATTATTGTGTCCTAACTTTAAACTGTTGTCTGCTGCAGTGGATCTTGCTGCCAACATGTCGACATTTCTCATTTGTATCTGGTCTTTGTGTCCCAGCACCAGCATATGAAATCTGCAATTCATCATTGAGTTATGGACCCTATGAGAAAATCTTGTTTGATAGGTCTGTTGTCTTGTTTGCACAGTTTGAGCCAAATGATGCTTTAGCCCCAAGACCACCTCTTTACCAGGGTGTATAGAGCTACTAAGAGGTTTGGAAAGGCACTTTATAAAGTATTTTCAGATTATACTAGAGGTTCGATGAAGGCACATCTGAGTGTCTGCATACACACTTGCAGGTAAAGATTTTCGGACGATTGGCAGTGTCTGACACTGGGCTTTATGTTCCGGTTATGAGTCAGCCTGGTCACCCTTTACTATGCTCTGCTCCCTGGAGATTTAGAGCTTCCTTGCATCTGCACATCAGTGCGAACTCTTTGGTTTTCTCGTGCATTAGACCTTCCTCCTGGAACAATCTTCATTTAAATTTATGTACTGTTTCAGTTGATTCTGCTTAACACTAATTTACTGGTTATCTTAAGTTACGCTTGTTTTTACCAGTTAGATAGCCATGCAAGCAACGCTTTTGGGAGGTGCTGTATAAGTGCTTTTGTTTCATTACATACATACAAATATACATATATGACATATGCAAACATGTACATACAATACATACATAAACATACACATGTACAGACATACATACATACATATGTATGTACATGTGTACTTACATACATATACATACATCAGTATATACACGCTTGTAGGTCCTGATACAAAACATGCATAGAGGGACGTGCTGCTGCCCATATCTGCAGAATTCCTTAAGAGTTAGAGATGTGTTGCGCCATATAATTGTGTACTCCTAGCTAGCTTTTTGTGAGTCAATGCTTTCTTGATAAAAACAGAGTGATGCTACCAAACCATTTGTAACTGGATGTAACTGGGACAGAACAGATAAAATCCAATGAATTGTAATCTCAAACCCTGTTCATTTGAGTGTTTATTTGCTATGCGATGATATTTGGCAAAATTACTTTTGTGTCTGTGGTTAAAAGTTACTTTTTATCTATAGAAAGTAATGTAACATTAATTTTATTAAGCGATTTCTCTGAAAAACTCACTTGCCTTATAGTACTTTTTGACGGATGATTGCATATGATCGCTGATTCAATTAACAAATGACTGTAAATGAGAACTGGTTATGTGTACCAGTGATTTTGTGATGAATTTCTTTATATAGAATGTATATATGTATCTGATGTACACTGAATCCTTGACAAAGAACCCGTGCGTACAGTCAATTTTTTTAGATTAAATGGTTAGAACTATGAATTTAACATGAAGTTGTAAAGAACCCATGCTTACGGTCAATTTACGAAGTTACTTTATTCATTGTAATGTTGAACACGGCCGAGATTCGTCACAGTTTGGTTTTATTTGTAACTACAAGGTCTAATTACAAGGTTTGTAAATATGACTTGATCTAATTCTTCATTTTTGTCCAGTGCTAACAGGTATGATACAGTGATACACATTAAGGGTTTTCAGCCTTTATTTTACAGGGGCTTAGACTAGTTGTTGGTCAAAAGGATGGGTTCTAATGGTGTCGATCTAAAATATTCACTGTCCAAGCACATTAAATTTAAACAGATATATGATACTTAATTTCTGCATATGCACTCTCATGGCATTAGTGGTCGTTCAGTAAGGACGTCCACAGAGGAGTAGGGAGGGCTTACCTAGATTCGGACAAGTGGAGGTTTATGTTTGTTACAGACGTCTGCATCTAAGTTCGATACATATTATGTACAGTTATTTCAGTACAGCCTGTGTGTTAAACTTCGTTTATCTGCGTGTGGATACGTTTTGGTTTCTCACTGCCTAACGTTGACGTGATCAACACGAGTGCACTATGCAGTTCTGTGCTGTGGTCCATCGTTTTGGAACAATCTTCCCATTGTTCCACTCTGTTCAAGTTTTTTTTTCAATGTTAGACGCACCTCTTCGTATCCCTTAGTCTCCTTAGACAGCCATGTTCAGAGCAATTTTGACCTGGTTACTAAATCGTGCTTTATAAAAGTCCAGATACGTGCATGCATAAAATACACACATGCCTACCCTTGCCTATAGGATTGAGGCCTATTCACAAAGCCTTGGAGAAGAATCTGAATGTTTTTCAGCAGCAAATGCATTTGCATGAGGAAGGCCTTTACACGTCACAACCTATTAGACACAGTAATTTTTGGTGCACATTAAAGCTACCGTTCGGTTCTTGTGTCAGAAATTCAGCAGATTGTACATCATTGTAGGAACAGGTGGGTTCTCACAAGAACTGCGTCAAGCTAGTATAGGTTATGCAACTGCATAGAACTTGAACAGTAGCCTAGGCCAGAATCCGGCTGCTAAATAACTGGTGGTTGCACGCACACGTGAATATAGACCTATATACATACATATACATACATACATACATACATACATACATATATATATATATATTCTCGTTCATAGGTGTATATATATCCTGCCAGCATATTTATGGACATTAGATTGGACCCATATGGACTCTATAGATCCGGATTTGGAGCATGGGTCCTACATGGGCTCTATGCGAGCAGATTGCAGTGGTGATGAGTGCAAATCTCCACAGAGGGAGCACTCCAGTGGTAATGATGATTAAGATGGGAAAGATCACTGCTATGACGACTGCAATAAGAATTTTATCGCTATGCCGGTTTCAGATAAATTACAAATTTGTATTCTGGCGACTTTCATACTGCCTAATTCTGCTGATAACTCTGTTCATTTGGGTCCATAGCCAGTGTTTAATCTAGTCCCCCTCTTCTGGGGGGAGGGGGGAGAAACAAGGTTTCTGGAGGGGACCAACCAGCGTCCGAAGGACGGTCGGAAAAATTTGATGACGTTTTTTAGGAATTCGTCTCAGAAAAAGTTGATGACCTTTTTTTAGGAAATCGTCTCTAAAAAATTGACCTTTTTATTTGGGATTCTTCATTTTTCGGAATTTCATCTAACATAATATAACTGTTCATCTAATATTTTTATTTCTCTCTTGCCTCTGAGGGGGACTTAAATCCTGGGGGATTTCTCCCCCCCCCCCAAAGGTGTCCAGATTAAACACTGGTCCATAGCTAGCTCGCAGTGTGTCATTGATGCACGGCCAGCTATTCATGGGCCAACGAAATTGGTTGTAAGGCCACTATATCTAGCCTATAATGATAAGGATGAGATTTGTATGAGACAGTGGAAACTTTCGCATAACTGATTCCGATTGTCCTTCTAGCCTACTGGGATGCGTTTTCTTTATAGTGCCTACATTTCCTTACTAGGCTACTTAGGCTATAGATCTTTTCCCTTCCGCCGTACAGTCAACGAAAACATAAAAGCACCCGTCATGCGAAGAATAGACGCCTGTGATACAAAGAAATGCCTATCGATGTATATTACTAATCGTCGGCAACGCCGATTGAGCCAGTCAAAATTTCTTGGCCAACCCTGTACTAGTTCCGCCTCCAACCAGCGCCTGCTGGACTATAGGCCTGCGAGAAGTTGCCGATACAAGTCACAAGACTCACTCAGTCGGAGTCGGTGGATCGATCCTGTCGTTTATTTTGTTAGACTTGACGCTGTTCTAAACGGATACAGTCTAAGGAATCGCTGCCTGAGCGCCACGAAGCAAGAGAGGGTTGCGTCAACGTGACAGAATTTGTTTTTAACAGTAACGTACTAAGATAAATGGATTCAACCAGTGATCCCGATGTTCCGGCTGGGGCTCCGCCTTATGCTCCGTTCTTCGGAATCATGGGAGCTTCTTTTGCGATGATCTTTAGCGGTCAGTATAAGTTACTTACTCAAATATCGTTTTTAACAAAGTTAAAAGCTTCGTTAACGACTAATAACGAGTTTGTCTTTATCTAGGTCAGGTAGGACTTCATCTCGCGTGTGTCAACAGTCGTATTAGCTGATTTTGTGTACAGGGTGTGCCAAAATGTTTTGGACAGTTGACGCAAATGCTGTCGAATGCTTTAGACATGAGTATGTGGAATGCCATAAGGGCACCACGTATTTTTAAGAATTATAGAGGTGCCTGGCTTACACCAACAAAGTGGATTGCAGAATTCATCATGCTAGGCCTACGGAATTCATCATCCTAGGTCTTCTTGATCAAATCAAGAAAATCTCTGACCCTTCCATACACCTATCTGTTCTTCTCTTACCTTCACCTCCGACTCCCCGTCTGCAATCTTGGCAGTACTTTAGATCCACATCTCTCCTCTAACCACATCTCCAACCTCTCGCGCTCCTGCTTCATGCACATTTGTGACCTCTGCCGCATCCAGCCCATGCTCGACCTTAAAACTGCCACCACCACTGCTACCTCCATTGTTCATTCAAAGCTTGATTACTGTAATTTCCTCTTCCTCAACGTCGAATCCACCTAAATCAAGCGTCTGCAACTTATACAAAACTCACTAGCCAAGGCTGTCACTAGGACGCTCAAAAATCACCATATCACTCCCATCCTCGTATCACTCCATTGGCTAAAAATCCCTCAGCAATTCCACTTCAAAATCCTATCACTAACCTACACTCCCTACAATATTCCCAGCGTAAGTATCTCCGAGATCTCTTCACCATCCAGGCAACCCGCTGTATCCGATCCTCCTCCTATCTATGTATGTGTGGAGTTTGGTAAATTTCATTTGATTTCCTCTGTCACTGAGTGACATAATCTGACATCATCCAATTATGAAGTGCCAAGTTTTGCACTAAAGTTCAAGTTCAGTACTTTATGTTTGACTTTGTAGCTCCTGGTGAAGAAAAGATTTACGCCCCTCTAATATCAGCAAACTCAAGATCGGTTGTAATTCATTTATTAACAAAGCATAAATGACTGTTCATTGTTTGATCGTGAGACTGAGGAAACAGAGCTGTAGACATGGGCGTCCAGAGGGGAAGGGGGCACTTCCCCCTGGATTTTGAATATTGTCTCGTTTTCTATTCTATGCAAAAATGTCAGTGTGAATATGCCACAGTCCCCACTGCATCAATACAATTCAGGAAACAAATTATGCTTCTTTGGCTTGTCCACACTCCACAGCCCATAAGCATTTCACTGCATCGCAATTTCAAAATTTCGGTTCCATTAATTAGTGCTCCACAGTGAACTCGGTTATAAAATAAGTACATTGACCACACTGTGAGTAGGATGATCTAGTAGCAAGGGAGAGGAATGGCCCCAGGTCTGCCCTTATTTGCTGAGGCTAAGAAGATGAAGCCACTAACACTGAATATCCGTGGCTGCCCCTTGGCGGGGTTGTCTTAAGGGACAGCAGTTCATCTTTATCTCTGAATAAAATGGCTAATGGTAATACACTCTTTGTGCACTATTCTTATATGGAGAAAGGTTGTATTATAAAGCCTTGTTATTTAGTATTTACCAAAATACTGAATTCTTAAATGTTGTGACTTTTCTTGATTGTAGCACTTGGTGCATCCTATGGCACGGCGAAATCTGGAACAGGAATTGCTTCGATGTCTGTAGCAAGGCCAGACTTGATAATGAAGTCAATCATTCCTGTTGTCATGGCTGGAATCATCGCCATCTATGGACTTGTGGTTGCAGCGCTCATCTCAAATGACATCAAGTCAGCCGCTCTTGGATATTCACTCTTCAGGTTGTCAGCTTACGTTGTTTCGCCTACCATCAGAATTATGTGAGGTCTTAACGCTGGGCCTTAGCCTTACAGCCATATTTAGCCATCTTGGCCCTGGTTTTGCAACATCTGTGCTTGATTTTAAATTGAAACTTCTGACCTTATGATTTGGACCTTAGGCTTGGCCGGTGATTTTGAGTTGGTTTTGTACTGGCGATACCATTTTTAATGCTGTAATGCATTAAACTGTGGCCTGTACAAGGGATGTAGGTAAATTGTATTCACAGTAGAGGAATACTTAATTCCTTTCACAGGCACTAGTGTCAGTTAGTTTACTAAATTATGCAGGAAATCTGCCAAGTGATGGAGAATTGTACAATACAATACAGTATACAACTGTAATTTGTTGTAAAGTTCAAAAGTGCACATTGAAGTCAGGCCAACATTAAGAGTCATAAGATGGAAGATGTAGGTAATACAGGGATCATACCTGTGAAAAAGCAACAAGAGACTGTGAATGAAATTGCTTTTTGTCACTTTTATCGAATGCTGTGATCATTCGAACATGGTATCGCTGTTGCTAGTGTCGTTGATGCAAGTAATGGTTGTATTTATATTATTCAAACTCCTTACCCTCCTCATATGAAGGGATAATGTCATCTACAGGTGATGCTGCAAGGATTAAATTAAGTTTCATTCAGAATATGAATTCAGAATACCTGTTTTTTGTGTCATCTCAGGAGTTATGTTCATCTTGGTGCTGGACTGAGTGTCGGAATTTCTGGTCTGGCTGCTGGCTTAGCCATTGGAATTGTCGGTGATTCTGGAGTTCGAGGAACAGCACAACAGCCTCGGCTTTTCGTCGGAATGATCCTGATTCTGATTTTTGCTGAAGTTCTTGGTCTATATGGACTTATCATAGCACTGATTCTGTCAACAAAGACTGGCTAGACTATTCAGCTCCAGAAGAGTACATCATCGACTTGACAGGAAATGTTGGAGTTGGAGAATGAAAGATTGCTAAGGCTGCATCTGCAGAATAGGTTGTGCATTAGACATGGGTGCTATTGAGGTTACTAATTAATAATTAATAGGCTTACAGTTAGATATGTCACATTCAGAAAACTTCATAAGGCTTTGGGAATTTATTTTTTGATTTATATATTATTTTGTATTGAAAACTGCATGCATATAAAATTCACATTTACATTCATAAAATGCCACAATTTGACATTTTATTTAATGAAGTATCAATTTTTCGGAATCATGTCACAGTTGAACATTTTATTTAATGAAGTGACATTTTATTTAAAGAAGCAACATTTGAAGGAGATTGGTATTAATATATAAAATCAAATAGTATAGCATTTAGAATCAGTCGGTTCCATTTTAAGTTTAATTCAATGCATCACAACTCAAACACTGCAAATGTTTCCTATTGCTCTGTTCTTTGTCGGATGTCATGTAATCATCATGCACACAGTAAAGAAACACAATTTATGAGTTATTTAGTCTCAGTCTTTCTTCCTAGTTCAACCTTTTTCAGCTTTGTTAGAAAAGAAATTTTATATCCAGCAACCAGCATTCTAGACATTGCTAGTGTTTGTTAAGTTCTAACATGTTTTCTATACTATAAGATGAAAATATTTTTGATTATTAATAATTATGCATAATGTTGCATTAAATTATACATTTATTTTGATGGGGGCTGTAATCTATGTGCTTTTTTCCAGAAGGCATATGTTTAAAAATATATAATTGAGGTGTAAATATTGAAACATGGAGTGATTTGCATGTATATACTGTATGACTGTATGTCATTGTTGGATTAGTGAAGATCATTGTGCAGTTGATCAACTTCTTATATTGGTCTTCAAGCCTCAACAAGCTGTAATTGCTGTTAATGTTAACAGTAAGCCTAGTTTGTCATATGGGATCTGGTTGGCACTGCTCTAGTCCGTGAAGTCTGGCTCATTCTGGTTTGCCCAATCACAAGATACACCTAGCATGTTAATGGCTGTTTATTATGCTATTGACAACCACTTGGCTACCATTTAGACAATCTGTATTTATTGATCTCTCTGTCCCACTAGCTGCCACACACACACACACACACACGCACAGACATACACTCCACCAATTGTTATTACCTGTGGCGACCTCTGCATATTGTCAAGGTAAGTGGGTAAAAGGTACATTTTTCTCATCTATATGACTTCTTTTCAGTACTGGTTACATTTGCAATGCCAATTTGGGCATTTTTCTCCCCACTTACAGGAGTTATTTGGCAGGCCATATAAATCTTCATTTCAATACTGGAGGTAAATTTGTTATTCCCTTTGCATGTACTCTAATGTGTCTTCAGTGGTTGGTCCATCCACTTGGGGGTCGTCCATAAAGGACGTCCGCAAAATATGACCTACTTTGGACCCCTCCCCTTGTCCGCATTTGACCTTACCCTCCCTCCCTCCCCCTTTGCGGACGTACGCATGCATGCACGCCCAAGCCAATTTTTAATGTCATCATCATTATTTTTACAATTATCCCACAGTGCCTGTGCACGTTTAAGTAACAGTTCGGGTTTCATATCGCAGGATGTGCAATAATAAAAGCTTCTTTAAAGTCGCAGTAATGGTTATACCATGCATGTGGTTTAGGCAATCACTTCACTGACCTTTTCCTCTTTCGGGTAAGGTTGAAACAATGTGGTGTTTAAAAAACTATCAAATTTAAAAGTTTAGATGCGGACGTCCGCACTGGTCATAACCCTCCCTCCCCCTTGTCCGCATTTCGATGACCCCTCCCTCCCCTCTCATTGCGGACGTCCTTTATGGATGACCCCTTGCAGTAGTAGCCTGTCTTTAGATCTGCATGTAGGCCTACTTTTAACCAGGGACAGGGGTCATCCATAAAGGACGTCCGCAATGAGGGAGGGAGGGAGGGGTCATCGAAATGCGGACAAGGGGGAGGGAGGGTTATGACCAGTGCGGACATCCGCACTTAAACTTTTAAATTTGATAGGGCCTAGTTTTTTAAACACCGCACTGTTTCAACATTCCCTGAAAGACAAAAAGGTCAGTGAAGTGATTGCCTAAAACCACATGCATGGTATAACCTTTACTGCGACTTTAAAGAGGCTTTTATTACTGCACATCCTGCGATATGAAACCTGAACTGTCACTTAAGGGTGCACAGGAACTGTGGAATAATTGTAAAAATAATGATCATGAAATTAAAAATTGGCTTAGGCGTGCGGACGTCTGCAAAGGGGGAGGGAGGGAGGGTAAGGTCACATGCGGACAAATGCGGACAAGGGGGAGGAGGGGTCCAAAGTAGGTCATATTTTGCGGACGTCCTTTATGGACGACCCCACACCGCATATGTACCTTTCACAAAAACTTTAAAACTTTTTTAAAGTGGGGCAAGGACTGGGAGCACCACTGGGTATAGTATCCATTTAATGGCAATAGACTTAATAGACTTCCAACTTGACAAAAACAATATACCAAAAACAACAGCATTTCTTACATAATCTTTAAAAAAGTTATGAGTCACAACAGTTAGGTAGGTGTGTGTCAATAAATAACACCAGTTACAACAGAAAGTGGCTTCTGAACTTCCTAAACTTTACAGTTCCCTAGCTATGCTTGCCATCATTGCCATGTGCAGAACTACAGTGCAGTAAGTGTTCTTCGTGTGATTTAGCCCGATATCTGGAAAAACTCGAGTAAATCTGAAAGAGTGTATTCTTTCAAGATTGCCATTAGCTGGCCGATTTGCTTTCTTACATCTTGGCCTTTGAACTGGTAACTGTCGATGTAGATGTCGGTTATCATACCTACAAAGCCACCATCACAAAGTTCAGTCATTTCAACTACATTTAACTATATTTACACTAATATTCATTTACGCAGAGTATTTTATGAAGGCTACTTAGAATTCCTTGCAATTTGAATATGTAAACTTTGAAACAGGTCCATTTTTATTTCTCGCCTCCTAGGATTTTTGATGTGGAATTCATTAAGTACCGTCTGCTTGACAATGATCATAACACTACTACTACCACTACTATTACTACTACAAGTACTGCTAATTATAATAATAGTAATATTAACCATACTGGCGCACTTAAAAGTGGAACCACGTGCGTCCACTGCGTCACACTCCGGGCGCCTCTGGTACTCGGTTTTTCTATAGTGACCGTATGGCCTCGAACATGCTCATTTTTCAATGAATTTATCTGGTGAGATCCTTCACCACCGCTGCCCATTTGAATGGGCACCACGCCATTTAAGGTCCCAGTGTACGGACCGTGCTAGCACGAGATTTAAATCTCTTAAATAAGCCAGCGTCGGGAGGCGAACCGCGATCCTCACGCTCTCTAACACAGATGTGCATGAGACGAAGCCTACGCTCTAACCAGTGTAGCTATCTGAGCCAGGTAATAAACCCAGATCATACATACACTAATAAAGTACAACAATGAGGTTGGTAAGTGAAATAAGAGATAATAGCATGAACAATGAAATGACTTACCATGGAGCCTTTCAAGGTGCCAAGGTTGTCTGTTGTACTCTGCCTTCAGTTTCTCTGCATCTCGAAGAATCTGCTGATATTCATCAGACATGAACTGGACGTTTCCTTCCTGTAGCTGAACATCCTGTGAAGTCATAGAAAACAACTGAACTTACGTAGTGATTTATCAGAGGTAATCCAAACTATAAACTTATATAGTGCCATTATGTGATTACAAGATAGTCATTTTAAAGTAAAACCACTTTCCAATATCACAACCAAGTGGACAGAACTACTGGTAGTGAAGAACCATGAAGCTCCTCTGAGACTGGAAAACAGACTATGGAGAGTACGCAATCTGAAATAGATGAGGCATCATCTCAGAAGTAAATGACATCACAGAATTAGCAGAGTGGGCAGACAGAGGCAGCAAATTTCAGAGTCTTTGTCCAGTGACTGAGAGAGACACTGGGCACTGGGTACTGTTTGAGCTTAGGGTACAACAACAGTTAAAACATCCGAAGAATGAGTGCAACATTTGTGAGTCTGAGGGGTGAGCAAAGTTGATATGTTTCTTGCCCAGAGTGTACTATCGGACACGTTTTAAACTGGATGCTTAGTTCAGCACTGCTTTGCCTGCAAATTACGTTTCTGTCTTAATGACATTTAAGACGATGTAGATTGTAAAGTACTTAAAAGGTGCCATAGTAAGTATCCAGATACATGCATACTTACTAATAATTCCCTAATTCTAATTTTATTCTGTACCTTAAGAGCTTCAATCAGATGAACTTTCTTGGCTAGTGATATCTGATACTCCAGCTTTGGATCCAACAGTTTCAGGATATGCGGAATGGATTCTTCATTGATATCTTCAAGAAATAGAAGAACATAAAATACACTATGATATTTAAACTACCAGTCTTGCTCCTGCAAGAATACAATATATGAAATATGAAAAAATAGACTGAATAACTAGATTAGAGCTTTTTACTTAGTACTTTAGTCCTTCTGATGCAGGTCTGCACATCGGGCAATGCATCTCCTCCATTTGTCTCTGTCCAATGTCCACTGCCAGTCTTTCAGCCTTGTCCCACGATATCTCCAAGCACATCAAGTCCTCTCTGATGGTCCCCGGCCAATTCTTCCGTAGTCTTCCCCTTTTCCTTCTTCCCTCATGGGTCCAGCTCATCACTTGGTTGGCTCTTATATCCTTGTCCATATGAACCACATGTCACCATTGCTGTCTGCTGTTATCAAGCTACCGAAGTTACAGAATTCGTCCACAGAGCAACTTCTCTGTCATCAATCATGATCCCATCAGCTTCATTCTATAGGTCAATCTGATGCAAATACAGTTAATACAGTACTGAACACCCAGCTAGTGTTTTACTACACCACTCAAACTAAAATATCTTGCTGTTTGCCTTGTTGAAGCATCACTAAGTAAATATCCGATCACCGTACATTACATTACATAAGCCACCGGAGAATTAAAAAGGGTTGTGTGCAGATGCAAATCAACGGAAGTTACAATTGAAACTTCAGATGTTTCCGTCCTTTTCCACAAATCTACTTCTGAAATTGGTTTAACTTGCAGTTAAAATTCAAATTCTTCCCAATTGTAAGCAGATCTTTTTCGAGAGGATTACAGATACTTTCTTGAGATAATTACCATACGTTATTTCCAGTCGAATGCCCTTCTCTGTGGCTTTCTTTGTCAACACATCCTTCAGAATGGAAATTGTAGAGATATTGTCCGACCGAAAATTGACTTCTCCTCTCCTAAAAAGATTGACAGTTACATTATCCATATCTTCAGATAAAAAAGAAATTTATAAAATAAAAAAATGTGAAAAATAATTTTCATAGTTTATTTCACTATTGTACTGTATTCAATATACAAGCAAAAGTAACAGCATGTCAAATATCAGGAACCAAACTGATTTCCAGTTATGTGCTATGATTCTTTTATTACAATTATATATCACAATACAATAATACAATACAATAACTGTAATTTGATAATGCCCTCTTTACAAAGTTGAGAAGTGCACATTAAGTAATGTTTAAGCAGTTAAGTAATGTTTAAGTAATTATATAATTTTAAGTAATTACATAATGTAAAACTATTAAGTACTGCAAATTCTGCACATGAAATACTCTACATGACACATTACTCTACCAAGATTCATTCATTAGCACCCCTCCAAGATATCTCCTCAAAGCACTCCCTGTGGCGATAAAGAACAACTCTCTAAGCTTGTGAAAGGAAGATGCACATTCTTGACAAATCAAACAAAAAATCATACAAAAATCACACACAAAATGGAAATAACAGTTACTTGTAGGAACATTCAAGCATTGTATCAAGGAGTGTTGATGAGAAGTAGAAGATGACGCTGTCGCCTGCAGGTGTTCGATCTGGAAGATCTGGCAGGCAAAATGAAACCCAAGAGTGCATCTCGGCCATGCTGAAGTTACCTGTCAGGGACAGCCGATTCAGCGGCCTGCAAAGAACATCTAAGAGTTAGAAAATTAATAATTATAGTAATTACATATTAATATTACATTTACTAGTAGCAATATCGAATAGTACTACAATAATGTGATAACATTAATAAGATTATGTTCACGGGAATTCGTATTTGCATTTCTTAACTAATCTGGAAATATTAACAAAAGAGTTCAGCAAATTATGCTTTTCTTTGTACTTTTTATAGCCTGCACTTTTAAAATCCTGAGATTACAATTTAAATTCGTGAAACCGTATTTGCAACACTAAGAATAAGGTAGATCTTGGTAAAGCTGAAGCACAGGAAGTGTTAAGAAATTAGTCTGCAAGACTAGTTGTAGGCCCATAAATGTGCAGTACGAAACACAGCCTTTATCAGGTAAAACTTTAGACTGCAAAATTTAGTCTGGTAAAAGATTTAGTTCCAAAACATAATTTCATTTTTAAAAGTCTGATTGAGGGTAAAAATGAACTGATGAAGACCTGCTTTCATCGAAAGTGCTTGATCGGCAGTGTAGTGACAGAGGTTTAATTTGGTACTGTCTGACTTGGCAGACCTTGGGCTGGAGTCTTGGAGTCACATAGGCCAAGACTGTTCCATGCTGGCCTTCGATTGTTCGCAATTTCAACTCCATGCGAGTTGTATTTGCCTGACATCTGTAGGTTGCCAAAAGACAATTCAAGTCCTGTCCACAAAAGAACAATTTATAAATTGAATTAGTCATGCTATGAGGGTAAATTTATTTGTTTAACTAATACATTGACCAAGAAAGCATGGACAAGAATTTTTCAAAATTAGCACTAAAATTCTTCATCATTTTACCACATCATTATATTTTAAAATCCAGGTAAGCTTTCTCTCGCTCTCTGTCTCTGTCTCTGTCTCTCTCTTCCGAACATCATACCAGGCCATCTTTAAGAAAATAATCTTCCCACTGAACTTCTCTGTATACAACGTAGTTAGCAGGAAATCGTCAAGAACACTAACCTACAAGAACCTAAGAATCTAAGAACTTTCTAACGTGACTGGCACTCCTGTACTTAGTACCACAGAGATATTCTCAGGATGTGTTTCAAACATGTGCTTAAAAATCACATCACTCTAAATATTGTATGGTTTTAGGTCTAGAATTTACATAGAGTTATATTAAAATTTATTTAATATCACTGGTTGTTTACTTGCTTTAGGTTTACACATACCTTTGGATCACAGTTGCTGAAACTGATAACAGCAGAATTGGTATTCACATCCAATATATCCAATGGCACACTACTCTGCAAATGATAGAATGCAAGAAGAGTATATTGAAATGCAAAAAACAATAGCTTGCTAAAAAGCCTCAACAGCAACATCAATATATTTTACTGTAAAGCAAACCTTAAAAACATCATAATATTTCAACTTGGTCCAAGGCATGATATCAGACCAATGACCAAACCACTCAAAGCAAATTTTAAAAAATAAACACATAATTAAAAAATTAATAATAATAATAAGCTATCGAAAACATTGAGAAACAAAAGGGAGACTATTCCTGCTTCAAGGTTCAAATAATAATAACAGATATTGATAAATAACATGAAGAAACTCTAAAAGATCTTTCTATGACTAATCCTTGGGCATCTTTGCGATGGCTTTCCAGGAAATGTTCAGTCATGTACTGAGTTTAACATGAGTTTAACATGGATATCCCTAAGATCCTAAATAACAGGACAGCAACAAAATAATAATTAAAAATACCATTCAGACTGATATTATTGAGATGTGTTCAAACAGATGAACCTGAATGAGAACGTTGTCGATGGCCATTTGAACTTCGACGCTGAGCAGATAGCATCCGTCTTCCCTGCTCAGCATGAACTTGTCATTGATGTTGAACTTTGGAATCGCTGAGATTCTATTGGAGTTCTGGGCAGACGCCTGATATTGGTCTCGTTCATACACGACTCGCTTCTGCAACTCATCCACTTCTCTCCTAAACAATTGAGTGACTTGCTCAATGACTGTCATGTTTAACTAATTTAAGAAAATTTACAATTTCTCATCTTTCATGAACAAACACTTCTAAATGGAGCAGTCAAAACTTAAATTCAAAATGCTGTCAGATTTATTAAACATTAGATGTTAAATGTTTTTCTCTCCAAAAGGATCAGTCAATTTTTAGAATAAAACCCTAAATTATTTGTAATTTAATAAGTTTTGAAACATTTATTGCTTACCTAATTTTAACAGTTACTCTCAGACTTACTTGAATTGAAAGAGTAAAATAACTATGTGAATAAAAGAAACAAATCCCCATATGACTTTCAGATTTAAGATCTATAAATATTTTGGGCATTAAATAGATTTAATTTCCCTGTTAGCTATGTCACGTTGCATTTACCTGAGAGCCTCTAGCTTCTCCAAGGTTACATTGTCTTGAGAAACTGATGACTTGCCTGACCCTAAAGACTTCTCAACTGACTCAGTTGTAAGACCCATCACCCATCCTGTACAAATAATAAATAAAAAATTATCTTGTAAACATAAACAATAAAAAAGATACTGCCAAAAAGTAGTTGTGGCCAACTCCATGACATTCATAAACATGCATGACCCAGTTCTATTGTTCTTGAAGTAACAATCATTCAATCTTACAGCATTGCATTTGGGCAAGATATATACTATAGGTAACTGGCTGGAAACACAACATCAGCTCCTGATGGTATTTATAAAACTTTTCTTACTAAATATGTCATGGACTATATCTGCCATAATGTGCTCAGCAAGAAGAAATAACTTTCTACATATTTACTGGGTAACCATATTGATTGCTGATGTAATTTAAACATTACAATGTGCTAATGTCTATTCAACCTAGAACAAGTTCAAAAATGCATGAGCTGTAAATCTGTTCTCAGGAAGTAACATAACACACCTGCATAGGTTGAAATGACAAGTTCACGATAATCAGGTGAGGCTACATGACCTCCTTGCACTGACGTAACACTTTCACTGCAAGTCTACAAGCATACAGAAAACACTACAAAGTAAATCTAGAATTTTGCAAAAGTCAATGAGAATCAGATGTAAAACAGTACTCTTAGTTCATAGGCTATCTCTAAAATCATCAGTCTGTATTGCTATTGCTGGTTAAAGGGTATCAAGTATATTTATTTCCAGTTCTCTCACCACTATTTACTTAAAAATGAAATTGTTCTTAACAAGCTATACCACCACTTAGGCCAGCAAGTGCAGGTACTAAACTGAACTATATTAAGTATCTAGCTACATACATAAGTTAACTGAATCAACAAGCAAGCACTACTTTCATGTGATGCATGATGCATCATAGACAATGTGTTGAAAGACAGGCATGTTTGTAGAAAGCCATTGAATCACTAAAAATAATGAATAAACTGCCTAAGTAATGAGGCTATTAGGAGGCAATTGTATCAAGACACAGCTCATCCCTGTAATTACATGTGAAAATCTTTTGATGGGTTCATCTGTGTCCGTAAATCCATAGACTTCAACCTGTCCATCATCTCGGCCAACCAGGAGATCCAAAACACCATCGCCAATGATGTCAAAGTTACCCAGACACAGAACACCTAAAAATTATGACAGAAAAGTCTTAAGGAGTCGTCAATAGTCACTCCTTTCCATAGCATTTAGAGCCCGGAGACACCCTGCATATACCGACAACCATGAATCTACCTTTTTGATCCAATACATTCTGATAACAATCAATTAGATCATCTTCGTAATCATCCACCAACTTTTTAATCTTCCTTCTATCTTCACTCATTTGTCCTACTCTGTTACTTCTCAAAGATGCTAAAAGTTTCTCAAAGAATCTCAAAGACTCCATTTATTTTTCTGTTCATTCACTGCTTTCCCTCTGCTGCCTATTCTCATCCTTTGCATTCTTCTAACAGCTAGCAACACTAACACAACCACTCATTTCTCACGAACAAGAATGGTGACTGAAAGTGCATTATATTGCTGATGAACAAAATACAAAGCAAATGCTATTGTAATACGCAACAATACAGTGTTAACAGATCAGACAATAGCAACCCTTAACGTCATGTTAGAATCAATTTCAGTCCACACATGTTTATAGATTTGCTACATAAAATAATATGGTAATGCAGTGTAAGAGTGATTACATGATCACAGTTTATTAGCACTGAACACAATAGAAACTATTATACCTCCACTTCGACTTTCATTTTCCACCTCCCACACATTGTCCTGTACAAATCTACATCAAAATAAACACAAACTCAGAAACAAGAATCTAATGTAATCCAAGAACTTCTATAGCACCAGTGTAATAATGCATCAATCAGAGTCACTGCTACATAACATTAATTAACACATATCTGCAGTTCAGAAAGTCTAACCTAATTTAAAGTAATGACTTCTATAGCACCACAATGCATAAGCGTCAATCGATGATCACTTCAAGTGAAATCACAGTCAAATCCATAATCCACTAGAGAAACCAAGTGGAAATCTGATGTAAGAGATTCGGAGGTGAAGCAATAAGAGTGCAATCAAGATGAATCAGATGAGTTTTAGGTTTAGTTCTTCATGACAATAGGGTGCTCGATAGTGTAGTGGTTAGCGTGCTGGACTGTCAATCGAGAGGTCGTGGGCTCAAATCCCTACAAGGCAGAAATATGGTTTGCAGTTGCTGCTCCAAGTGCACCCCCTAGCCAACTCAGCCATAATGAGTACATTGACCGTACACTGTTGGTGGGAAGATGAGGTGGCGAGAGAGAGGACTGGCCACCCGACCTCATATGCTGAGGCTAAGAAAATGAAGTCGCTAACACTTCATACCCATGGCTGCCTCAAGACCAGCTTAAGGACTGCTCTTCTTTTTCTTTTATTTATTCTGGATGACATTGGAGAAATAACAGAACATATTAAGCTGGGCAAAGAATTCCAAGGCTTCAGGTCAGCCACTGAGAACACCGAAGAACCCAACACTGTTTTGGTGGTAAGCAAAGGCAAAAGTCAGTAGTGTATCTGTTGATCAAGTGCAATATTTCCTAGCAAGGAGCACAGATATGTCAGCTGATTTAAATGCAATGTTTTGTTAACTGCAAGAAGATTTTAAATTGAAAGCTTTACTCAATGGGTAGCCATTGTAATGAGTTCAATATCGGTGCAATATGTTACTGAGGCCACTGGTGAAATATTCATGATGCTGGCCTTACCTACTGATCTGTACAAGTCCAAGTCGGCCATCTTTAGTGCCATAAAGAACCCTGTCACCAAGATCACCTGCCAATAAAGTTTCCAATGAACAGATAACAAGACATGATACTCAGACTCATTGTTATCATGTGCCTATTTCAAAACAAGCTCTTAGAGGCAGAGGCAGATATGGCAGCCTTTACATTATTATTATTATTATGATTATTAAATCACAAATATTTTTAATGTGTGCAAGGTCACACAGAAATGCAAATTGAGGTGCAATTAGTCAGTCACCAAGTGAATTGCAATTAGATATCCAGATGTTGAAGGCCAATCAGAAATAGTGAATTTTGAGGCATTTCTTGAATTTAATGACAATTTTACTAGGGTTGCTACAGTTGGACCTATAAATGCTTGCTTCATATTCACTCTTTCTCTAACTCCTTAGCTTTCTCCTCAATTCCTCTTCTTTATCCTTCCTTTTGCTCCTGTTTCTCCAACATAGCTGACTAGTTTCCTGAAGGGTATTCACTACTATCTTACGTCAGGCTTTCCTTCCTCACATTAACCATTAGCTACTGTAACTATGGTACCCAATACATTTTAAAATTATTTTTTAAATGGTGTCTTTCATATTTCTTCTATCTTTCTTTCTACAGAAAGCAAAGCAGCAGAGTAATGGTTCCAAAACGGTACTGTATAAATTTGTCTTATATAAAATCACATGTATTCTGAAACTGTTGTCTTCAGTTTTAAATGAAGTGCACTGGTAATTCTGTGGATAACACTTGAAGGTAGAGAGTGTCAAGGAAGCCACACACATACTGTATTAAGGTACTTAAAAACAGCAAATGTGTACTCATGTATTCGAATAGCCAATTTGTATTAAGGTATTAGAATAGCCAATTTGTATGAAGGTATTTGAATAGTCAATTTGTAAAAAGGTATTTGAATAGTGGATTTGTACTAAGGTATTTGAATACGAAATTTATACTACTTAAGGTGTCTGAATACCGATTTTGTAGTTAAGGTATTTGAATAGCTTATTTGTACTAAGGTATTTGAATAGCCAATGTGTACTAGGGTATTGGAATAATCTATTTTTATTAAGGTATTTGAATAGCCAATTTGTAATAATGTATACCATCATACATCAAGTTAAATTAGAAAATTTAAAATCATTGCCAAGTCATAGACGATGTTAATCGCTCGTCCAAAATTCCTTCACTAACCTCCATCATTTTGGTATAAGCAGAGTGTCTGTGGTGAACGTGCAACATCCATTCGGCATGCCTGCTCACCATTCTAAAGATGCAATGCAGCACAATACAAGCACAGTTTGGTAATTCCCTTACCCGAATTTAGTTCTGTGCTGCAGTATATGTGCTTATGATCAGTGGCGGCGATTTTGTCTGAGAGGGGGGACAAAGTCGGCCACGATCTTGTCGACGACCGTTTTTTGGAAAATCTTGTCCCGAAAAAAAAATTTAAGCCACTTTATCTCTCATCTCCGAAAAAAAGTTGATGACCTTTTTTTTAAAACTTTTTCTTGCACTCTCCTTTCTTTTTTCCGCCCCCGCCACTTTTAACTTTTTCCACTTTCATTTTCGCCGAAAATTTTTCCATTTAATCTCCCAAAAAAGCTGATGACCTTTTTTTTTTAAGTCATTCACCACGTTTTACTACTTTTTTTCCCCATCTCCCAACACATAACACTATAACCCTTTCTTTCTATCATTTATAATTTCCTCTACATGCTTTTAATTCTTTTTAACACGAATTCCTTCTTCTTTCTCGTAATTTTGGGGGGACACTTCTCCTCTAAATTTCGATTTTTACCTCATTTCGTCACAAAATCTGCCAAAAAGCTGCGAAAACCCTCACGCGCAATTACATTTCTCAGCCTTTTTTGGTCTTTCTTCAAAAGGTGGGGGGGGACAAATGCATGGAGTGTCCCCCCACTCTTAAAGGTGGGGGGACATGACCCCCCGTCCCCCCCTAGATCGCCGCCCATGCTTATGATGCTACAGTTGGCGAATAATTAAACTGAGGTTTAATCCATTCATAGCCATTAGCCAAGTTATGTTCACAGAGCAGAATGACTTAGCTATGAGGTGCTCGCAGAACCTGAGACCACCACCAATGAAAATCCATTCATGTATGGTTGATAATTAACAACATTTTCATATCATCCAAGGCAATGTTTTGTATACAAAAGTGAAGATATACATCTGCTAATTTCTGCTATCATATGTGCAGAGTCACTCTTAAGGTGAAGATCAGTGTTAATAATTCACAAATACACTTGCACAAATCCTATAGGTCACTTCAGAGCAAAGAACAAGTCAAAGCTTCTAAACAAGCCAATGCACCTCACTCGTTTTTCCAGTGTGCTACGAAGCAGAAAATTATCAGTCAGCAAGAAGTATGTTTACTACAACCACCAGAACCTTAACATATATACAACTCAAGTGTGGCTTTTCTTTCCATCTGTACAACTGTCTCATATTAGACTCTTAACTTGGCTGTACAAAAAAGCACTAAATAAACACTCAGACAATTTACAACAATGCTGCTTAAATTAAATCAGTAAAATAAATACTAAACAAACAGATTTGAAAGTACCTGAAATATGCGCAGTGCTCCATCATTGCAAGCCAGTACTGGAGTAAGATCTGGTACTTTTTCCATGGGTAGGCAGATGATGTCGTTAATTTTGTCATCACAAAGAAAGTAACTGATGTCCTTACAATCATGGTAATGATGGTAGATGTAATCACCACTGAGAAACAGATCAGCTCCCTCCACATACCTGATCAATAGAATGGAAAAGATAGAAGGAGCAAAGAACAATGATTATTATTCTTACTGCTGTTTTTAATTTTTTATGCATGTATTAATCACCAATGTCTAACGACCAAGCATCAATCGATGGCGCTGAGCAACTGTGAGTGAAGGACTTGCTCAGTAACCTTCCCAAGGGAGGTTTAAACCGGTACTCTCTGCATTGCAAGGTGAGCGCTCTAACAAACATGCTACCATGTCCCAGAAGAACATGACAGAAATGTGGTAACATGCAAAATATTAATATTTACATTAGTTCCAAAGGGAAAGAAAAAGAATACAATGATAACGAAATGACAAACAGAAGATCTCAAGGTAACATACTTATACCACGAACATTAAATTAAGGCATAATGAAATGTTATTCATTACACAAAACTCACTCATCATTACCACTGCAAATCTTACTTTAAGTGTAACGATCTCACTTACAATGTTAGCAACAGTAAATCTAATCTAACTGGTTAATTGAAACAATTCGTCAATGCACTCATTACATCCAATATTTCTAAATCTGAATCTTCAATCAGCACCTCAATCCAGTTCTCTGTGACAGAAGGAAGAACAGCTGTATACATTTCAACAAAATATTTAATGATGACTCACATGTTTTTAATGGATTCTGTTATATTTGTATTGAAATCCAGAAACTGTTTGCCCTTCTTCGAGTAGCCTCGCACAACTGAACCACTGGAGACAAATATACGATCTTTAGGCTGTCCAAGAGGACCACCGAGCTCCAACCGACTCACAGCTAATCCAGGCAGACTCTTAAATACGGTCTTAAAAATATAAAATAAAAAGGATCACATCACCTCATATATCAAAGCCACTTAAACAAAACTCTGGGAATAAAATTTTCTTCCTTTCTGTAATCTATGTTATTTATATCTTATGCAAAATTCTGTAAGCATGATACTTAGCCAATGCAACAGTTATATGTATTTTAATTAGCAACAAACCGCATTGTGCATCAAACAATATTGTGCACTGATATGATGCTGATAATTACAACGATAAGCACCAATGAGACAATCACTACATGCATGAGTGACCACTCATGGAATATCAAACAACTTGGTGCCCATTCATGACCAAAACTCAACTAGTAAAAGCAAAGAATAAATTTAAGCATATTTTCAGATAATTTATAGAATAGAAACATTGCTTGCCTGAATTTCTCTCTTTTTCATGCCAAACACATGAACAGTGCCACTGCTGTCAGCCACTGCCACCTGCAAAACATAAAAGCTACTCTGTACAACATACAAATATATACTCATCATAGCTGCATTGGCTGGGACACGGGTGGAGCAAAAAGTACATTTAAATAATAACAGTAATGATAATTCTTATATAATAACATCACACATAATCAGAGTGAAATCCAATGTAACAGACACTTGGAAGCCTTATTGTAAACTTATATGCATAAAAATGGTCACTTAATTTTGTATTTGCATTTGTCTTGTGTTACACAATGAAATACACCAGAAACTAGAAATATGTTGCTTGGGAAGCATTATAAAGAACCATATTATAATGACGTCAAGTTTAATGAGTTTATTTCCATAGTTCAATTACTTTTAGGATCCATGTCCCTCTGGCTGTGTTACATCAGATTTTATGTTGTATTGAAATGTACTATAACAAGTTTCCAGTGTACTTATTTATTTAACCCTTTAACGACTAGTGTGTACTAAAATGTATAGAAAACTAATTCCTCTCGTCATTTAAGGGTTAAGGACATCCTATATGTGTTGTGTGTGCGTTTATCGTGTTCACACGCCGGTGCGTCGACTCCGTCTATTCTCGCTAAATATTTCGTTCTACGTCGTTTAACCCAGTTGTAGATTTGATAGATTCTTGGACACAGTTTTCCTGGACCTTCCGTTGTACTTTTCAATGGAATATTCTACTTCGTCAAAGAGAAACTTTGATTTGTTTTTGTCTATTCTACGACAATCTACTCTCGAAGCCTTGGAATACACACGTTGCTGTGTGTACGTCGCTGTACGTCTACGTACGTCTACTAGTGCTAGACCGTGTCTACGCCTGTGTATGCCTCGTGCCTACTTCTAGGCCTATCGACTTTGATGGCTCGGACTACCTATTCATCTCAACAACTATGTTCAATCTGGTCGAACTGTTTTCGACCCTCACGATCTCTGCGCAAGATTCTGTTCGGGGCTCAGGTATGGTGCCCCGCCTGCTGCCGTCAAGATCGCCTTCCTCCCGTCAGCCATGCGATCGAGTCAGTGACGGCTTCGCCTACGCCTGGCTCGACTTCTTCGCCGTCATCGTCTTCGTCCTCCTCCTCATCGTCGGTCTCTCACGAGTCTTCTCCTAACCCTGCCGACTCCTCTCATCCTCCGCTCAGTCATTCGACAGGCCTACGAATCGCCTCCTGGAACGCTCAATCCTTGTCCGACAAGTTTGCTTTTGCTTCTCAATCCCTCCTCCAGGACCAACTTGATGTCCTCGCGGTCACTGAAAGTTGGCACCAGAGTTCAGACGACATACCGATCCTGAGAGCGACTCCTCCAGGCTACTCTTCCCGTGATCGCCCTCGACCGCCTCATCCTGATGGTCGTCCGGCTCGCGGTGGCGGTATCGTCGTCTTTTTCCGATCCGCTCTTCGGGTCACACAGGTTCCTCTCGATCCTTCGACATCTACGTTCGAAGCTCTCTGTCTCAGCATCGCCACTCCTCGCGGCCCAGTGACCGTCCTCACCGTATACAGACCTGGTTCTGCTCCTGCTACTGGTCAGTTTTTTGAAGAATTCTCCTCCGTTCTCGAGAATCTCATCACCCGCAATAGCCAACTCGTCATTCTTGGCGACTTCAATCTACACCTGGAAGACCCTGCCCTTTCCACCTCCTCCCGATTCCTCGAACTGCTTTCTCAGTTTGCCCTCCGTCAGCATGTGAGTGAGCCCACGCATATCTTGGGCGGCTGGCTTGATCTCATCATCACCTCTGACGATGATCAGGTTGAGGATCTCCGGATCCTCCCACCGACGCTCTCCGACCACTCATTCATCCACTTCACCCTTCCTTCCGTTCATCTGCAACCAGTCTACTCCATTCGAATGCTGCGAGGTTGGAAATCCTTCGACTCTCTGGCCTTCAGCGTCGCCATCCGCAACTCACAACTCTCCGCGACATCTGCCTCTCTCGACGGTCTTACAGTTACCCAACTGTTTGATCTCTACACTTCAACCACGACGTCGCTCCTAGATGAGGTACTTCCGCGTCGTAGCGTCAAGAGCCGCATTCGTCCTCTGGCTTCCTGGTTTGACACCGAATGCCATCAGATGCGACGCCGTGCCCGCTGTTTCGAGAGAAGTTTTCGTCGATCCAAGGATCCCTGCGACCGGTTGGCCTGGGTCTCTCAACTACGTGCCCTCCATCGCCTTTTCCACCATAAGGAGGCTGCCTACTGGGAAAATCTAGTCTCTCGGAATGCCAAGAATCCGAAGCGTCTCTGGTCCTCCATCTCTGGTCTCCTTGGCCGATCATCTCGCTCCTCCGAGACTCCTGCCTTCTCCGCCAACGACTTTCTCGACATGCTTACTGCCAGGACCGACCGTCTTCGTGCTACCACCGCCGATGCTCCTCCTCCGACGTTCACCTCGACGACAGCTGTCTTCGATGGATTTCGACCTGTTACTGACTCTGTTCTTCGTTCAGTTTTTTCATCTGTGAATTTAAAATCATGTGAATTAGACCCACTTCCCCCTTTCATTGTTACCGATATTCTGGATGACCTTGCTCCGTTCTTTCTGTACCTCTTCAATAGGTCTCTCTCTGAGGGCTATATCCCGGCCTCACAAAAACGGGCTGTCGTCTTTCCCTCACTTAAAAAGCCAAATCTTGACACTAACCTCTGTCAGAACTATCGACCTATTTCTAACCTCTCTTTTCTTTCTAAAACCCTTGAACGGCTGGTTTCTATGCAGCTTCTTCCCTACTTGGAACAATCTGGACTTCTCCCACCTTTCCAATCTGGTTTTAGAGCTAATCACTCTACAGAAACTGCCCTCCTCTCCCTGCTATCAGAGATCTATTCTGCTGTTGATAAGTCTCAACTTACTCTTCTGGCTCTTTATGACGTTTCTTCAGCCTTTGACATGGTCGACCATGAAATCCTCCTCCAGCGCCTTGAGATTTCTTTTGGTCTAAAGGGCACTCCTCTCCTTTGGTTTCGGTCTTACCTGTCTGAACGCTCTCAACTGATCATCTCCGGTGATTCTAGAACTCGGTGGGTCTCGGTAAAACTTGGTGTTCCTCAGGGTTCGGTTCTTGGCCCGCTTCTCTTCATTCTCTATACAGCTGACATTCCTTCCCTACTCTCTAAACACGGGGCGGCTGGTCACCTTTTCGCTGATGATGTTCAGGCTTTTGTCCATGGGCCTCCATCTGCTCAACTGCTTCTCACTGGGTCCATTGAGGCTCTCTCTCAAGATCTTCATTGCTGGATGTCTTCAAACCGCCTTTCTCTAAACTCTTCCAAAACTCAATTCATCTGGTTTGGCACCCCTCAGCAACTCAAAAAGCTTGATTTCGTGCTCCTGTCTGATAGGTTTCCTCACTTCACTTTCTCGTCCAGTGTTCGTGACTTAGGTGTCACTCTGGACAGCGCGCTCACTTTTGCTGAGCACATTTCCAACCTCACCCGCTCCTCTTACTTCCACTTAAGGCGTCTCCGGGCTATTCGGCGGTCTGTCTCATCTTCGACCTTCACCTCAATTGTTCATGCATTCGTGTGCTCTCGGATTGACTACTGTAATTCTCTCCTTATTGGCCTTCCCAAGATCCGTCTTTCTCCTCTCCAGTCCGTACTCAATGCTGCTGCTAGACTCATTGCCCGCCTTCCTCGGTTCTCTCATATCTCCACCTTCATGGTTGAACACCTCCATTGGCTCCCTCTCTCTGCCCGTATACAATTCAAAGTGCTTATTCTTGTGCTTAAATCTCAGCTGGGTTTTGCTCCACAGTACTTACGTGATCTGTTTCAACGGCCTCATTCTGCTGCTTCGTTGCGTCGTCTCCGATCTTTTGAGCGTCTTGACCTCTTAGTTCCTCGTGTCAGGACAACTATGGCTCAGTCCAGGTCCTTTGCCTGCATAGGTCCCTCACTTTGGAACCGACTTCCTCCTTCTGTCCGCACCACCATTCTCTCTGGTAGCGTTGCTTCTTCCTTTTCTCACCTTAAATCCTGCTTTTTCTCTCGGGGTCTCGCGCACTGGGAGCGCCTCTGAATGGTATATACCGCGAGAGGCGCTTTATAAATGCCCATATACAATACAATACAATACAATATATCACCTTTAGCAATACATAAAGGTTGAAAGAGAGCCTTAGCTAACCACTAGAGGCAGCCATTGATATGAAGCTTCAGCGACTTCATTTGTCATGGCCTGGACATATAGACGTAGGTGACCAGTCCTCACCCTTTAAACCTGATCTTCCCATTGACAGTGTACTGTCGAGTTGTTTATCATAGCTGAATTTGTTAGGAGAACAGATGGAGGAAAATCTTGAAACAAATTTCTGTCATGGCACGGATTTGAACCCCTACTGATCCCTTGACAGTCCAACCTGCTAACCACTAGACTATTCCCCATAAAGGTTAATTATGACAGTGAAGATGTTGAATAAATTACAGCATTAGCATTATTATTAGCATTAAATACCAACAACAATTTGCAACTTGAGGAAATTAACCTTGTTGGTGGTTTCCTTCTTGGCAAGTGGGATTAGGCGTAAACAGTTTGGGGAAGTTATTCCAGCCTAAAAAAAATAAAATGGATAAAAGCATTTGCCAAGTAATGCTAAGCAAGGAAAAAAGTTCTACATGCTTACTTTAATTAAGCATGTAAACACGTAAACATAAATTAAGCATGTTCTACATTTGTGTAAAAGATTGTGACATAACAAGGTTAATTATTTCATTAGAGAATGCATCAATAAAGATAGGGTTAGTGACATGAGACTGTTGTCCTAACTCTGCCTCAATATCACCAGTGGTTGAAGACATTCTATTTCATTGAATTAGGTCTAATCAGGAGCACGTTTTCTTGCAGAACCGATGATAAAATTACGACTATGGTTACAATGTAAAGGTAAGGTAATCCTTGATTAATTACAAGCAAATGTTATCAGTTCTATTAGTCCTTGAGGCATCATGCAACAACAATGGTCTGACAAAAGGGTCATAGATTCAAAGTGAAAATGCTATGTTGACAGGTGACAGGTCAACTAAGAACTGTTTGCACTAGCATCATGGAAGACAAAATGTGTCTGTTATGTCACATAGAAGCAGATGATTTAACTGCTACTTTATCTGTCGGCTCATACAGTGAAGACTCGATAACACAAAGATCTTTACATTTGGCATGAACAGATGAGTGATCTATCAGTATACGCAGATAATCAAGCACAGACCTGCATATAGTCCACTCGATTTAGCTGTAATTCCATCATTTTAGCAGAGAATGTTCTGTGTCTGTTTGAAAAACTACAAGCAAATAGAAGAAGTTAATTTCAGCAGCAGTATCTAAAGATAAAGTTTAATGGTGCTAAACAATTATTGTGCAGAAATTGCTGGCTCTAGAGACTCTGAACATGATGGCATCCGTCAACTTTAGACGGGAACCTGATGGTTCGGCTTAGCATGCGTGTGCAGCCTGCTATTGGCGACATTTCTAGTTACCTGAACGATGCTTACTAACTGATGAACATTTGTTAAAAATGACATTTAACATAATTTTGGCTAGAGTAGAGAGCGCCTCTGATTTGAATCAGCACTTAACAAATGTTCTATTGCAAGTATACATATAGTCGGTGCGCAAGTACCCTTACTTTAGTAAACAAGGTACTCATTTCACTGCAAAACAAACCTATATAAATATTGGAGATACGACAAACAACAAAATAAAAAGGCAACACATTAACAATAATATATTTTTACTTTGAAGGTAGGAAGATCCTTTGCAAAAATTCTTTTAAAAATTATCTTAGAAACGCATAGCAACCAAACGATCTTAATTCCAATTCTTTATTTTCCAGGCCTCACTCTGTTCAGTTCCACTGCTGCTTAGAGTTGCATGATAAGAACAGTAGCGAGCAGAGTAATGAAATCGTAATCGTGAACTCCAGCTGATTTATTTCGGGTAAGAGGCGTCGTTCAGGGACACCAAGTCAAGAACTAAGTCCAGTTGCCAGAAAAGTAGGAACAGAAGGAGACAAAGGAGTTGCCTGACGCCTAAGTCTACAGATGTCACGGGTAATAGTTCGGTTTAACTTGAAATATTTTATATAAAATTGCATGGCATATACAGTATAATTTGAACATTAAGTCAATTTAGAGAACAATGAAAAATACAAAGCATATTTAATTTTGTAATTGCAAAACATTGTCTATAAATATTAAATTGTGCTTTCTGCAGCGGATCGACAGATCGAATCGTATCTAAGACGTAGAGCCACCTATTAAAAGTTAGACATGTGTGCCTCATCAGTAGACCCTACATGTACCAATTAAGATTTGGTATAACTAAACGCCGGGCGCCCAATTCGTTCAGCTGTCTATTGAGTACGCTGATGTTATATTGTCAATGGGAAGTTAAGGCGGCGAAGGATAGGGCTAACCACCTGTCCTCAAATGCTGAGGCAAGAAAAATGAAGTCGCTTGGCACTTCGATCTTTGTAAGATAATGGGATTACTTAAAGGATATGTCAGCCTCTATGGGATTACTTAAGGGAGTGCTTTCCGCTTTCGTGTACATTTACTTACTTGTTTCAATAATACCGGATGTTTATAACTTGACGCCGGTGTTAGTGATGGAAACTATCTATGGATGAAACGGATGGGAGGAAAAATGTAAAATCGTTGATTTGTAATTGTATAATATATAAATTTCGTCCGCTGTAGTTGGAGACATTTTGTGTAATTAGTGTAATAAAATTCGCCATCGCCTTGTTTTGAAGGTGTCCGACAACTATTATTTGTGGATTGAACAAATAAAGGTATGAGGTGGACTTATGTGGGGCAGATGGCTATTAGTCATCAACGAAAGCTCTCATTTGACCGAAAGCGCAGTATATTTCCTTAAAATCAGTCAGAATATAAAGGATTAGGATTTTATTGAAACCGTAGTGATTAAAATGTATTCACAAAATTGTGGGATAGCCGAATAGTATATAGCGCCTTGAATTTTAGGTGCATTATTAATGGTTCTTATTATATAACGCCTTGAATTTTAGGTGTATTATTAGTGGTTCTTACATGCAACTCCATTTAGCAGTCTAAATGCTGAAAGTGCAATCATGTAAGCCTGAGATGAGACAAGTTGCTACTCTTTAAGTGTAGCAATCCGCCACTCTCTTGATGAAGCCAATAGCGCAGACAGTGAGAACATTGAAAATTATCTGAATACCACCTACACAGTTACACACCGAACCATTGTTTTGCAGTTCTTTTTTGATCTCCAGGGATTGTTTTGTGCCTGTGTTTCATGTTCTTACTTACTAACTATAAGGTAGAGGTTTATTACTCTTCGAGTCTGGGTGGCCTTATTGTTTATTATAATGATAGATCACCGCCTGAACAATGTAAACTCTACTTGTTTATTATGGTAATAGGTTGCCACCAGACTGGTGTAAACCTCTACTAGTTTCTCTTTTAAACAACAACAAGAATTAAGATTATTTAGAGAAATTACTAGTTTCCATTTTGTAATCAAAGTGGTAGATGTCATAAGGAAAATAACTTTGTTGAAGTGTCTGACAGTCGATATTGTTCTTCAAGTACTAAAGCTGGACTCATGGCTGACCAGGCTGAGTCAAAACAGGTACACCTGACAGTTCCTTCAATACATGCTGAAGTAGGATTGGACTAGCTAAAAAGCTTGAACTAGAAAGAGGATTCTTCAATTTTATAAAACTGTATTGTGAAAGCAGTGCACTTGTTAATAGGTGTATTTCTGCTTTTCTGTTTTTGTATAGAATCAAGCTTAAAGAAAGAATATATTAGAAATGGCACGATCTGAAGTTACTTTAGAAGTTAGCCCCACTGAAAAGGACTTGTCACAAGATTTTTACATTGGCTTGAGTTTAGCCATGAGTTCAAGTCTCTTTATTGGAACGAGTTTTATACTAAAGAAAAAAGGATTGCTTCGTTTAGCAGTAAGGGCTGGTAAGTACAGCACTTTATTTTCAGTAATTATAGACATTGAAACAGTCGTAAGAAGTAAATTAGTGAATATTGTTACCAGTAATTATAGGCTTCGAAACAGCCTAAGAAGTAAATGAGAAGCTGTAAAGATTTTGCACTAATTTTATTCGTTGTACCGTTTTCACTTCTTTGGGAGTCAACGTATTTCCTTTTTATTAATATTACTATGTCTGTATTTAAATGCCGCTATGTATTAGCTAAGCATCAATTGTGGCACTAAGCAACCGTGTTTGAAGGACTTGCTCAAGTTCCGTACGCAGTTGCTTTTGTCTTTTCATTCTCAGTTGTTTATGTCATTTCGGTACATTGAAGCAATAAACAGGGCGATCTGTTTGGTACCTTGCTTGGCCTGTTGTATGAAGATTGTGGTTTTGCAGTCCAAGACCCTGAAATGCATCCAATGCTGTCTCAAGGACCTAAGAAAAGGATGTATGTGCAAGACTGAGTTTTTATGCAGCACATTTTGAGAAATTGTCAAAGGCATTTACTTGTTTACATGTTGAGCTGCCACACCAAGATATATACTTTAAATGCTTTTAAATGGATTACGAACGGCTTAAGCTGTATGCTTAACATTGACTGTTCTGGTCTAAGGAGCAGACACATTTAGATACACAAAATTATGTATTTATGTGTGTGTGTGTGTGTGTGTGTGTGTTTATGTATTTATGTGTGTGTGTATTCATTATTTATTTTAGGCAATGGTGGCTTTGGCTATTTGAAGGAGTGGATGTGGTGGGGAGGATTACTTCTCAGTAAGTTTTGTACTAATACTGAACTTAACATCATCCTTTCAATAAAGAGGGATTTTATACACCCTTAGGTGCTGTACTCCTTAGAACAAATAGTGCTGTAACATTACTTTCATATAAGTCATGTATGTATTTAAGTATTTGCAATGGCCTCTTCCAGATATAAGTTTTACTTCAGTTTATTTACTGAAAAAGGTCAGCTTCAGTAGTAAGTATGTCTGAGTAGGCCAAGTATTCGATATTTGTTGGCGTCCTTTAATATAAGAACATTGTGAAGGTGCTATCACAAGTGTTAGTAGAGTCAAATGTTTAGTTTAGGCCTGGTAAAACATAGCCAGCACATTAAGTAGCCTTTTATTAATGTAAGGCAACTGCTGATATTTTACAAGTTAGACAGTTGGTGTATGTAAGAGTTACTGTCAATCAGGGAATGCCCAAAATGGCCCATCTATAACAGTCACTTTAAGTGCCTTTGTTTCTTACTTGATACTTTATGGTATACAGTTCAAAGAATGCTAACTTTATTTGGTTGCCAATTGATGATCATAAAGATGTTAATTCTGAAGCCTAATCTCCAATTTAAGAAGAATCGCTCTGACAGTGATGCCTCGAGCCTTATGGGTGAAGCACACAGAAATCCCAGACCATTCATTGTTAGTTGATCCAAAACATTGCAGTGGCCATGCAGTGATGATCACAAAGTTCTTAAAGGGTGCTAACAGATGTCTAACACTTGGTTTACATAGGCCTTCGTATGAGTAAAAACATCCAACAGAAGTAAAATTCTGTGTTTGAATAGATATGCACAACAGAAGTAGACTTGGATACAAAGTTTATTGAAATGCTTAAATCTAAAAAAATACACATTCTTTCAAAACTAAGAGTCACAGTTCATAAACATCAGAGTTATTGAAATGATAATCAAATGTATCATGCTACGATTTTGTTCAGTATCCTTTTGAGTTTATCTGTCACACTGTTATATAGCATAATATTGGATTCATCTGATGCTTATTAAAGAGTGTGCAAAAGTGGTGGTTAGTGTGCTGGATAATATGTGATTCATCTGGTGCTTATTAAAAAGGTGTGCAGTGGTTAGGGTGCTGTATGATATGGGATTCATCTGGTGCTTATTAAAAAGGTGTGCAGTGGTTAGTGTGCTGGATAATATGTGATTCATCTGGTGCTTATTAAAAAGGTGTGCAGTGGTTAGTGTGCTGGATAATATGTGATTCATCTGGTGCTTATTAAAAAAGTGTGCAGTGGTTAGTGTGCTGGATAATATTGGATTCATCTGGTGCTTATTAAAAAGGTGTGCAGTGGTTAGTGTGCTGGATAATATTGGATTCATCTGGTGCTTATTAAAAAGGTGTGCAGTGGTTAGTGTGCTGGATAATATGTGATTCATCTGGTGCTTATTAAAAAAGTGTGCAGTGGTTAGTGTGCTGGATAATATTGGATTCATCTGGTGCTTATTAAAAAGGTGTGCAGTGGTTAGGGTGCTGTATGATATGGGATTCATCTGGTGCTTATTAAAAAGGTATGCAATAGTGCAGTGTGCTGAATGATCAACCAGTAGTTTGGGACTCAAATTATGGCCAGGGCAGAAAGATATTTGGGGATTTATGCTTAACCTAAACGCTCTAACAAAATGTGCTGTAAAAGGAGTTTACTGATCACACAGAATCCAATTTTGTTGTAGTGGGCATTGGTGAAGGAGCAAACTTTGCTGCATATGCCTTTGCTCCTGCTACGCTAGTAACGCCACTAGGAGCACTCAGCGTACTAGTCAGGTTTGTATTATTTCATGATCAGACTTAACCAAGCTGTCAGTCTATCTATAAACCAATCAGTATGTAAACCAATGTTTATTCACTGAAGAAAATTCCAATGTTTAAATGATAAAATGAATTCTAATGTTTATTCTGTGAATTTAAATCTAATATTTATTGACAAATTACCATGCTTATTCATTCACCTTTATGTTTTCTCTGCTGTTATGGTTAATTCCTGATACAATTATGCTGACGAAAGACAGATCATGGCTGAGTATTAACTTTTCAACACCTGCAGATAATTATGTATCTCAGATTCATATCTATGATAATATTGAGAAATTACATGTATTTGTTGACAGTGTTATGCCTGACAAGTAATATATGCAATATTATGCATATATGTCTTTTTGGTGATCTTATCTCGGATGTTTCTTTCTGCTGTTTTAGTGCCATTTTGGCATCACGCTGGTTGAATGAAAAGTTAAATCTCTTGGGTAAAGTTGGATGTCTAGTTTGCATTCTTGGTTCAACGGTTGTGGTAATACATTCACCAAAGGAGCAAGAACTGCAAACAATGGAAGAACTGTCAGAAAAGCTCCACGACACTGGTAAGTCAATTACTGGTACATCTAATCTAAAGACTTTTAACAGCACAACACAAAATTATTAAAATCTTATGGCTTCTCAGACTAGGGCATAACTGATTTTGGTTTTCTGTCTGATTCCGGATACCAGACAGTATGGGCCATTATTTGCTGATTCCGATTATTAATAAATCTGTGCACTAAGTCTTAATTTCAAGTTAGTCATCATTGGCTAATGGCTTGGCTTCAGCTACAGGCGGTAGATTTAAGGGCCCAGGTGCGACTCTTTGAATAGTGCCTGGCTATTCTGAGGCCCATTGACAGCCATAGCAAGTATTAACAATCAAGATTATAATTATATATGAGTGGCCTATAAATTGTTTTTAGTCGATGGCAAAACCATAGAAAAACAACTATTATTAATCGGCAGGTTAGACATTCTGTATCCAGATAATTCTGGATAATCCAAAAATTGGCAAAATCAGTTTACTGATCTGGATTTTGGTTATGCCCTATCTTGGACCTTATACTGCTACTAATTAGATTGAATTTTATACTGTTAATGACATTTTGAATTTCATAACTGATTATCTAATCCAGTGGCGTGTTGATGCCTGAATAGTAATAGTAATAATAATAATTATAATAATAATAATAAAAAAATGATAATAGCAATTGGAACTTTAACAGTTATAATAATATTGACAATAGCAGTAACAAGAACATATGGTTTCTCAGTAAAGATTTGCTACTTATGTCTTGTTCATTAGAGAAGTGTTTCTGTTTCAGCGTTCATTGCATACGCAATCTTAGTTGTAACTGGAGCCATAGTCCTCATCTTCTATGTCAGTCCACGCTACGGACAGACGAATCCTCTGGTCTACGTTGCAATCACAGGTACCATTGGATCTCTGTCTGTCATGGGCTGCAAAGGCCTTGGAGTGGCCATCAAACAGACACTTGGTGGTCACAGTGAGCTGACCAACCCATTGACCTGGCTTATCGTTGGATCAGTGATTGCCTGCATCACTGTCCAAATGATCTACCTAAACCGAGCCCTGGATGTCTTCAACACGTCTGTTGTGACTCCAATCCTGTACGTTGTCTTCACGAGCTTTGTGATCCTTGCTTCCGCAGTCCTTTTCAAGGAATGGGGGAGCCTCGGCCCAGAAGACGTCGTTGGAAACATCTGCGGGTTCCTCACGATTGTTGCGGGAATCTTTCTTCTTCAGGCTTTCAAGGACATGAATGTGTCGCTCAGCAATTTACCGAAAGCTAGAAAGGATTCTGAGAACAGAATTAGTTGCCATGGCAGCAGCAGTCATGGAAACCAAAATGGCATGTATTCATCACTGCTGGATAAAGTTGAGTTGGGGGCTAGTGAAAAGTACATTGCGAATGGAAATGCAAAAGCGAACAAGGACTATCATCCATTTGCATATCACAACCGGACCAGTTCTATTTCGTAGGAGTTATCTCTCAGAGGGTGTAATTGTCTTTCCAGGCAAAATCATGTGCTAATTGTTTTATACCTGATCCTCCTAATTATGCGCTTCTTTTAAAATGAATTCTGATATAGTATGGTCAGATACACGAATCCAGAGCTTAGTGGAGCTTTGGAAAATGAACTAATTATTTCACAACCTCATAATTAAGTGGTTCTTGATGTGGCTGTAAAGACAGCATTATTAGGAGGTTCAGATGTATTGGATTTCTTATGGTATTATTTTTCCTTGCCATGCAGAGAATGGTCCCACTCGGTGTGACTAAAGTTTCTGCAATAATGTCTGCTTTAAACTTCTGTATCTGGTGATTGTTAATTGAACTTGATTTTTAAGTGCGTGGCATTTTTTTCTGGTTCTCTGCCACCATTACATACAACTCTGGCTATCAGTAACACAATTATGGGAGCAGAATCACTTATGGTTTTACGTGATTCACAAATATTACTGTGAGATATAATTTTCATTACAGAATTCATATTATTACTAACATTAGCGCTGATAAAGGTTGTTCACTGCAGGCTATGATAAAATAATTCCTCCACAGTTTTGACTTGTGGACCGATATGTTAATAAATTTCATTTTATTTATTTAGTGTCTATGCAGAGGGTTTAATATATTTACAATTTAGTGATTATAACGTTTTAAAATTACTTTTTTGTAAATAAATTATGCTTGAAAAGACATATTACTGTATTTTTTAGCTTTAGTGATGACTTGTTGAAAGATTTAAGTGTATCACATGAAAATTATGGGTATTTAGGATAGACCTTTCAAGGCAAAATTCCGAGTTTTCAAGTCTGAATAACATGTGCTTGAAAGGAGACTTAATTTTTTGCGGGAATATCCACAGGAACTGTAGATTAATTTGGCACTTTAAAAATTATTTTGTGTGCTACTTTTTGTGGCAATGATTGTCTCCTATCATAGAGAAAAATAATCTCCTATATTTGAAGAATTGAGCTGGATCATGTTATTGTTATTAGTATTTTTGACTTTTTTTTTATTACTGCTAATACTATTATTTTATTGTATGCATCTGTGTGTACATGTGGGCATTTATTTAATCTCTCAAGAGCAATATAATTCTGCTATTAATACTGTTAATATTATTGTTAGTATAGAAGTCTTTAAGCTAGCTTTTGTTACCTGAAGCAGTTTAAGCATGATGGCCAGCTGACGGGATCCATTACAGGAAATGCAAAGATGTGCATAGATGCAGAGTTGTGCATGCAAGAACCAGTCTTGTTGTCCTCGAGACCAAGGTCTTGGTCTCGAGTGCACTCGAGTTCGTTTTTGAAAGTCTTGGTCTTGGTCTTGAGGTTCAAGGTCTTGGTCTTGGTCTTGGTCTTGAGGTTCAAGGTCTTGGTCTTGGTCTTGGTCTTGAGGTTCAAGGTCTTGGTCTTGGTCTCGCAAGACCAAGACCGGCTGTTAATATGAACAGTCATTTAACAGAACTCAAGAATTCTGTATACGACCAATATCTATGGATGGATACATGTCATGTTGGTCAGGAAAACCCATTGGCAGCAGGAACAGTTATTCTGTATCATAGCCTACGGTATGATAAACAATGGGAAGATTTCAAAAGGACTCGAGTTCGTTTTTGAAAGTCTTGGTCTTGGTCTTGGTCTTGAGGTTCAAGGTCTTGGTCTTGGTCTTGAGGTTCAAGGTCTTGGTCTTGGTCTTGGTCTTGAGGTTCTCGCAAGACCAAGACCAAGACCGGCTGTTAATATGAACAGTCATTTAACAGAACTCAAGAATTCTGTATACGACCAATATCTATGGATGGATACATGTCATGTTGGTCAGGAAAACCCATTGGCAGCAGCAACAGTTATTCTGTATCATAGCCTACGGTATGATAAACAATGGGAAGATTTCAAAAGGACTCACTATCTGTACATTTACATCCAGTGCTTGAAAAGCTACTCTCTTTGTGTCAGCGACTTCAGCACCTGTAGAACGTATTTTTTCACATGGCGGAATTTTTATGAGGTCCACCAGGCACGTATTGGTCAGAAAATTCTGAGCGAATTGGTGTTTATAAAATACAAAAGGCATTTGGTATAAGAGTTTGCATGAAGGACTTTTGAATACAAATTCGGATTTCTCTGCAGTTTGCATTTAAAGTTAATTTGCGTAAATAAAATAAAAGACTCATGTTTTCATTAAAATAGCGAATATTCCGACTTGACAATTTTTAGAAGTCTTGACCTGATTTCAATTTTTTGGGTCTTGGTCTTGGTCTTGAGGTTCAAGGTCTTGGTCTTGGTCTCGAGGTTCAAAGTCTTGGTCTTGGTCTCGAGGTTCAAGGTCTTGGTCTTGGTCTTGAGGTTCAAGGTCTTGGTCTTGGTCTTGGTCTTGAGGTTTAAGGTCTTGACAACAAGACTGGCAAGAACATTGCTACAAGTTGATGGCTTCTTCTGAAGTGTTTGCAATTGTCCCCATTTGCCCCATTCTTTTACAATCGGTACATTCTACATACAAAATCTATTTCCATGTAGAATTTTTGTCTGTTTCTGATTTTACGTGTTCAGTCTTCCCATGCTCCAACTTCATATAGGCTAGCAATGATCATCTGCTAGATGGGTTTATGAGGTGCTGTACAGACTGCCAGGTACACACAATGATGTTTTGGGACATGTGTAAATATCATAGACTTTATGGGTTGCTGAGGATTCTAATCTCGGTACGCTGCTTAGCCGTCGGGCTTTACGGTTTGCATGGAAGGACTGCAAGTTGTTTCTAACTGCTTACTTGTGCTTTGAAAAAGAACCTTTGACCAATAAACTCGGCTTATGAGCCAGACCTTAGCTTTTCTTTCTTCTTGTTTGTATGCTTCATTCCTGCAGATTTTGTTATTGGAACAAGATTTGAACTAGATATTGCTTGCTTTATCTGTTTTCTCAGTGCAATTACTCTTCTCCCAAATTAATTGCACTGCTGAGAAACTGTCCCTTGCATCGAACTTCTTCTTTTGCCTCATTCATCACTGTAGACCTCGGCTGTGGTGTTTATTTAAATGATTTTAACGTGTTTGAATTTAACTATATGATTATGCACTGTGAAATTTTGGTAGACAATGAATGATGTTTTGATCTTGATGTGTTGCAAAAATTATGTTTATGCTCCAGAGTATTTTGCTAAGTTTTGCATGCCAAACTGAAACCTGTCTGTATATCCCAGCAGCTGCCGGAGTAAACTTGCTCAGGTGTTGTGAAATTGTGGTCAGTTTGCTTACAGAACAACTGTGTAACAACTGGTCAAGCATGATCTTTGTAAATATAATATATGATTTGTATTTTGAAGTGATTGAATGATGATACTAATAAATCTGACTTCCTGAGTATTCAAGTTTTATTTAATTTATGTTTTAATGTTTGTGTATTGATTAAGATCATTCTTACTCCCACAGGTTTAATTCTGACACAAATGGAACATCCACTTCAGAAACATTATTTTTAGGAAAACATTATATGAAGTTGTCATTCTACCAGCACCATTAGTGGCACACCGTGTTTTAAAATCTAGGATGGAAGAGCTTGAACTTACTGTTATCCTCTAGTTGCATTGTATACAGGTACTTTACTTGAATATGTGCCATTGCCATGCTCCCTGTTCTGTAGGCATGGAAGTGATTTTAGCAACGTCAAGAAAAAACAGTGCAACATCTGTAGCATTCATACAGCAAGTATTAAGCAGTTAGCGATAGAGTTGTGTAAGTGAGCAATTTTATACGGATGAAAAAATGTTGAATGCCTCACTAATTTAATATCTGCTGACAGACCACTGGAACCTTTATGACCACGTGAGATAGAATGTCGTTAGGGGAATTGTGAAAGGCGTCCTTGTGAGTGTCCCTATTCTTGAGTGCTGCAATGTATGTTGTATGTATGTATGTATGTATGTATGTATGTATGTATGTATGTATGTATGTATGTATGTATCAAGACAATTAAGTACCTCACAAAAGCACTGAAGTACCTTACAATTTAAAGTAAACACAAGGGAAATTTAATGGTAATTAGTGATTGATGTATCATTCCTGTAGTTACAAACCATGAATATTTGCATATAATTTTAGACATTGCTTTAAGGTTTTCTGTTTGTATAGTCCTTTGTTACGCGATAATTCTTAAATGTTATAACGAAGTTTCTATAGCTGTGCAATAGCCAGTGGCGGCGATCTTGTCTGAGAGGTGGGGGGGGGGGACTAAGTCGGCAACGATCTCGTCGACGACCGTTTTTTTTAATCTTGTCCCCCAAAAAATTTTCTGCCACTTCATCTCCAAAAATTTCGCTTTCATCTCCGAAAAAAGTTGATGACTTTTTAGTCATTAGCCTCTTTTTACAAATTTTTTCCAGTGGTAAATTTTCTCGTCCGTATACTTTTTCCCGGATGTCATCTTCCAAAATTCCCGTAAATTTTCAATCTCATCTTCCAAAAAGTTGATGACCTTTTTTTCTTTCTTTTTTAGTCCTCCACCTACTTTCGTGACTTTTCCATGCCTTCTAAATAACTCACGACTTCTTTTAGCTATTCGTCATCACATAATTTTTTGCCCTTTTTTCCTTCTCTTCCTTTTTTCCTTCTCTTGCACAATTTCATTACTTTTTTTCTTAAAATTTTTTTGGGGGGGACACTTCTGCTCAAAACAACTTTTCTGGTCAAAAAGGCACTCAAAACTCATTTTCGCCCTCACACACAATTGCATTTCTTGACCTTTTTTGGTGTATCTTCAAAATTTGGGGGTCCGATGTATGATGTGACCCCCACTCTTAAAGGTGAGGGTCTTGTCCCCCTCGATCCCCCCCTAGATCGCCGCCCATGGCAATAGCGATAGCCTTATTCTTCGGACATTAATTTTCTAAACTTGCTGCCTAACTGCTCCATGATTTGCCTCTGGTTCTCATTTATTTGTGCATACCAATGAAAGGTTTGACTGTTGCAGTTATTCTTGGCCAGATGTTGGGTTAATAGTCACTGGGTCACTGCTTTGGGCTTCTCCTACTCAGTGAGAAAACTGGCATAGTAAAACTTCATGTTGTTCACAGAGAATGAAACTTCATTTTATTTAAACCATGGTGACTAATACGCTGCCCCATCCAGGGGCGGATCCAGAAGGTCTATCAGGGGGGGCCAAAAATTTTGTACTCATCTCCCAAAAAAGTTGATGACCTTTTTTTTTTAGTCATTAACCTTTTTAATGTCTTAATGTCTTCAGTCTACATCTACGTTCTGTGTACATTTTACTCCTCATCCACGCCTACAGGGGGGGGGGCACGCCTGTGTAAAGATCATAAAACGCCCATAAAACACATGTCAAAAATAAATAAAAATTTCAAATGGGGGGCCATGGCCGGATTGGCCCCCCTGGATCCGCCCCTGGCCCCATCCGATAATACTTACTGAAATCAGTATACTCCGACGAGTTAACAACATAATTCTTGCGTGGCCTAAGAAGTTTGGAGCATCATCAATGGAGTATATATTGAGGTAAATATTTTTATATTTCTAGGTAGAAGCTGGCTCTCCCGTAAGAAAATCTCAGACGAGGTTAGTAAATAGTCAATAAAACCTGTGCTGGCGAACTTTGTATACGGACGAAGTTTAAAGTCGTCCACAATAAACAAATCAGCACCACTACACCGGGCTTTCTGGACGGTATGATCAGGCGGGTAGCGACGCAATTTCTGACCTGTTCCAGGCCAAGCGGAAAACTTATTTTTTCAGAGGCATCGTCAGTTAACATGTCGAGCACAGCTGCCTCTGCCCTCGGAAAGTACAAATGCCGACGCCTCGATGGCAAAGTTGCAGTTGTGACAGCTTCTACTCTCGGGTTAGTATATATAAGCTCTCTGAGCCTCTCTCAGTTCATATAGTTCGAGAATGGTCATTTATGAGGATAGGCTTTTTTTTACCCCACTGGTTCGATCTACACTGCACCTCGACTGTAAAACGACCTCCCTCCTGAATTCCGCAAATTTCCCTTTATCCACCTATCTTGTCGCCCACCAACTATCAGCTGCCTCCAACTCCTCTGTATAACACTCCTCAAACTTTTCAATCAATGCTAAAATGCCAACTGTCCGAGGAAACTTGCCCGGATTCTCTTTCTGGTCTTTTGGCAACCAGACTTTGTCTTCACCTGTTGTCTTTGGACAGCCAGTCGGACTTCACACAATGTTTGTGAATATTTAAGCTGGTGCCACAAGCTGGGCTTTTAAATAGCACTTTAGTAATTTTCAAGATCACGATTATGATTTAATCTGGGCTTACTGAAATCAACGAAGAGTCAATTCATTTGTCTGCTGCAATTCAGAAGCATTGTAGAAATTCGTCCACTTATATTTAACATTCACACACTGTATATGTAAGGTTTATGCAGTACATGTACAAGGCAAGGTCGTTTGCATATTGCTGGTGGGAAGTACCTTTCTGTGGGTCTAGGCAGGTGCTACACAGTTATTGTGTACCTACTGTATGTTACATTACAAGGTACATGTATACAGTATGCGAAATAAAGTTGACTTTCATGATTTACTACACAGAGATTTAAAATGGTATTGACGTTTCCAGTACCTAGTTAGAATATCCAAGTGGTGTTCTTGTTCCATCAAAAATGGGCAGCTGTGCAAGATATTACTGGGTACAAGCAGTTTAGAGAAAATCTTGTGTTGGCTGGGGCTACTGTGAGGCAGAATTATAACATAAAATGTAAGAAATTTATATTTTTATGTTTTGTCTTTATTTCGATGATCCAGTATTGGTTTAGCGATTGCTGAGCGGCTGGGTCATGAGGGCGCCCATGTTGTCATCAGCAGTCGCAAACAAAGTCAAGTTGACAGTGCAGTTCAGAACCTTCAGAAGCAAGGCCTTAGTGTTCTTGGAATGGTTTGTCATGTTGCAAATAAGGAAGATAGAAAACGCCTCCTGGAGCGAGTAAGATACATTATTCATGCATGTTATTTGTAGGACTTTTATGTCTTATTGTAACAACACTGCATTTAGACAGGACATGCGGTCAGACAGAGTTAGAAGCAGTTTAGCTGTATAATCTGATTCAATTATGTTTTATACATCTATTCAGATGACTTCTATGTTGTCATAATATGTATGATGACATGAGCCAACACAGTTAATGGCACACCATAGCATGTTTGCCAAACTTTGTCAAACTTGTTACATTTTTGCCAAACTTTGTCAAACTTGTTACATTGATCTTTGGGACATGAATGTTTGAGATTTCAAACATTGAAAGTTTACTCACTATTTTCAAATCAGGAAATAATTGTCATTAATATTAATTTTGTTATTTGTGTAGTAATTAATTTGCCCGTAAGCAGTTTTTCTGATGGTGGTTACCTAATAACGTAGTAATTAGCATTAATTCCCACTGTTAATGGTTATGTAAAATTGTACATAGCCGCTAATTACTACTAAACCTTTGCGGTTTCTTTTCAGACTGTTGAAAAGTTTGGTGGGATAGATATCCTAATCTCAAATGCAGCTGTTAATCCGATTTTTGGACCTGTCTTTGAGGTAACCTTATTCTGTATATAATAAGTATCAAATAAGGTATAAGGTGATATACAGTAATTGTTGATTAATATTACATGCATGCCTTTGTCTGTAATAGATCTCAGAAATGTGATCCTGAGTTTGAGGGACAGTTCAGTGGAATTACAAACATGAATTCCAACACATTTTTGTGTAACTCGACTGCACTCTTGGGAATTAGAACAACTAGGTATCTGTAGAACCGTGGACGCTGGCAGCGTGATGCACTGGACGCACATGCATCCAACCACCGAATCAAGTCCACACAAGGATTAGGCATTGCATCGATGTTTTTGACAGTTTCACTGTGTAATTTTGTTTACCATTCAGTACTCAGTAGGCTATGTATAAATAATATCATAGCATGTCATATGCATGTGCTATACTGTACTTCTACGAGTCACTCTGAATCATTTTCAGTGCATGACTACGAGTGGCAGACGGGGGACGGGTGTGGATGGGAGGAGACGGGAGGGTGTGAGTCCAATTTTTTTAAGCCTGGCGGCCCTTGTGTAGAACTTAAAATCACAGATATATTGTACAGTGTAGATTACTAAAACTGTTCAGTGTACACTGCATTGAAATGACGCATTTTTTTAGGAACTGAATCTGGGCAGAATTTTATCATTGTGCAGAAAAATCTCAGAGTTGCACTGGTCTGATCTTTGGGACAAGATGCTGATAGTGTTAACTCTCCAAAACATGCAGTTTAAATCACTTAAGTTGAATCTTATCTTAGAAAACAAAAAAATATAAAAATATTTGTTAGAAATAACATCAATATTTTATGTTTCCCAGCACACTACAGCATGTTTTTATATAGTTTTCCCATAATGCATACAGTTGGTTTAGATGTGTTAGTGCAAACTTGTGGTCTTCTGCTTGTTCTGTATTAAGTTATTAAAAATGTTCTTAAATTTAAATGTGTGTGTGTGCTTTTTTGAAGGCTACAGAAGATGCCTGGGATAAAGTAAGCTTAAATAAACTGTTATAGTTACTGTTAAATTGATTTATTTTGTTTTGGAATAATAATTGCTATATTATATTATAGTTCTTTTAGTAGTTATTTCTTTGTTATGCCACCTTTGATTTCCTTTTATTTATAGCGATTAATTTACTGTTTGCATTCATAACCCAGTTCTGTGTCTTTCAAGGAGATATATTGAACCAAACAGACCTTGATACTAGCAATGCTAAAATCTTAGTATGTCTGACATTTGTCAACAAGTGCCAAGTAACTTGATATTACCTTCCAACCTGAAACCAGTACAAAATTTTCTTTTTTCCGTAGTAGTAAATATGCTTCACCATATTTCTTAGTTCTGTGTTTAGTTCTGTTCCTTCTCTCTTGTGAATTGCTCAGTTTTGGGAAGTCATAGCATGTTATCTTAGAACTGTTGTCACCGGTAATGTAATGTTAATGTAAATCTTTAAAGTTTATGAGCACAACACAAAAGGCTGATCAGGGTTACCAGCTTAATCACTGGTGCTATATCAAATCAGGTCTGCAAAGAGCCAGGTTGTTTAGTTGGGTTTCTGTGTCGGGTCAGAATCTTGGAGGTCAAGCTGAGGGGAAAGCATGATACTATGGTGGAAATTGTTGGTGATTCTGATCATGGGAACCCATGGAACCAGGATAGGACAGTTTCAAAAGGTGGTTTCAGTCGTGAGTGAAATACTGTAGTAGAGAGGGCAAGTGGACAGTTCTGAGATTGAGAGGTGGGAGAGGGGCTGAATGAACTGAGGGAAATCGTTTGGGAGTTCATTCCAATGAGCTGATGTAGCAGTTGCAGAATTTGAGAGAGGAGGGACTGGAGGGCAAGATAAAGATAGGTATGATGATCTGGGTGGCTGGATAGTGTACAGCTGGTAAATGTAAGAGGATTGAGAGGTATGAATTGAATTGAGATAAGTTAAGAGATACAAGCTGTGGAATTTTAAGCCAGTGAAGTGATTTATGTTATAGAAAAGCAAGTTGCAGTAGTAGAGCTTAAATTGAACAGTTGAATTGGCTACTGTGCATGTATGGAGCATGACAAAGGTCACAGGTATATGCATAAAACAAGCATGTTTGTGTTTGGCCAAATGTTTGTAAAGCTCCTTTTAAGAACCTTAGAAGAGCACTTAACATGGCCGTGTAACAGATCTAAAAATGGCATCATAAGCTGGATTGAATATGTTTTTTGATCTGAGTGATGTGACTGGTAAAGGTGAGCTTTTGTTGACTCTGCAATTGTGCACTGGAGAAAGGTAATGCTCGGATGAAGTAATATCTATTGCAGACAAGAAACTTGTTAAGAGGGCATCCATAAAGGATGTCCACAAAATATGACCCACTTTGGACCCCTCCCTCCCCCTTGTCCGCATTTGACCTTACCCTCCCCCTCCCCTTTGCGGACGTCCGCGTGCAAACGCCAATGAACAGTCGCTGTGTAAAAACATACATTTACATAGCTCTTCCAATTCCTATCCCCTCTGTAGGGGTCAGCCGGAAATCGCCTTGGACATTTGCCTTGGCCGAATATCCCGTTTTTGGCACTATTCAGAAGTATTCGCCTCGGCAAATACTATACACACAAATAGTTGCTTGTCTGCCTCACATGCCAGAATTTGTATATGCTCATGATATCAGCTTTGAGCTTCATCTAGCATATTCATTTTGAAGAAGAAAAGTACAAAAAACACCAACACTGGAAGTGTACAACGGAAGTCAAGTCCATTTAATTGATTATTTATTTCTAAAATTCAAAATGTATTGGTCAGTTATTACAAGTACAGAAATTTACTTCAATAATTTTTCATTACATAAAAATGTTAAGCTTCGCATACAGAATAAACGGTACTCGGTTCGTACCCGGATCCAGCAAATAGTACATCCAAATACTCGGATTCGGCACTCGGTGGAAAATGTCTACCCGGTTGACCCCTACCCCTCTGTCTTGAACGATGAAATATTAGCCTGTCAGATCAAACTTCCTCCCTTTGTGAGGCAATCAAGAAGAAACTCAATATTTCAACGACCATCCAGTGTATTAAAGTTCTAGTACACGGCATGAGGGTTTAGGCAATCACTTCACTGACCTTTTTGTCTCATGAGGAAGGTTGAAACAAGGTGCTTAAAAAACTATCAACTTTAAAAATTTAGTTGTGGACATCCGTGCTGGTCATATCCCCTGCATTTGAATAACCCCTTCCTTCCCCCTCATTGCGGACCGCCGGACATCCTTTATGGATGACCCCTAATGACCTAATTTCACGACAAGTTTGCTGTACAGTGAAGTGAGGACAGTTTCTGTGGTGGGATGTTTGGTGTAGACAGTTTGATTAGGATTTTAGAGGCTGTTAGATGTAAACTAGCCAGTGAGGTGAGAGAGGACAACTCTTTTGGAGAGTTAGATAGGAATGAGAGATTTGAAATTGAATGATGCCCTTGTCTGTCAAAAATGGTTTAACAACCAAGTTTTTGAAGAACATGGGAAACGTGTTGGTGGATAACGACAGGTTGGTTTTCTTAGTTATAACAGGGTTAAGCAGTCTTTGAGTAAGGAGGTTGGGATTGGATTAAGTTTGCATTGTTTATTTTGAGAAGTCTGAATGAAAGCAGTGATTTTGGCTTCAGAAGCAGGCTAGATAAGGTGAAGTGATGTGTTAGTCGACAGACTTGTGTCAGCATGATCACTTGAGGGTAGAGTGAGAATGTGTGGAGTTTGAGTATGATGAGAGTCTCTGAGAGACGGACGGAGGAGACATTGTCAGTGAAGAAGGATGTGAAGGAGTCTGTAATGGATGGATGTGTGATAGATTTTGAGGCAGGATGAGAGGAACCACGGAGAAGCAGATTGGCTACGGTTTTCGTAAGATTTTGAGGATTGGATGAATTAGAGTGAAAAAGAGAGGATAAATATTGTTTCTTGGCAGACAGGTGATGACTGGGATATTTAATGGTCAAAGTTTACAGTCTGTTGAGGACAGCAAGATCATAAGAATTACTTAGTTGCTTGTTTCAGGTGATGGTGAGATGATTTAAGGAGTTGAAGGACAGAATTAAGACTTGGACTGTTTGCTTGAGTTTCAGGTTTAGTGATGATTGAAGCATGTTTGTTGAGGAGATATGACGTGAAGGAATTGTATGTGAACTAGATCATCAGGGTCTGTTAAGGGTTTAGGAAGAGAGAGAAGAGGGGTATTTGAAGTCGAGTTTTAATGCATCAAGGTCAATAGAGCTGATATGACGGAGTGAACATAGTTTGGGTTGGGGTGAGGATGGTTTATTTCTAATTTTTGAGTGTTGAACTGCTTTATGGCAAAACATTGTACAGTTGTTTTAATTACAATCTGTACAATGGAACCGATCCCATGTTATTGTTGTTTGCACTGCTTATTTTCAGTTTTTAATGTTTAACCTGTATTAACAAAGGATTATGTACTTAATTACTAACAAAAATGTAGCGTTTCAACTTTACCAACGTATTGTGTTTTGCATGTAGATATTTGATGTGAATGCTAAGTCAGCCTTCTTTCTGTCTAAAGAAGTCGTCCCATACATGGAGAAAAGAGGGTAATTAATTGATTTAACAATAACTCAGCTAACTCTATTCAGTGCTAGTTATGACTGTGCCTAAAGTTCTGAAAACAATTAGGTGTGAAATAGGCCCACAATAGTTTGATGCATGCTTGCTACAGAGATGCACACTTTTGCACAGTATGTCACTCAAATATCTCATATTCATGACAAATAACTTATTTTTCTCAAAATAAACAAAATCTGTTTGATTCACACCAGACAACTAAGTTTACTTAGGTAAATTTAGATTGTGATTTTTATAAACTCTGTGTGTAGGTGCACAAACACTTTAGCTTGTTTACTGCCATACTTGTGATAAACACATGTAGCTTTCACCAAAATATTCATAATTTCAAGCCCAGTCCAAAGCCATATTAAACCCATACAATCATACATGTATAATTTTCTGATTGATTTGTTATAGTCAGGGTCACAATATTTTGAGATGTAAATTTAAAACACCATAAAATGTTGCTTGCCATACTTTTATTTGGATTTGGATAACTTTGCACTGGCATTCAGGTGTGGCATATAGACTGTTACCCTCTAGAATGTCTACTTAGAATTTCATCACTTTTGTGCATGTACCGGTATTAGGATTCGAAGTTTGATTGTTAATTAGAACAAGAAAATAAGTTTCAAAGCAGTGTTTATGTATATGTATTTAATTGAAGGTTTCAGTGCTGCTGCTGCTGCTGCTGATGATGATTGTAATGATGATGATCATAAGATCAGTATGATTAGCATTAGCAATAAAATTAATATTATTAGATGTAGTGCTATTCAATAAGATCAGTAAAATTATATTTTTTATATATAATGTTATTTTATATATTATTAACATTTTAAATTATTTTTATTATCGTTATTATTATTATTGTGTATCCAGAGAGTTGTATCCCATTCTGGTAAGATGAAAAATTGAGCTAGAGAGATTTGTTTAAACTGAAATGTAAAGTGAAAGTGCTGTATAGAGCATCTGCCACACAAAGATGTTGAAACAAGAATGCAGTTCTGTTTAAACTTGCCACACATGGGTTAGGCAGTGTCCAAGCTTTTTATTTTTATTTATTTATCTGTCAAACTGCTTTGCAGCAGTTTGACAGAATGTCACTATGATTTGCCTTCTTTTATTCTGCTGTGATCTGCAGAAACACCATTGATTTTCACAGTTCTGTATTTTTGGTACTAATAATAATAATGTTATGACATTGCTACTGTTATTATTATTATTATTACAACATTTATTTTGTGCTCTCAACTTTACATGCAATGGTACTTCTCTTATGTGTTGGCAGTGGTGGTTCTATTGTGTTTGTGAGTTCCATTGGTGGCTACAATCCGTTTGAGGTAAGATACTTCGGAGATTTTTCAAATGGGGGCATCAATCGATATTGAAATAATTATGAAACAGTTTCTCAAAGTTCAGCTGTGTCTAGTGTCTTTTATTTCCAGTTGTTGGGTCAAGGAAGAAATAAAATTCCAATTACAATGACCCTATGTATAACTTCTGTGTGAGGTACTTGGTGCCATTGTCAGGTTCTTAAAAGGTGTCATGTGATTGTCCAGATAAACATAGACATGTGTGTAATTGTGTATGTGTGTATGTGTGCATCAAGACACTACTATAGCATGCTTTTGTTTTTCCTTACTTCAACAACTTAAGTACCTCACAAAAGCGCTGGTCACATGACTATCTAACAGGTCTAAAGTGCATTTTAAGATGTTTGAAAATGTTTGCTGAACAGAGTCAAATGGTATAGAATGCAAACTCATCTGAAGACTTACAAAAGTAATCTCCACTATAGGCGCATGTTCAGTGAGCTTGAGTTGATGTGCTACAGAACGACACTTGCATATCTTCACGAGAAGCAGAGCGCATTGATCATTAACCCAGTTGATGCACTGTATTCACGATCACTAAGTGATCCAAAAAAAGTAAACCTGGAGACTCCTCAGTGTTAAATCTGAAATTTCAAATAACCAACACCTGCTTAAAACTTGCTGACTAATCAGCATAATATTACTTTCACAGTATGCATGTGCGTATGGATCAAAACACTTGAATAGTGCATTTTAAGAACTGCACAAAGGTGCTGCAGCATGACTGTAACAGTCCTAAAAGTTGCATGTTGAGATAAGCCAAGTATTTTTCTGGAGCTGTTATGGTAGAGGAATTCAAAGTTTCAGTGAATTATATATTCTGATTTAAATTGGTGTGGTATACCACTTTACCTGATGCCCTTTATTGGTACATGTATATGCTGTGTGCGTTGTTTTCAGTTGATATCGCTGTATTCTGTAAGCAAGACGACTCTGTTAGGACTAGTTAAAGCAATGGTGCCACACTGCTTGCAGAAGAACATTCGTGTCAATGCCATTGCACCAGGAATCATCAAGACCAAGTTCAGTTCTGCAGTATGTTGATCAGCTTTTACAATACAAAGATGACTTGATGTGATTTTATATGTTAATTAATGACACAATTAATTAGTTATCTAGGATATTATTCATATAGCAAATTTCTTATACAACAAAAGTTAATATGTCAGTATTACGTGATCTTTAGTGTTTATATCTGCGATCAAGAATAGGCCTACTCTAAATTAGTTTTGTAAGTGAGTTCTTTAGAGGGGGCTATAATTTTATTTCAGTCCAAATGAGAATGAAACCTCTGGACTCTGGGTTTGTAGTCCAACCTGCTGACCACTAGACTTCAGAATAGCATTGCACTTGTAAGAGGAAACAACGTTCTTACAAATGTTCATGTAATTGCAGCACCATATTAACTAATAATGATGTTTTTTTATTTGGTTTTAGCACTGCTTTTAATCAAGCCTTAAGATAGCAATTCAGCTATTTTAAACAGAAATAGTTATCTTAACAGTTGTTCAAGGAACAAGGAGATGTATAAAACTAGAGGTGTCCTTGAAACATGAAGTAATGATTTCTTTGTACAATGCATGACCTATTTTTTCTGTTAGCTGTGGAAGAATTCAGAGAATGAGACGGTGGCTGCTAGGAGCATACCTATGCAAAGGTATCTAAATGAAGAAATTTGATTACACAGAATTTTTATTGATAAGGTTTCATATAATTACTGACAAGTGTGTGGTATCGTTTGTCTCTTATCCAAAAGAAAAATAGTACTTTTCAGAAAGACTGTATTTTGCTGCGTACTGCTAAAATTCCATCTGTATGTGTTCCCTGTCTCTGCCGAATACTGAGCATGAAGAAATCTCAACTATACAGTAATAATCTAATGTGAAAGAAAATAATTCAAACTGCTTAGTTTGAATTTTGTTTGAATGACAGTTGTAGAAAAACATTATGTTATGCAGTGTCTTGTAATGTCTCTAAGAACCATTTGTAAAATTTTGTAATTCGAACAATTTCTCTACCCATTAATTTTTTTCAGACTCGGTATGCCGGAGGAATGTGCTGGAGCTGTTGCATTCCTTGTTTCCGATGATGCGTCTTACATAACTGGAGAGACAATTGTCATGGCTGGAGGCGTTCAGTCCCGTCTCTGAAACATTTGATGCAATTTGAATGAAAGGGTCTTGCACTTAATGACCTTTGCAATAGTTAGCAAGACATTTTATAGAGACTTTTGGTATCACCATTGGAACTTGCTGAAGGAGAGGCTACCACCGGGTGCTGTGATGGTGTTGATGATGATGATAAGAACAGCTGTGACAACGGAGATGCTACTGACTGCCTTATTGTTTGATTTTTTGTAGCAGTAGCATTGAAACAGATAATGTTGATTATTTACATGTGATATGTATTATAGCAAGTAGCGAATAACTATAATTTGCAATAGAGGTGTTTAGAGTGTTGAAGAAAAATTTTAGGGAGCTGGAATGTGATAAGTGCAATAAAAATTATATTAGGCTACAATAAAATTTAGAAAATTTCTTCAGTTTCATTTTATTCAAGTTCAACATTTAGTTCTGATGTTCCCTTTGGATCAACTATAAATGTTTTTAGTTATGTATGTGTCAAAATTCCCGCTAGATCAAATAATATTGTATAAGCGGGAATTTCATGTCCAGCTATAATGTCCTATTGTACGAGAACTGCAGTGATCAAAAAATTTCAATACATGCAATGAAAATGTGTCTAAGTGAAAGTTAAAAAAAAATAAAAGGCAATAGTTTAAAGTTAAACCCTATTACAAGTTAATGTATTTAAACGAGATCAAAAAGAAAACTTTATAACATTCTGGCTATAGGCCTATCCTACTGTACGAGAACTGCAATAGACCTAGTACCTATTACCATAGTCAGAAACTTTAAATACGTGTACTGAAATGTCTCTGCTTGACAATGACTGTATTAAAATAAGAGATCATAGTTTCAACCCTGTTACATGTTCAATGAGTTCATGTACTTAAAATTAGAACTAAAGTGAAATTTAATACATTCCCATAAAAAAAAATTGAACAAGAAGTTTTTGGAAAAGTTTCCGAAAATAGAATGGGACCTAAAACTTATAATAGCAGTATCATCAAGTCAGTGGTAAGAATATCTCATTTTCGGTTGAGGTAGAGAAGTGTTGCGCGATATCCTTCTGGTGGGAAATGAGATTGTTGTATTCTCACTCTATTTCCAATGACCCCCTTGTGGTTTGGTTCTGCCTCCAACGCTCCTTCCTTCTAATCTAGTCTTCTCTCATCCTCCTTATCCCTCGGCTCATCACATGGCAATGACAAATACACCACACAAAACAACCAACACACAGACACACACACACACACTGGGCTTACGGGGTTTCACGCCACGCCAGGGCCCCCTGCCAAACAGAGCTTACGGGGTTTTACGCCACGCCAGAGGCTCAGCAGGGCCACACACACACACACACACACACACACACACACACACACACACACACACACACACACACACACACACACACACACACACACACACACAACACCGACGACACAGAGCAATAGTGGAATCGTAACATGCATCAGAATCCATCCCATCGCCCATCAGGCAGATACCACCCCATCGCCCCTCATACAGAAAAAACACCCAGTCGCCCTTCATACAGAAAAAACCACCACATCCCCCTAAGGCAGAAAGATGAATGATGCAATTCCATATCGCTCCATAGACAGAAAACTTGCCGCCAGCAACTACACAGGCATCTGTAGAAACAGAAAAACCACGACGGTTATTATTACATGTTACAACAGTTATAAAATAGTATCATTATAGGAAAAAATAAAGTATATTAAGATCCTCCTATTGGGACGGAACTCGTTTGTCCGCTATTTGATGCTGGCTTTAAGTCTGCCATGGGCGTAATTTGTGGGGGGTACGAAGGGTACCCGTACCCCACTTTTTGGACTGCAGGTACCGTACCCCCACTTTTTGAACGATGCCAATCAATATTTTATTGTTGTGCCTTTCCAGAGATCGCAGTCTCCGCCTTTCTTCGTGTGTGTAAGAAATTGGTACTCCCACTTTTTAGACCAAATTAAGTTACGCCCCTGAAGTCAATAGGCCCTATCGCGTGCCAGTGCCTGCCTTCACGAGTAGGTTAGAGTCCCCTCGACCCCCGGATCGCCGCCCATGTGTTCAATCAATAAGTGGGGACAAAATTTAAATTATAACACAGATATTTATGAATTTAAAACTGTTTTCGACATACTTTCATAATAGAAAAACTGTTAACAATATCCTGAAAAATTAGCCGTTGCACAATTTCACACTCAAAGTTCATAAAGTGTTAAATTTGTCAGTCTATCTTGTCCCTGAAATAACAGCGGAAAATTTTAAGGCAGCATACTAATGCCAATGGTAGGCCCCTTATTAATGACATGTTTGGTAGACCTGGGTCCCGGGACCCAGTGGAACCATAGTTAATCCAGGCCTGAATATAACTGCTTATGCGGCAGCCACATACGGCGCCAAATCACGGTCTACTATTCATTTAACCACCGCCGCCGCATAGCGAGTGGAAGGCAGAATTGACCTTAAATTAATGGATGTCTACGGGGTTCGATCTTGGTACCTTCAGCTCTTCACCCCAGTGTGCTATCCATAAAAGGTGAAGTTAGTCAATAAGAAGACGCAGGTCTAGCGGACATTCCTGGCTGACGGTTCAACCGATAGGCGTCTTTTTCGAGGGTACGGGGACCCAAACAACTCAATTTTTGGACTGGAGAGTACCCTTCCTACCACCCACTTTCATGTCCAGAAGAAACATTGCAACCATTCCCATTCATTAGAAACATGTTTAAAACACCGCGTCGTATCGAATGAAGAATATTCGCTGAAAAGGTTTGCATTGAGTAAAGCAATTTTATTTGAACAGGAAGCGTAGGTAGTTCTTTTAAACTTCTACAAAACGTCTTAGTTTCAATCCAGGCTTACGTACTTACTCACGTTTCAGTAGGCCTAGTTGAGTAAGCTTAGGGCCTATACAAAGAACATAGTCAATCTTAGCAGCGTATGTTTGCGACTCACTATGTGTACCAAGTACACATCTTACTCAATGAATTCAACTAGTGTGTAAGAGGTGCAGTTCGTTTCTTTAAGTTATTATTGCAATTGCAATACTGGCGCTATATAGTTAGATTTGCAGCCTACAGAAACGTTTCTGGTACGATCTTTTATCTATGGTCGAACGACGTGATACAAACAATGAGGTTTCAAAGTCTTCAAAACGGTCTGCAAAGGCACAAAAACTAGGAACATAGTTTGCTACTTCCGTTTCTTTTGATCATTCGTTAAAGATGCGCTTTTCATGTACGTCTTTGTACTGTCGATTTTTGTGAGCGAAAATTGGGGGTTGTGGTTAAACCATCCATTGATTCCATACATGCAGGTGTCCAAATTGCAAGTAAAACTAAATAAAAGTACACTGGTTTCTGAGTTGAATGTACGCTTGCGCCCACACAATGTACCAGAACGCATCTTTTGTATGTTATTGGTCTATGACGTATGAAATACCTATCTGATGCTGTGATGACACGCGTCAATAGGTGTAATTTACATATGGGCGTGGCAAAATCCACCGACACCGGCGCCATGGTAATCTGGTGACACAAATGATTTGTGTCCAAACCGCGGCTGTGGCAGATGCATTTCATCAGTCTATCGGTCTTTGTCATGAGCCGTTGTGTTTGCCTTTTGTTAGAAACGCCTCCAATGTTTAATTAACCTACCCACCTACCACCTACCGTTATTGGAAAAGGCTGCACCTTTCAGTTTACCACACCCGATTTCTTTCGCCCACAAATTGTACCTAAGAACTGTACTACAAAGCTTTGCACTTTGGTTTGTTCAGAGTGAGTCACAGACAGGCAAAACAGGCGCAGACCAATCTATCAGATGAACTCATCTGACATCTACAACTAGTTATCCAAAGTATTTAATTTAGAAGAAAATTGTTAAATTGCTGGGAAAACAGGCCACGCTACAAATAAAACTTTGTCTTTCTAAAAAATTTGTACACAGAACAGGAAATATTAAAAGGTGTTTGGTTTAGTTCAGGTCACACAGCTTGTATGCTTATGTTCTGACACTCATGTGACCATTGTTTAAAATGGTCACATGATTGTGTAAAATGATCAATGCTAAAAATCAGTCACTTGATATTGGACTGGCAAGAATTCAATAGGTGTAAATTTCACGAAGACATACTTGAGTGTTTCAGCGAATTTGTGGTGTATGCAGGCCCTCCAAGAGGGGAGCAGGGGCCAATGACTAGGAGCCCAGCGATTTTTGGGGCCCGGGCTGGGCCCGCAATCAACTTATGAAAAATATTATAATCAGTTATACAGAGTTTATGATTTATGCCAGTGATATTTTACTTCTATAAATAATTCTTAATTCAGTTTTAATTCAGTTCTGTGCTCTTGAATTTAACGTCTAATTCTAATTTTACTTCACAAATAATTTTACTTATCGTTTCTATTTCAGTTCTCAAGTAATTTTAGTTCTTATCTTACTTTCCAAATAATTATTAATTTCAGTTCTGTAAAAAGTATGCAAGGTTCCCGCTCATTTTACTGCTTACTCCTAGGGAGTGGAAGGCTGAGTCGACCTAGAGGGTGCTTACGTGTATCGAACTGCTACTTTTCTAGATCTGATGCTCTTCAGGCCAGAGTGTTACCATTCATCTATCCCCCTCCCAAGACTTGTATTGCTTGTACTTTTTCGAGCAAGTGCTGTTCCACAAATTCCATCATTTTCCCCATTTGGTACTTGGCATATAGTTCTGCCTGTAGCTTTCAAACTGGAAAAATCCCAAACTGGGCTATCTCAATTCTTCCAGCCAACACTCTCAATGAACATAATTTTACAATAAAATGATCAAACCCAAAATAAAATGGCGTACAAAACTGAGGTTGTTGGTACGCACGTGGGACAGTTGTTAGATAACGAAGACCAACGATAGTGTCTTACATCGACAATGGTATGCGCAGCGCCTTCATATCAACGTGAAGTTTTCCAATGTATACGTTTGCTTTGCAACTTAAGCGCCACAAGAAGTAAAATGATTTTAGTTCTGAAAAAATTCCTAATTTTATTCCTAATTTTAGTTCGGCAAATAATTTCTAATTCAATTCCTAATTTCGTTTTTGTTGCTGAAATAATTCCTACTTTTACTTCTTTATATATTGACTTCAGCGCCTAAAAGTATATCAATAAATGTTCAAGCACGTTTTTAGTGAGATATTTGGCTTTGAATTGTGCTTGCAATTTTTTCATTTGTGGCTGGTGTTCAGGTCGGGTGGGCCATTCAAAATCAGCCTGCAGGCTGCATGCGGCCCGCGGGACACGTTTTGGACAGCATGGGTTTATAGGCTCGTGACTGCTCTCCCTAGGGTCCTGAATTTCCGTCGGCAGGCCTGGGTGTATGTAGTTATATATATTAACTTGTTTTAACAGACCAATCAGGTGATTTATAAATCTTCATATAATAATAATATATGGTGTGTTCAGTAGTATGCCCAACAATTGTAGGTTTGAGGTTGAAGAGTAGTATGTCCTTGTTTTTTCAGGTCTTGTGACATTTCAGAGCTACCACAGATCGTACTCTGCCAGTTTTGACGTACCACATTTCTAAAGGTCAATAGGAAAGCTTTGCAGATAAGATGACACCAGCTTACAGCACTGCTCTGTCCGACGCTGTCCTTGCTCTGTCTGCCTTCTACACATCGCTGAAAGTGTATCGTATCAGCTCGTTTGCCACAGTCGGCTTCCTTCTTATGGCATCTGCTGCAAGCCTGGGAGTCCTGAGGTTTTCGGAGGCTTATCCCTCAGACAGCCTAGTCAGTCGACACAAGTACATGTCACAGTTGACCGCTTCGTTTGGTCTGCCGATGATTGCGGTTGCCTTTCTCAGACAATGGCAGCCGTTGCTCTCGTATGTTGTACTTACGGTTGCTGTGAGCTTCTTTGTGTTTCAGCAGAGCTTGAGTCAAGCTGTGGTGGCACAGTTGGGTGAGGCCATCGGTGCGTCTGCAATGCTGATGATTGTGTTGCAGGGCTTTGTATGCAGCAACGTGTACAGCATTTTTGGTGTTGGTGTGTTTGCTTTTGCTGCGCTTGTCATAAAAACCGAAGGTTATTTCGATTCGATACCACGAGTTGACTTGTTCCATTATGCTCTCGTGTTGGCTAATGTATTACTTAAGGAAGGGCTTCAAGTTGCCCAACTTCCCGATATTTACTACAAGCCTTGAGTTGAAGTTGTCAAAGTATTTGCATAAATAATAAGCAGCATGGCATTTTTTTGTTCCTTCAAATTTAATTCCATTGATTTTTTATGTAAAACCTGAGTGTTTGAGTTGTATAGAAGCCAGTTTTTTTATTTTATTCCGGATATTTCTATAGCGCCTCTCGAAGTCTACTACTACTCAGAGGCGCTCCCGACTACAGCATTTGATACTGTGCCGGAATTTTCACGCCGAAGCGCCATGAGCAATTGCGAGTGAAGGACTTGACCAAGGTCCTTACGCAGCGACTAGAGTGGGATTCGAACCTGCAACCCTCCGGTCACAAGGCGCCGAACTTACCACTGAGCCACCACGCCCCACAGTTTATACTGAAATGTACTGGTAGATTTTGTTAATATGTTTTTGGAATCTTTAAATATTTCCAAATGCATGGCCTTATTGTATTGTATTGTATCTAGAAATTTATAAAGCGCCTCTTACAGAATAACTATTCAGAGGCGCTCTCAGCACAGAAGCCCCGGGGAAACAGAAATGCCTTTAGGGAACGTGAGACTGGTGAGGAAAAGCCAGTCATTAGTTTGGTCCCAAGCAGAGGAGGAAGGTCATTCCAGATTGTGGGACCCACTACAGCAAATGCCTGGTGCTGGACCAAGGCAGTTTTCTTATATGTGACATTGTTTTGTTATTTGTTGTCATGGGGATGCGGGCACTGTTAAATTGTGAGGTATGTGCACAAAAGCTGAAAGCATTTAAGAGCAGAAAGTTACAAATTTTTGACAAAATATAGTTTTGAGCGTATGGTCTCAATGTAACTACTGGTTCTGCTTGCTTAGTATCAAACCTGTTTTGCTTTTAAGGAATTGGTGTTATTATCTTTGTATTTCAGGTACACGCAATATAAACATAAATGAGGTCGTTAAAATTATAGACTGAATAGAGAAGCGTCATACTGGCCACCAATGAAAACAATATGTTCTGTGAAATGAAACTTAGTGAAATTTACTAATTAATGTTTATTTAACAAACTAGTTTTGCGAACGAATGTAGGATGCTATAAATTTGTTGCCTCAAGGGAAATGGTGGAAAATAATACTGGGTAATAAGAATATTAAAACTGCAAGCTACTTCTTTGGCATCAAGGCCAAATCAATAATGATTTGCAGCCATATGAAAAATGGTTTGAAGAAAGTAGGTCTGACTTCAAAGTATGATCATTGAGAATGTGTATGTTTGTATATAGGTATGTAGACATTTATATATATGGAATTTATGTAATCAGAAACATTGTATGTATGTAGTGGTAATTACTGAAAGAAGCAACCAATACATTTGAATTGTGTGGATGACTGTTTAGGTGGTTGACTTGTTTTTCATTATCTCCTGCCTAATACTGCATTTAAGTTCTTGGTAACATTCCAGATATGTCTTAAGTCAAAAGAAGTTTAACTGTTTTGAAAAGTGATGGTGGTGAGACTCTGATCAGCCTGAAATTGTGCATGCAACAAAAACAATTGTCAGCCATATATGATGAGAATTATTTTTGTTGTGTGTAGTAAATGCATAGTGCAATAAAAATTGTCATAATCTGTTCTAGAATTATGTGCAGGAAATCCATGTACCGGTATCTGTATTTATACATTTTGATAAAGTATTTGATACTGAATGGCATGCTTTGGGTTGTATGTTTTATTTTGTTATTCATGTTGCATTATTAAATGCAAAGCAGCAGTACACACAAGTATATAAACTCTGGTATTTCTGGTTTGCTTCATTCTTAGGTTGTCAAGGTAACCATGCTGTGTTCAATACTAGGCTACATATCCAAAGACGGACTGCACTGTGTTGACTTGCTGGAGACATTATATGTTAGGTAAAGTGCATTGAGAGTTCAAAATATGTTTTTACTTCTGTTGCTGTCTACTAGGATCCTGGCATTTCCATAGTCAATGTGTGGTAAAGTCACTGTTGTCCTTGTGACTTGGAGATGTTATTTTGTTAGTTTTTGCAAAAATATATTAGAAATGGGCGACTTGTGAAATTCAGTCCTTACTTTTCTAAGGAGAATGACTCTAAACAATGAGTTAAGAGAAGCAGTGAAGTGTTCTACAGTAACAGTACTTTATGTATGTAAACCTGGACTTTTGAACTGTGAAATTTATACATGTAACAGTCATTAGCTTAATTATATTGTATGCATTTCCCATCTTCCCTTTTAGGATACAAAAGATAGCCATGTATCAACAGCACTTTGAGCATTTCTTAAAAGCAGGGGTGGATTTAACAATCTGCTATGTGTAATATTTATCTGTCAACATATTAACTTGTCATTATATTAACATTGTACATTTATTCACCTTGTCACCTTGTGCTGTCAGCTCGTGGAGCTCTAGCGATCGTCCTGGTGAACACACTCCACCGTCTCCTATTCGATGACAAGTCTCTCAATTCCGCCAAAATCATGCCAGTTACATCTTGTATCTCATCCATCCATCTCCTCCTTGGGCGACCCAGTCTTCTCCTCCCCTCACCGCACGCCAGCATCATTTCCTTCTCCAGACCATCAGATCGCATAACATGTCCAAAGAACCTTAGCTTCATTCTTGTCGCAGTTTGTTTTAACGACTCTTCATTCTCAACTCCAATCTCCTCTCGTATTGATTCGTTCGTTCTTTTCTCAGTCCAAGATATTCTCAGCATCTTCCTCCATATCCACATTTCACAAGCGTTAACCTTATTTTCCATGTTCTTTGTCATTGTCCACGTCTCGCAACCGTACAGTACCGTAGGAAAGATTAGTGCTCTCACGAGCCTTTTTTTGGTTTCTATGCTCACATGTTTGTCTTTCCATATCTTTTCCAGTCCGGTCATTGCAGCTTTCCCTATAGCAATCCTTCGTTTTATTTCTGGATCACACTTTCCCTCCTTTCCAACCAGTGATCCTAGGAAAGTGAAGCTTTCTACCACCTCTATTTCCTCTCCGTCTATCTCAAAAATATCCCAATCTGCTGTTGTCATGACCTTTGTCTTCTTTATGTTGAAGTATAAACCAGCTTTTTCACTTTCTCTCCTGACCCTTCTTATCAGTTCTGCCAGATCCTCTTTTCTTTTTGCCATTAATGTTGTGTCATCCGCGTATCTAAGGTTATTCAGTGTCTTTCCAGCAATTTTTACTCCCTCAATTGCCCCCTCCAGTTCTGCCTTTCTCATTATTCTTTCAGCATATAGATTAAACAGGAATGGAGACAAGATGCATCCCTGCCTCACTCCTTTCTTGATTCTGAAATTGTCAGTGTCTCCGTATTCTGTTCTTATCACCGCTATCTGGTCTTCATATAAACCCTTTAGTAACATTATCAGGTGTTTCGGAATTCCCATTTCAAGCAGGGTTTTCCACAATGTAACGTTCAATTTATTGACATATCATTAAAATTATATTTATTCATTTCCATTTGGCTTGTAGTTTTAAGTTTAATGTAACGTTCAATTTTAATTTTTAAGTGTTGCTGTTCTCTGGAACGTGCCACCCCTAAGCCATGGTGTTACAACAAATGGTTCACGGACAAATGGTTTACGGACAAATGGTTCACGGACAAATGGTTCACGAACAAATGGTTCGCGACAAATGGTTCACGGACAAATGGTTCACAATCTTCCAGCTTCTAGTTTGAGCTATATGCTCATCGAGAATCCAGCTTCTAGTTTGAGCTATATCTTCATTGGCCATCCAACTTCTAGTCTGAGCTCTATTTTCATCGTCATCCAGTTTCTAGTTTGAACTTTAGCTTCATCGACCATCCAATTCTAGTTTTATCTCTATTTTCATCGCTCTTCCAGCTTCTAGTTTAAGCTATATTTTCATAAACCCAGGTTTTAGCAGAAATTATATCGTATTATTTACGCATGAAAACATGTCATAGTAAAATTCAAATTAGATATGTAATCGATGAAAATGTAGCTCAAACTAGAAGCTGGAAGATCGTGAAAGGTAGTGAACCATTTGTTGTGAACCGTTTGTCATGGAACCCATTGTTTGTGGCTGTAATAAATCCACCACTGCTCAAAAATAGCCTGATGCATATACTGTAGGTCTTTGTACATGTATGCATATATAGGTCATGCAAATCCAAACTGAGAACTGCTGTAATGCAATTGTAACATGTTCAAGGCATCTATTTACATTACTAACAAGCAAAAGAAGTGTGCGTACCAAGACCCAGTGTGCGAGTCCATTTGAAAACAAAGCGAGAAATCCAGTGTATGTGGGCACAAATGTATTGAACAGAAGTGTTGGGGTTTGTATATGGAAATACTGTAACACTGAAGCTGTAGGCCTACAAAGCAAAAGTATGATATGTATTATCATGCTTACATGTATTATCTGTTTTGAAAATCAGTTTAAAATTGTGAACCACCTGTAATCCTACATAACTAGTTTTTACTTGCCAGGTGCTTGTGCTTAGTAACACAATCAACAATTAGTGATTATCTTTTTTAAGTAAAAAATAAATGATAGGCACACAACACAAAAAAATAAATTAATATATGTACACAGTACTGTGAGTAATTTGTAAACTTGCAAAGACTTCAGTTGCTTTTCATCAGAATATAAATAATATCTAGTAATTGTTAACTTTATTATTATTGTTATTGTTATTGGTGTGGTTACTGTTCTTTTACAATCGCAAGGCATTGTGAATCTATTGTTAAATCTACAACGTTAAGCATTAATTTTATGTAGCATTGATTTAAGATTCGTTCAGAGGTCTTGTATAACCACCTCCAAGATGCCTACTCAGAAGCACACCCAGCCCAACTCCAGCGATAAAGAGCAGTTTTCAGATATCTTGAAAAAAGTGAACGCAGAGTCCGTAGCTAAAAGAACACGCAGATCAGAAGGTAGGTTGTGGGTGATCCAACCACTGAAAAGGCACGAAGTTGCTTCTTTGAAGTGCGCGCAAAGGAACAGCAAGTTCACCTCGAGATGCAGAATGAAGATTTCACAGCCAGCCAAACATGAGCTGTGGCTCCAAAGCTCCAGCAAGTTCCCTAGATGGCCAGACCCAGACCAAAATCCTAAATTAATTGAGCTGGAAATCAGGAAGCCAGTGGAACGTACATGTTATGCATATCATGTGAGACATGGTCAAATTTTGAAATACCACCAATAAGCCTAGCAGCATGAAGCACGTGCTCAAGCTGCACAATGCGCCCAAGGGGAGGCCAACAAGATTTGAAAGTGCAACTATTAAATCAGAACTTCTATATCAAATTGTAAAAATGTAACTCCAGTGGAAATTTTTATCAAAATGGATTTTATGGTAATTAAGTTAGAAATTGTAAGCTATGAAGTGTTGATGAGGCGATGAACAGAAGGAGAAATGACTCTCCTCGGCCGAGGTAACATGACGAGAATGAGAAAATGCAGTTACTAACACGTACTTCACACCCATTGCTGCTTCTGGGCAGTTGGCTTTAGAGACTCACTGTTCCAGTGATTGTTTCCAGTGTTAAACGACATCTTACGGCTACCATCAGACGCTCGGTCTCTCCTGCCTTTACCACCATAGTTCACGCATTTGCCTGCTCACGTTTGGATTACTGCTACTCGCTCCTCATGGGTCTCCCTAAGCAGCGTCTCTCCTATCTGTTCTAAATGCTTCTGCTAGGTTTATCGCTCGACTTACCCGCTTTGCCCATATCTCTGCTTACATGATGTCCTGCACCGGCTCCCTATTGCTGTGCGCATCCGTTATAAGATCCTCTTCCTTGTCTCTAAATTTCAGCAGGGTGCTGTCCCGAAATATCTCTCGAACTATCTGCAAAAGCCGTTATCTGCATCTTCTTCTCGCTCATTGCGCTCTGTGAATCGGCTTGATCTTTTTGTTCCCAGCAACGGGCGTTTGCTGTAATGGGTCCCACGATCTGGAATGACTTTCCCCCTCTACTCAGGGTAAAACTGTTGACTGACTTTTCCTCTTCGGTCTCACGTTCTCTAAAGGCATTTCTGTTTCCCCGGGGCTTCTGTGCTGAAAGCGCCTCTGAATAGTTATTCTGCGAGAGTCGCTTTATAAATTTCTATATACAATGCAATACCAGACCGTTGATGTCGGCTTCACTCCTCTTCATTCAAGGGAGGGGCTGCTTTACATGATGCTGTAAGTAGGCCTATGCTTTCAAGAGTTTTACAACATCCTCTGTCAGAGTCGACGTTAGGCTTACGTCAGCTTCCTCTTCGAGATTTAATCATTGAATTAACAAGCTTCCTGGCACATGCTGCGATCATGTGGAGTTGTCAATGCAGGAAGTTCGTAAAATATGACTTAGGCCTACCCAGTCCACAAACCCTATAAGAACCAATCCCTCCATTTGTCGCATTTGATATTATCGTTCCGCACCCTTTACGCACTTCCGCAATCTGCCGGAGACTTGAGGCCAGATTAGGCTACCCGGTTGACCTCGCAGGCCTGCCCTACTGTTCTACGGGTGACCTACCGTACTGTAGGCCTACTTTGACATTGACGCGCCACCAAGGGGAACCTAATTAAATCCAACGCAGAACCAACTGCTGTCTGAAGCTGCTATTTAAGGCACATAGTGACATGGTGTAGTGAAATTGATATGTAGGCCCTAGATGCGGATGGGCATAACCACACCCTCTGTCTGCATTTGGGCGACCTCTCCTTGTCCTTTTCGCGGACGTCTTAAAGGATGCATATTGTAGACCTATAGGGTGTACGAAATACCTTTGGGTGAATTTGGTCTACGATATCTGTGGGCTGGCTATTGGGTCTACGATAGACAATCTGTGGGATGATTGGGAGTAAGATTTTTCATTACTCAATCCTCTGTCCCACTAGGTTACATGTAACAGTCCGCATTTAACCGGAGCTGTATAAATCTTCATAAAATAATAATAATAGGCCTAATAATAACAACAACAACAACAACAACAACAACGACGACGACAACAACAACAACAACAATAATGCCATGGGAGTAAGTAGGGCCTATCATTTCGAAAGGTAGGCCTAGGCCTATGTGATTCTAAATATGGCCTATGAATGCCAATGTAGGCCTAGAAGGTTTGTGAAAAGGATAACTTTCTAAATTCTGAAATATTGGGGATATAGCCATCATACCATGGTGTCCCCCATTTAAATATTGGGGACAAAATGCCTCTCATGCAGTCCCATAGGCATCACCAGTCTATGGAGAAGAGACTACAGTTTACCAGCAGCATGTGTAATCGGTGAACTTTAAAGGGTTCGTCCACTGAGTGCGTCCGCAAAAAGAGTAGGGAGGCGTCGCACAATTTCGGAGAAGGGATATGCCAGTTGCAGATCTCGCCCCCATCTAAACTTGGTACAGAAAGTTCTTTGAGTAAAGTTTGTGCTTTAAGCACAAACTTAAGTGAGATGGCGGACAGTCTGGACGATGTAATGGATCCAATTAGATATAAGTAAGTAAGTAAGTATATTCTTTATTACACCATTAGCAAACGCACAATGGGACAGAAGCTAGAAGCATTGATTGTAAAACATTGAAGTAATAGCCTAATAAATCGAAATAAAACTGATAAAATAAGTTAATAAAAAAGCAAGTGTTTTCTTATCATTTATGCAGTAATCTAGCAACGTAGGCCTAACCCTTCCCTGTCAAAGGATCACATCGTGGTATCTCACGATTAGCCTATGCCAGCGAGGTCGAAGAGAATACCCGGAAGATCGTATCGGAGGGAGCAAATCATGGAGGACATGCCCTGGGTCCCGAAAAATTGCAGTAAAGAGAGCATCGTCCGCCTTAGAACACAACACGTCAAATGTAGAAGTATTAGTTGGCAGATACCCTTGTCGCTTAAGTTTACGTATCCAGGCAGAGAGACGCTCTCTCTCTCAAGACCATTGGAAAATCCCCACCAGACTGGAGATGAGTACAACAGAACTGTGGTGGAACGTACAACATCATCGAGGCGACTTCCAGTTAATCCATGCGAAACCAGGACTCGCAGAGCAAAAAAGATTGTTTAGCCTTACAACAGATGTTGTCAATGTGCGAGGAGAACCCAATATTTCTTTACTTTACATGGCCGTATCAACATAGGGCCTACCCATTCCGTAGCATAGTTAGCCTAGCCCTGCAAATCAACGAGGTATAACCATATATATCATATCTAGGCCTATGGGTAGGGTATAACCAGGGGCGTCTACACCACAGAAACCTTGGAGCAAATGCTCCATCCAAGAAATAGGAGGTATCTGTAAGTGTGTGTGTACCACCATTAACGGGGGGGGGGAGGTGGGAGGAAGGGGAGGGAGGAATAAGAAAGGGAAGGGGAAATTGCTCCAATGACTTGGGGGATAGACGCCCCTGGGTATAACCATACTATTCCACGGTAGTGCGGACGCTTGCAAAGGCGCACGGGAAGGGTAATGCCATGGTAATGCGAACAAGTGGAGATAAGAAGGAGGAGGAGTCAAAAGTAGGTAACTAGGTAAGTTTAGTGTATTCATCCTTTATGGATACCATAGATGGCCATAGATCTGAAGGGACTATAGGAGGAACTATATGCAGCAACTGAAATGTTACGATCCGACAGAAGTTGTCGAAATCAATCGAAATCAATATGCGCGTTTCATTCATGGTTAGGCCAATAGCAGTGAATTCATGGTTAGGCCAATAGCAGTGAATTCATGGTTAGGCCAATAGCAGTGAATTCATGGTTAGGCCAATAGCAGTGAATTCATGGTTAGGCCAATAGCAGTGAATTTATGGCTAGGCCAGTAGCAGTGAATTCATGGTTAGGCCAATAGCAGTGAATTCATGGTTAGGCCAATAGCAGTGAATTCATGGTTAGGCCAATAGCAGTGAATTCATGGTTAGGCCAATAGCAGTGAATTCATGGTTAGGCCAATAGCAGTGAATTCGTGGATAGGCCAGTAGGCAGTAGCAGTGAATTCATGGCTAGGCCAGTAGCAGTGAATTCGTGGATAGGCCAATAGCAGTGAATTCATGGTTAGGCCAATAGCAGTGAATTCGTGGATAGGCCAGTAGGCAGTAGCAGTGAATTCATGGCTAGGCCAGTAGCAGTGAATTCGTGGATAGGCCAATAGCAGTGAATTCATGGTTAGGCCAATAGCAGTGAATTCGTGGATAGGCCAGTAGGCAGTAGCAGTGAATTCATGGCTAGGCCAGTAGCAGTGAATTCGTGGATAGGCCAATAGCAGTGAATTCATGGTTAGGCCAATAGCAGTGAATTCGTGGATAGGCCAGTAGGCAGTAGCAGTGAATTCATGGCTAGGCCAGTAGCAGTGAATTCGTGGATAGGCCAGTAGCAGTGAGTTCATGGTTAGGCCAATAGCAGTGAATTCGTGGATAGGCCAGTAGGCAGTAGCAGTGAATTCATGGCTAGGCCAGTAGCAGTGAATTCGTGGATAGGCCAATAGCAGTGAATTCATGGTTAGGCCAATAGCAGTGAATTCGTGGATAGGCCAGTAGGCAGTAGCAGTGAATTCATGGCTAGGCCAGTAGCAGTGAATTCGTGGATAGGCCAATAGCAGTGAATTCATGGTTAGGCCAATAGCAGTGAATTCGTGGATAGGCCAGTAGGCAGTAGCAGTGAATTCATGGCTAGGCCAGTAGCAGTGAATTCGTGGATAGGCCAGTAGCAGTGAGTTCATGGTTAGGCCAATAGCAGTGAATTCGTGGATAGGCCAGTAGGCAGTAGCAGTGAATTCATGGCTAGGCCAGTAGCAGTGAATTCGTGGATAGGCCAGTAGCAGTGAGTTCATGGTTAGGCCAATAGCAGTGAATTCGTGGATAGGCCAGTAGGCAGTAGCAGTGAATTCATGGCTAGGCCAGTAGCAGTGAATTCGTGGATAGGCCAGTAGCAGTGAGTTCATGGTTAGGCCAATAGCAGTGAATTCGTGGATAGGCCAGTAGGCAGTAGCAGTGAATTCATGGCTAGGCCAGTAGCAGTGAATTCGTGGATAGGCCAGTAGCAGTGAGTTCATGGTTAGGCCAATAGCAGTGAATTCGTGGATAGGCCAGTAGGCAGTAGCAGTGAATTCATGGCTAGGCCAGTAGCAGTGAATTCATGCTTTTACAAATATAATCGCCGTCTGACCATTTTGGATCTCGACCTAGATGGCTGGAACTGATTTTTACCTTAAGCCTGCCCATCGATTTGTTTTTACTAAGCGCCTGTGAATAAGTTGGTTCCCGCGACTTCGCTTGTTTTGGCGCTTCAGAGAGTAGGCCTATACGCTAGGCCTAGGCCTACTATTACAATTAGTTTGTAATTTGAATTCTCCTGTAGTCGACCATAGATATAGGCCCTAGGCCTACTTCTGAGAGGTGGTTCGACTAGATGACGCCCAAATTAGGCCTAAGTCCCTCGAACACCTGGTTATACTCGTACACGTACAAGCTTTTTATGGACATCCTGCCTTTGTGAACCGTTAATTCTTTATTTATTTTTATCACCCTTAGACGGTTTGTTGTTCGCATGCTTGAAATTCCTCCGTTTGCTTAAGCATATAATTTTTTATGCTATAATGTAGCCGACGTTGCGTTAACTTTATATGTGATGCGGTGAACCGCGAGGGGCGACGCTTGTCATTCAATTATGGGTATGCCCCTGACGCTTAACCGTTCACCCATCTGACATTCCATCGTCCTCTTCATTACATTTCAACTCTTAGACTAGTTAACAAAGTGTGCTGCCGTAAGTTAGTCTACAGCAACTGTCAAGGGCCCTTATGTTGCAAATTGATTTTCAGAGAAGCATGCTCTTCACTGTTAACTGTCAATGGATGCTGAAGTTTCGATTGACGTTAATGCTGATAATAAATTACGGGCATTGGGCCACTCTAAGCTCGGAATGTGACCGATCGACCTGTAAGTGGTAACCCAGACGAGTGAGGAAAAACCGCTGGATTCGGTGGGACGAATTATTAACACGTCGTTAACAGTTTAGTTGGAAAACCCTCGATTCGAAAGTAGACGGCTACTAGACGTGGTTTAGACCATATATAGTTTAGACTGCGTGTGAGTATTTGCATGTGACTGCGTGCGGTGATTCCTGAAATTCTCCTGTGGTATTCGGTCAAGTGGCTTAGTGAAGTGATCGCCGATGTTTATTCAGCGGGTGTTGGCCGCTCTCTCTCGCCTGCAGTGTGGCCATCAGTCGGTCGGTCTGGAGTAGCTAATTGGCCGGTTTTCCTGCGAATGCAGTCTTATCATATCCTCTCGATCGTGGAATTCGATCTGCAACTCATCCATAGGGATACGGCATTCCGACAACGTAACAAGACATTCCAGTTTCCATGGCAGGGTACATTTCCAATATGCTCGGACAACGGCCGCGCGTGGTTCGCCTCTTCCTACGATAGATAGGCCTAGTGCTTAGGATTTCCAGATTATGATCCTGTGATTCAGACGTGAAACTCGCGGCAGCCGCTTTGTCGTAAACAGTTAAAAATCTATGAATGGATGTAGAATTTTTAGCACGCAGCCTATGACGTTAAGAAATTAAGGCCCATTTCTGGGGGCATGTTTTCCTATTCTGAGATGGATCCATCAGTACCAGCCAGGTCTGCCTTTCGAATAGCAATTCTTTATCATAACCGTACTCTCGAGATTTCTCGAGTGCCCAAAAAGCGAAGTCGCGGTATATCGGCTTATTCACAGGCGCTCAGTCAAAATAAAAGCGATTGGTATGTATAAGGTCAAAATGTCGCTTTGTCGTAAACAATAGGGCCTATGTGAGTGGCTGCAGCAAGTTTGACACGTATGACGTTTTGATTTGGCAGTTGTGGTTGCTAAGCAATTTAGGCGTGGGGGGAAGCACTTTTCCATACACCGCCCAGAAAGCTAAGTCGCGGGAACCAGCTTATTCACAGGCGCTTAGTCAAACAAAACCGATAGCCGGGTTGTAAGGTCAAAATGTCAGAGAGGATAACAGCTCTCCTCTCTTTTTATCTTACGCAATCCGCTACTGATATGACGTATGCATTACACAGCCAGCACATCATCGCTTACGTGCAAGACGATCCGTGAAACGCACTCATTTATCGATGCTTAGTCAGTGGAAAAATATAAAATAACTCAGAAGCGCCGACCTCTGTGGGGCAAGGGGCGTGTCTCACCCAATCTTTAGGCTGAAGACGTTGATAACGATGTCCAAATAATGTGCCTCTCGTTTCAGTTGGCTTGAATCATTCAGCACTTCTTTGATGCTACATAGCCAAATCGACTTAATTGTAGCCTACAACGCTGTTTAATAGTAGTAGTAGTAGTAGTAGTAGTAGTAGTAGTAGTAGTAGTAGTAGTAGTAGTAGTAGTAGTAGTAATAATAATAATAATAATAATAATATTATTATTATTATTATTATTATTATTACAATTATTATTTTTTTTGTCTTGTCTTAGCCAACCCAGACAGTAAGAATTCTCCGGAGCTATTTTAAATCCCTAGAGACCATTTGTACCTCGGGAAAAAAATAACAACAATAACAACAATAATAATACAAAAATATTAATCATAGATAAATAATAACAATAAATCAATAATAATAATAAATTAGCGATAATAGCCTAAATTAATAATGATAAATTAACAGCAAAACCCAAAAACTCAAATAATAAAATACACATATGAGAATAATAGCAAGAGAATATAATCCATGGCAATGACCTGTTTAGAGCATGTGGGAAGCGCATGTCAAACGCACGTGCTTTTATCACCTGCGCCAGATACGCATGATATGCCATTCGCTTACAATTCGAACTGCCTCGACCATCATGCATGCATTCTTATGCTCAATGGTTGATTATGGCAACGCTGTGCATGCAGGGTTTACTCTCTTCCACATTAACCAACTGCAGTCTGTCTTAAACGCTGTGGCCCGTCTGATAGGAGGCATACCTAGGTTTGGGCATAGATCCATGCAGCTTCATATACATGTGGGAGGAATTGCATTGGCTGCCGATGCAGAAACGTATAAGATTATGCCTGTGCTCCATCTTATCTTAGGGAGTTGTGTGTCTCGGCCTCATCCATTCCTGACCGGTGACCTGGTAATTGTTCCTTCTAACATCCAGAACACCCACAGTGCAGCACAGAATAAACTTTGCCAATGTGGTTGGTTCAGGCATAAGCTTCTCGGTCTTTCTTTACATCTATTCCGTAAGCGCTTGAAAACCATTTTCTTTGATCCTGATTTTCCATCGTTGGGTCGAGAGCGCCTCTGATGAGTTTTCTGGAAGAGGTGCTATAAAAATCGGTAATTAGGGCCTACATTACAATAAAGTACATACTAATAATACAAATCAACAGTAGTAGGCCTAATTATTACTATAAAATACAGGACATAAATTGTAACCAGGGCGTAGAAAGTAGTAATATTAAATTATTCTTAAATCAACCTTAATTCTTAATTAAATTAATCTAACAAGGAAAGAAAGAGAAAAAAAGCAACTAATTTGCACTCCTTTGAACGACGGGTTCAATGTCAACGGGACTCAATGTGACCCACTGCATTCAACGCACCGAAGTAATCTCTTATCAGATCAGGTGATTAAGTGCATCACCACTTAAACTAATCTCATGTAATCTTGAGCAGTCAGCTTGTACTCAGACAACGCTGTTCAACTGCATGAGTGTCTGTGACGCTGATAGGCTAAGCGATGAGCCATGACCTCGAGCAGGTCAGTGCCGATTAAATGAGCTATATCCTCCAAAACCTTGGCATTCTTGCTGCATGCAAACGCCACCGAATATGTATATATATATTACATAAAATTACATGTATAATAACATATGATCATACATATAATTATATATAGGCACGTTATTATGCGTCATTATAGGTCTATGTATTATATTTTGTACACACATATATATATATATAATTGTATATATATAATGCATAATCTGTCCATATAATTCTATGTATGGATAAGTGCTTTGATACATCGCTCCATGCTTTGCAAGGACCGGACGAGCTCATAGTCCTGAAAGACTAGCTTTACGCTGGCCTATGTCTTGTGAAACGGAGCTTTTCTGCCGGGTCATTGGTATACGTACACCGATAAGTTTTTACGACGGCGCAAGTGTAAGAGAATTCAACTGAAAAATTCGTAACAGTATAGGAATGTAAGCTAGAATTGTCTCCGGAGCTGCCTTGCACACTGAAAACGCCCTGTGTTATTCGGGGCAACAGAAAAGCAAGCTGTGTACAGTCATTATGAGACGTATACATACTATACAACCAACTTTGTCTGATTTAGGGTTGATGACAGGTGACAATGATCACGTGAACAAAATAATTCGCCGATCCTTCAGCTGCAGTTGTTCACCTGAATGAACTCTATATACGCCTACCACGAGTCTTTATGTATGCCTGTGACCATGGTCAGGCTGCCATGGATGCCATAGTAAGTTAAAAGGCGTTATACACACACATACATGCATACATACATGCATACATCAATGCATAAATACATACATACTTAATATTCATGCCACGGGTGAGGTCAGGAGATCGACGGCTATTTTGCTATGTCGTGAGAGGGAACAGAAGTCATGCATTGTTTGGGGGATTGACAAGTGTCTCGGGCGTAACGTCAATCCCAGAAGAGCATTGAGTGGGCTGAGGTCTCATGCTTTGTCCTGTACATATGTTGCCACGCAACGAGTAGCCTATACGGTCCAAGGTGTGGTAACTTCGTCTATAATAGAGGGGCTTGGTTCTTGGGCTGTTCTATACAGGTGGGCCGTTGGCCTGACCAAGATCACAAAGTTCATTTGGTAGGACACACGAGGTGCACATACGAAGACGAAAAATGAGATACTAGCGGACGCATTCCAGGGATGGGAGCCACATCACATTGTCTGGTACGCTGGTCCGGGACACTGGAGCGTTCGCTATTGGACGAAGATCTAATCTAACGTTGGTGGACCACGTTGCAACTCTCTCAAACCACGACCATTACAGGGTGAATGTATCTATTACGCCAATCCTGAGGTACCCTCTCGACCAACGTAGGCTACTGCGACGCTGTCATAATTGTAGACCTGCGGAAGTTCTGAATTTATAAAATAATTCGTAAAATAATTCTGACTTAATGCTTTTTCTCGTGCATTCGAACATCCTTCTGGAACAGTCTCACACTCAAGATACACCTTCTTACATCTGTTAGATAACCGTGTTGCAATGCCTTTCTGCAGGGTTTCAACTTTCAAGACGCTATAGCAATGACATACGTAGGCCTACATCAGTCATACATTTATGGTTGTAGGTCCCCATCTCGAGATTGCGGAGTCGGAGTTCTCTGCAAACGACAATTCTTGTCGAGCCATTTCGTCCATGGAGAAGATTGTCTAGTTGTTGGACCTGATTCATCTGAATTTCTGGCTCATATTCAGTGTTTTTGTTGTAAAAAAGAGCTTGGGGTCGAAAATTTTACAGATTACCAAAGTACACAAACACAGGTCAAAATCTAATGTAGTTAACATGTTGCACATGAAAAACTGACGATTCATGAGATCTTTTATTTTCCTGGCCCTCAACATTTTTTCATACCAAAACTCTGCCAACTAAAACACGGCTCATATTAGACATTGTCCAATAGGCCTACATGTACAATGTACATGCAAATCGGGAGCACGCCACTGCGTGGGGAGACAATTGTCTTTGAATTTGCACTGATCTGATCAGACGCCTTGACGGGGTGATATGTAAATTTCGAATGATTGATAATCTTGTGGTTCGCCCCTGGGAATGTGAAGAACTGAATATGTGAAACGCTTGGTGTCGAAGTCATACTAACTGCTGGGTCGCCCCTGGGCGAGGAATTTGTATGCAAATATGTAGGGCTATACTACCTGTATATTCAAAGACGTCATCTGACAATGTTATTGTCTGTTGTCGGCAGACCTGGGAGAATATCAGACGTTTTGGATCCCTGTCTGTCGGTCGCAGTCGGCAGGTATGCAGAAGTACTTTGGATGAACCGACGTTGAGTCGCGACACTAATGGCTTCGATCGGGTGACATTGTAAAGAATTCGAGGTCTTGCAATTTTGTTACGGAACTGTTTTATTTCGGTCGTGGAATGTTGGCATTCGTCTGCCTTCATCGACCTACTTTAGCAGTGTCTATGGAACAGTCTGGACGACTATGACCAGACAGAAATCACGATTCTGTCGTATTATGCGTAGGTGTGTAGGTGTCAACATAGGCCCTACCTATAGACAGAGACCTGCAGTGCACAAACAACAGGGCCGACGATTTGCGAGATATAAATAACTCAGGCAGAACAAGAACTGTTGTCTTTCATGACACTGCATTTCAGCTGCATCATGCCATAATGGGTGGCCCATAGCCCATAGTTTTAGAATCTGTGCTTAACATTTTGACCCAGACTTCAGTATTTCTGGAATTCCCGTCCCACGTCCTTCCATTTCGTCTCCTTTTTCCCAAAGATCATCGCTCGTGAATAAGCTGCAGTGCTTTACGCTTAGCTTTAAAGTGACGCTTTAGAATATTGAAGATTACGATTACGGTTACGATTACGTCAAGCAAGGTGAGGGTGTTTAGGGCGAGGCAGTAAGAAGGCGAAAGTGTAATTGAGCCCTCAGGTATACCTGAGACAAAATGTTACCATAGGCCAAGCAAGGAGAGGGCGTTTAGGGCGAGGCAGTTAGAAGGCGAAAGTGTAGGCCTAATTGGTCCCTCAGGTAACTGAGACAGAATTTTACTATAGGCCAAGAAAGAAGAGGGCGTTTAGGGCGAGGCAGTAACAAGGCGAAAGTGTAATTGGTCCCTCAGGTATACCTGAAACAAAATGTTACTATAGGCCAAGCAAGGAGAGGGCGTTTAGGGCGAAGCAGTAACAAGGCGAAAGTGTAATTGGTCCCTCAGGTAGCTGAGACAAATTCATCTCAATGTCCAATAACGTCACTTTGAGGCCCCGTTGGAGTTGGCAAGCAAATTAGTAAGTTAGAAAATCGCATAAGAGTACGCAGAAGACACACCCAAGCATGCCTCGTCTCCCACAAGCATAGGCTCAGGCCAACTGTTAATCATTATAAAATAACGTTTAATTGATAAAAGTGAAAATGCTCCCGCTCATATAGCAGTAAGTCTGCCAATGTGTGTAGCCTAATTAATATTCTGAATAGATCTAAGGTGTGGCTTGTAAGTAAGTAAATAAGTATGTATATCCGTTATTGAACCAACTGCTAACCGCACGTTGGTGTACATGAAAGTTTTAGCGTGTAGGCCAATAAAATCCTAATAATACAAGTTTTATGGGCTAGAGATTCGATCTGTCGAATTTTGTAAATTTTTAGCATTTTTAAATGATGATTATTAATCTCGTTATAAATATGTATTCCTAATACGGTTCTAAATCGTGATCAACAGCATGGTCATCGTCATAGCGTGTCTTTCTCTTTAGCTGCATATTTTCGATGATGTGCCTGACAAAGCACTTGGGGTAGGCCTAGGCTATAGACGCTATAAATCACGGATGCGACAATTACTCGACAATTACGATTTTGATAGTTATCTCTGCTACGATTACTAGGCTGTCAAAACTCGGTGGCAGACGACCTAAATTTAAGCTTTCGGAAACTGAATCACGGCAATTGGCCAAGCGTCGCGGCTAATTACCTCACAACAGGTGCCCCACATATAGCCTACGCGTGTTCGTTTTGCTTCAGACCTATAGTGCGTATTCACAGGCTGTCTCGATGGTTTTCTACGAACATGTTTGTCTGTCTGTCTGTAGGCATGTAAGTCTTCGGAAACCTTTGTCATTCATTAACCCATGCTAGGCCAACACAATCGTCTTTTTGCAACCTGTTGCATTTCTGACAACTGTTTTCCTGAATTAAACGAGCATTGGTTGTTTGATTGACTGTATGTCTGTCTATCTGTCTATTTGGCAAGTGACTGGGTTGAACGAAGTTAGAGGTCCTACTAAACGCCGTAGATTGTATTTTCTGTCTGTCTGTCAAGTGTCTTGTGGGTGTCTGCTTTGTAGGCGTCTGTCTAGGTCTGTGAGTGTCTGCATGCTTGTCTGGTTGTGTATCGGGAACTTTCTGATGATCTGTATGCTGTCATACTGTCATACTTTTTTTTTATTTATTCGGATATTTCTATAGCGCCTCTCGAAGTCAACTACTACTCAGAGGCGCTCCCGACTACAGCATTTGATAGGCCTACTGTGCCGGAATTTTCACGCCGAAGCGCCATACATATGCTTGCCTGTCTGTTTCTACCTATATTTTTGTAATACACTTGTCGACTGTCCGCGCAAACGTAGACCTACATCCATCGATTCGTTTCTCATCCAATTTAGCAAATGACTGGGTTGAACTAAGACGAAGTTAATTTGAGGACCTGTTAGGCTCTGTAGACTTTTTTTTACTTCAGTAGTTTCAAGTGACTGACCAAACCCAGTTTATGCAGGCCTATGCTGTTCGAAGAACCTCAAGCCATATATCACATTACGTTATACCCTGCATGGAGAAGTAGGAAAGCGAAGACATTTCCGCATTTTGACGACATACCAACCAAAAGCTTATTTATCACGTCTTCAATAATTCATTTAAAGTACATGAAATAAGGTAAAGTAAGTTATGGCCAACAGGGGCGCCCGCAGGTTTTAAAAAATTGGACGCACACCTGAAAAAATTGGACGCACATGTATTCCTCCCATCCCCTCCCATCCTACCCGTCCTCTGTCCGCCGCTGGTAGTCATACACTGAAAATGACTCAGAGTGACTCATTAGACACAATTCAATTTAGATAACATCGAAATCTTTAACATGCCGTATTGTCGTTCATAAAAAATATCCATGCTCTACCTTATACTTGTGTGGATTTGATCTGGTGGGTGGACGCACGTGCGTCCAGTGCGTCCGTCTGCGGGCGCCTCTGATGGCCAATTTAATACGTTCTTACGTCAGCCATAATAACTATAGTATAAAAAAAGATATGGCTTTGGTTGGGGAAGGTCGAATCGTTGGACTAAGTCTCTGCATAAGAAAGAGCAATTCGACGAGAAACACTTTTTGAGAAAAAACTATATATACTATCTAACATCATTATATTTATCTATGACTTGTATTTTATTCCGTTTATTAATTGTTACATTACACCGATAAGTAAATGCCAATTCGTTATCTACATTGCACAACTGCAGTGACATTGGTTTTACAGATTTCTTGGATCCACTGTGAGATGCAGCTCTCAAATATGACACGAATCATATATGTCGACCCGGAAATATGGGTTGATTTCCTAAAACCTCAATTTCCATATATTAGGCTACTCACATAATTTTACATACATTAACTTGTATTACATTATATAAGCTTGTCGTCACACACTCTCCCTGTATACATATGTCCGTTCTACTCAGTAATCCAAGTATGTCATTTCGTTCTCAACCTAAGTTTAACCTTTTTCAGATTGCTTCTCCACCACAGACTGCCTCTCTGTCTTAGCGCACTGATCTTCTGGATACTGACCTGATCATGGATTTGGTCTGGTGCGCCATCGGTTGATGCCTTGTGCATTAGACACTGGCGCTATAGAAGTTACTAATTGCATTTACATTTAAACATTTCCAAAACGATCTTAATTACACCAGTGCTCGATTCCGTAACTGAAAATACTTAACCGGAAGACACGGAATTCCCAATGGCAAACAAATACAAACAAAAAAACCAAAACAATCGCTGAGGTTTGAAATTTTACGAAGTTAATAAAATAGACATTCCCCATTTTCATCTACGTAAACTTGTTGCTTGAGCACAAATCTCCCGATTTCTTCAACGAACTCTTGCATGCAAATCCGATTACCCGCAGACGCGAAGTGACAAAACTCAGCGAGACAGGCAGGGTCAGTATAGTAGCAGTATTAGTAGTAGTTTCTATACTTAACGACACTGGTCATAGCAAAGATGATTAATGTCGCCCTCCTCCTCTATCCAGAATTGGGACTAGCACCACCTGCGTATACGGCAGTGGCGAAGCTAGTAGGTATATGATCAGGTTCGTGGTTAGATCCAAAAGTCAAACAGGTAGACTGGATATGCAGATGGAGTGTGTTCTTATTTTATCCTTAGTTTGTCTTCTTGTATTTTTTTATGTTTCTTTGATCTTTGACTCGATGCCACTCGTGTTTCTTTTTTTATTTTTACTTTCAGTGATCTCTGCCCTGTTGCTCGGAATCAGACATCGCAGCGAGTGCAGAGCAATGGGAGGAAACCCTGATGTTAATATTATAACCCTCGATATCATGCCGTGTAATCATTACGATCTATAATTAATCAAGAAAAAAATGACACTCTCTGTGTCTGAAAATGAATGTGATTGAAATGACAGATCTCTGTGTCTGAGATCTGAAACCACAAAACCCCACTAACGCTTCACCCCTTACATCGAATCTGAGATCATTCCCTCATTACATAACACTCAACTATAGCCGTGTATTGGAGTGAATTGGCTGTAGCAGAGCGCCGGATGTACGTAGAATTCAATTATGTGGTCAACCAGACGGATGTAGGCGGCGTTTTATCTAAGGCGACAGTCGTAAGACCGTGTAGGTCTGATTGATAATATGATACGTAGGTCTGATTGATAATATGATACGTAGGCCAGGGTGGAAGCGTTGCTGCCAGAACGAGCGATTTATTGATGGATCCAGCGGTGAGTGTAGAGTTGTTGTTTATGTGTATACGTTGAGAAAGACAAGCAATGATTCAGTCCCATTGTTCAAGTGTTCTTCTTTGACGTCACCCGGGAGGAAACACGTGTCCCACCACCGTCTAGCAATGCAGGCGGTTGATTGCAATCTGTAGAACGGAAGTTGACATTAATCGTGATTGAAAGCGGAGGACCTGTTTGATCGGGGTGTATGGATCGCTGATAGGAATCGGACAGACTCCGTGACGGAGGAGACTCTCGTAATATCATAATATTGATTTCTTCAATGACGGCGCTGACCTTTCACCTTTTGCTGCCCCAACAGCCGCAGCAGGTTTGTCTCGTGCAGGGGAGTCACTCCCTTGAGGCCACTGGGATTCCTTAAGGGTGCACTCCTTAGACTGTCCTTAGAATGTAACTACAAACAGAGGATGGAAATGGGTTCTACACCCTGCATCATAGTTCGAGAATTCGCATTTTACGAATTTTAAGAATTTTTCACGAATTTTAACGAATTTTAAAACTGACAACGAATTTTATTATTTGTTTACTTTTCAACTTTTTAAGCAAGTAAATGTCAATCAATCAATCAATCAATCAGCCGTAAAAGATAGCTGACTAGCAGCACAATAGTACTGATATTCAGTTACTGTTCTACTTGGAGTCTTGAACTTCGTTTTCTATCATAGATGGATGCGTGACTGCGAGTGTCAGTCAGCAGATCGAAAACCCACCAGTGGGGCGTGACCAGTCAGTCACTGACACAGCTTGTAGCCAAACATGGTTAAGGCCTGGCAACTTTCACTGAGCTGTGTCTTCTTCATCGTCCTCTGATTCTGAGTCAGGAGCAGCCCACTGCTTCCATTCAACTGTGGTTTCTATATTTTCGCCATGCAAATCAGCAAATGCTCCCGAATTCGAGAAGAAAAACCAAGAAATTCCTTGTCACAAAAACAACACTGTACTTTCGGATTATCCTTTTCCTTCTCCTCCAAAATCACTGTATACTTCCACTTCGATCCATGTTCTGTCATGTTTGAGAAATTAGATTTTAACTAAATTAATTCATTACGTAATAAACTTTAATATTGAATTTTACTTTAAACTCTAAGCAGAAGCTTAACACAGCAAATCATGACGCCATTACATTTCATTCATTTTTCATTCATTTACGGAACATTTATATAGCGCCCCTTCAAGGCTGTCTACTCAGGAGCGCTCCCAGTTCAGCCACGGCTAAAGAGAACAGTCTTCAAATTAGTATAAAAAGTAGTAGAGTGATCTATAGGGACCAGACGGAGCGCTATTGGAAGCCCATTCCAGATCATAGGACCAGCAACAGAGAAGGAGCGGCGCTGCATGATTGCGGTACGCGAGCGAGGGACATTTGTTGCTATTGCTTACGCTGCTTTTTGCAAAACGCCGCTGTCAATGTAAAAATGGCCCAACGAATTTTTAAATTTTTTTCGAATTTTAAAATAGGCCAAAAATTCACGAATTTTTAAACCGAAAGTCACGAATTCTCGAACAATGCCCTGCATGGTGCCAATCAGCTGCCATAATAAACCGCCCTAGACATTTATGTATGTAGGCTATGTATGTATGTACGTATTTATGTATACATGCAGGTATATATGCATACATGTATGTATGTATGTATTGATGTATATATGTATGTATGTATACATATATACATGCATGTATGTATGTGTGCACGCGTGTCTGCATGTATATATATATATATGTATTTATGTACTCTGTGCAGGGCCGGTTCCAAGGGGCCAAACCGGCCATGGCCCCCCCCCATTTGATATTTACACAGACGTGGCCCCCATCACGAAGCAGAAATAGTTTAAAGGTCATATACCTATATAATATTAAATTACACAAATTAGCACATGACTCTCTTACTAAACGAAGAAATTATTTTTGGCCTCCTTCGCAAACCTTCTGGATCCGTATGTATGTATATTATGTATGTATGTATGTATGTATGTATATATGTATGTATGTATGTATGTATGTATGTATGTATGTATGTATGTATGTATGTATGTATGTATGTATGTATGTATGTATGTATGTATGTATGTATGTATGTATGTATGTATGTAACTATGTATGTATGTATGTATGTATGTATGTATGTATGTATGTATGTATGTATGTATGTATGTATGTATGTATGTATGTATGTATGTATGTATGTATGTATGCATGCATGCATGCATGCATGCATGCATGCATGTATGTATTGTATGTATGTATGTATGTATGTATGTATGTATGTATGTATGCATGTATGTATGTATGTATGTATGTATGTATGTATGTATGCGTGTTTGCAAGTAAGAAGAAAAACATTGGCAAGTAGTAGATAACCCGCTGCGCATTTTGAGGAGTGTGTGTATACCCAGGGGTGGAATTCCAAAGAGTACATAACTCAGTTATATCTTTGTATGTGCGTACGTGTATCTTTCAACGTACACTGTTTGCATTGTCTGCAGTACGGACGAGTAGGCGACCCGCAATCCGGCGTACGTTATGGGAGTGATGCCCATGTATGCCACTTCGACACGCGGGGCATTTCGTCTACCCCATTAAATCAACTTGAATGATGTTTTCATGTCGTCGTATACATTTCAAAGCATAATATTTATAAGGCTTGCATTTTTAGATGCAGTAGTCACAATGACCTGGATGGACTGGAATGCATGCTTCTATTCAGCACACTCTGCATTATAACTTATCCGTACAGAGTTCGTATCCTACATGGGAACCAGTGTAAGCCGGTTCTGTGTGTCTGTGTGAGCGATAAGTAGACAATTCGCCTTGTAAGGAATGCATTAGGAATGCCACATCATCTGGTGCAAACTCAGCCTGCCATACAGCCGGCGTCAATAAACGAGAACCAAAACAGTCCGTGTCTGTGTGTTTGTATACCTGTGTGTGTTCATAAGCGAACGAATTTGTATACATGTATATCTGAATGGGTGAATTATTGATCTCCAGATGATTAAATTCAGATCCATTCAAGGCCGACTGGAAAGGTGATCCAACCAGTCAAGCGACCCGAGTATACAGAGTATGATTAAGAATTAACGTCTCTCATTCAATCATTCATATATTCAACTACAAATATATATATATATATATATATATATATATATTCTACTATTCATTCATTCATTCATTCGTTCAGAACATTTATATAGCTCTGGTGCAATCTCTGTTATACATATGCATATAGTTTTGTATAATTCGGATCGTACGTATGTTAATTCAAGCATATAGTTAAATACATTTTTATATATTCAACTATATACATATCTATATTCAACTATATACCTATAATATATTCAACTATATACATATATATAAATTCAACTATATATATATATTCAACTGATCGTATCTTAGGAGAGAGGGGTTTAGATGAGCAATGGTCAATTGGTGATGCAAAGAGTAAGGCCCAGACGGAGAGGGCTTCACATGCCGCGATTATTCACTGGTCGAGAATCGATTTAGGAAACTGCTCGGGCCACCCGACATTTGAAGTGGAGACAAAGAGACTGGGACCTACAGAGATAGAGAGAGGCATACATAAATGCAGTAGACACAACAGGTGCAGCATAATACGGTGATACATAGATGACCTTGAGATAAAGAGACACAGAAGCGGACAAAATACACAGCCAGCCAGACAAACAAAGATAGAGTGAGTGAGAGAATGTAAGAGTGAGAAAGATATGGAGGAAGAGAGATGAATAATGTGAGTGTGCCAGACGGAAAGGAAGTAAGAAATAAAGCAGGAAGGAAGTGAAGAAACAACGAATGAATAAATGAATAAATGAATGAATGAATGAGTGAATGAGACAGACAGAGGCACAGCTGGATTAATGATGAGTGAAACTGAGACTAACGCATAGTGGACACGGAGAGGGACACGTAATGCAAGGAATGCATCACCCAATAGATCAACGCCTGTCTATGTAGACTATAGGCTGCTGCTGCTGCTGCTGCTGATGTTGCTCCTACCGCTGCTGATGCTGCTGTGCTCATCAAGCGACGTCTATCGACAGCGGTGGTTCACGATTCTGTGAAATGTCTTCGTAACCACCCAATTACTTGTCTCTGCATCGTACAATGTCATGTATATATATATATATATATACATGTACGATGCAGAGACAAGTAATTGGGTGGTTACGAAGACATTTCACAGAATCGTGAACCACCGCTGTCGATAGACGTCGCTTGATGAGCACAGCAGCATCAGCAGCAGTAGGAGCAACATCATCATATATATATGTACACCTATTAATCCCAGACTACATCTTTTCAGTATACCTATGGCATGCTGGTGTGGTAATTTCAAATTACCCCCACTTCACATTACGCCCCCCCCCGTAACTTGAAATCGCGTTCAGATTACCGGGGGTAAGGGGTAACTTGAAATCTGTTTCAGATTACTCCCAACGATTTCATATTACCTCTCACATTAATGGGGCCCATTTTCGACTATAATTGCCAATATTTATCATTAAACTCTCATTCCCACCCACCTATAGTGCATGATGAACGATAAGTTATAATCTTTTTCCGTAGATCACACTTACATCAACTACACATGAAACATGCAAATCTTGCGTATTAACTAAATGTTATGGTAACTGACTGTATTATTTTTTAGATACCCATTAGCATAGGCGTGGACTCTCGGGGGTGGGGGGCAGCCGGGGCACGTGCCCCCAATAATTGAGGAGGAGGGGCAATCCTCCACCCCCAATAATCGAGAGGAGAATTTCTTCAAATATTAAAATATTATGTTTCAATATAGACAAATTTCTTCAGAAACATAAAACAGAGACACAGAACTGAAATACTATCAGAAATTCATAATGAAAACAATTATTTATTTTTATCTTCAATATCTTCAATATGAAACAAATTTGCATGTAAACAAAACGCACCCATTTCATGCGCATTACGCAACACCGGAAGCTTCTGAGACTCGCTGATTGTCCAGACCAGAGGTGAAAAAAGTTGTTTTTTCGGTTTTTGATTTAAAAAACACAAGAAAAAAGCTACAAAATTTTAAAAAAAATTCTTTTTCTTGTAGAAGTTACTTTAATAACATTGATTTAATGATTTTTAATTTTCGGAAATCGCAACTGAATTAAACTGAGTTGGAGCTCTTGTTTTTGCTCTTCATGATTTTTATGATCCAAAATCCGAATATCTTAAAAACAAATAAGCAAAACAACAAAACCATAAAAACAAAAGAAAACTGGAAAAAGCAAAAAACTTTTCATCTTGGTTTTTGCACCTCTGGTCAAGACCCATGCCCCCAATATTTTGGACAAGTCTACGCCAGTGCCCATTAGCCATAAATGCCTAATTCATGTGAATTACCGACTTAGGCCTATGCTGTAATGAAATTGGGCAGCTAACACGCATATTTAAAAACAATTTAAGATATTGAAACTAACTTTCAATCCTGTACGTATCACGTGTTTCATTCAATAAACGTATCATGAGTTCTAAGCTACGCCATTTAAGCGTAGCACCCATTCAAACGGGCAGCGGTTTTGAAAGATCTCACCCAATTTATTCATTGGAAGATGAGCAGGGTTGAAGCCATACTGTCGCAATATACACTGTATCCGGAATAAGGATTCCTTTTAGTAATATGAATATAACTAGTAAATATTCATCGATTTTTAAAATTCAGAAACCTTTTTAATCCCGACATAATTATCAACAAATTTGTAATTTATGATCGGCACCGCTACAAATTACGTCAAAGTGACGTCGCTAAATTAGAAATTTAAACAAACTATTAGAAAATGACGTTCTGCCAAGAAGACAAAATTACCATAAAATTTTTACGGAAAAAACAAACATTTCGTACACTTTGAACACACCTTGTAGTCTAATATTATTCAGATATTAAAAAATTTAAGCCATAATTTAATATTGATAAATAACATTTTAAAATAATATTGAAATGTTTTTTATAGAATTTTTGGTGCCGTCCTTAACACTTGAACTTTGATGCAAATGACGTCATTATGACCTCACTATTGGATGACAGGAACTTTTATATTTTAACCAATATTAGCTAATTATGTCAGGATTAAAACGGTTTTGGAATTTAAAAAATCGATTAATATTTTACAGGTTATTTTCATATTACACTAAGGGATCCCTTTTTTCCGGACACAGTGTGGAAAAACGTGTACATTTAGGCCTACGTTTGTATTCTAGGCTGCATGTGTTAACTTTGCTTACACGATATACCGCAGGCGTTATACCAATCTCAAGTAGAAAAATGGATGTAATGCTAATGGATGGCATGGCAGTAATTGCGAGGAAGCAGAACTCCACTGTTGTACGAGCCTGCAGGTAATTAGGCCTATAATACACGCGTCATGCGTTTCATCTAACAAACAATCTATGGCATTTGGTAAAAATTAACCTTTTCAAAACGGACGTGGTAATATATATATATATACACACATCGAAGTTGCATACGAGTGCTGGTATAAGCGGAATTACAAAAACATCATTAACGTGATATAGATGAATGATGGCTAAAAACACATCCATAATTGCAATAGCCAATGATAGGCCTCAGCCCAATTATAGACAGCCAATCGCCTGAACACGTGGCCTGAAACTAGGTCACTTCTAGTGCTAACGTAGTAAGTCACGTGCTATGCATCGAGTGCGTTGCGGTGCATCAACAGTTTTGGCGCCAGAGGGTCGATTCATTGAGCTCCGTGACTGAGCAGCCTTTACGTCATGACCTTGGGAATTGGCGTCGGGCGGTTCCAGTCGGTGGCTCCTATTCTGGAATGGTTGCACGGAAGGCTGGAGGCTATTGTCATCGACCATCGATATCTTTATTGCAGGTCGTCCTCGTTGGCCTTATTCTGCCGTCGCAACCGAATGACGTCACGTAGGCACTGCCGACTGACGCAAGAGATCTAGAGAGAGATCAAAGAGGCGCAAAATACAACGACTGACTGACTGACTAGGTCACGTAGGGTCGCCTGATTCAATGTCTGAAAAATGAATCAATGTTAGGTTGGGTTGCCCTTTTGACTTCCATTTCAAAGGGATGTAACGTTAATTTTAAGATAATTAGACAGCAGTTTTATAATTAATAAGAATGCAGTTTTTCCGTTGCTAAAGTATTTTCTTATTTCTAATGCGCCTCTATAGCCTGCTCACATTATGGACTGTATGCTCTCTACTACACAATCCATCAATGGAATAGAGGCGGATTAGGCCTACAGGGATTGACGAAAGTTTTCAGTTGTACAAGGCTCAGAAACCATCTCTCGTGTATCTATGCAGTGTATGTATGTATGTATGTATGTATGCATGTATGTATGTGTATGTATGTATGTATGAATGTATGTATGTATGTATGTATGTATGTATGTATGTATGTGTGTGTATGTATGTATGTATGTATATATGTATGTATGTATGTATGTATGTATGTAACTATGCTTGTATATATGGATGCATGCAATGCATGTATATATGTTTGCATGTATACATGCACGCTTGTAGTTATGTTTGCGTGTTTTTCTGCATGTATGTATGCTTGCATGTATGTATGCATGCATACATGTATGTATGTACGTATGTATGCAAATATGAATGTATGGATGCATTAATGTATATATGTATGTTTGTAGGTATGCATGTATGTAGGTATGCCTGTAGGTATGCATGTATATAGGCCTATGTATAAATATACGTAGTACGTATGTATGTGTGCATACATACGAATCTTCCGCATATTTCGAAAGAACTCCAGCGATATCTCAGAACCCGAAGCGTAACAGGCATAGCATTCCAAAGTGTTGGAATAGATACGGCGAATGTCCTTGTTCTCCATCCCCCTCTGGCTTTCCTCTTCCGTACTAGATTATAATTGGCGGCAGAACACCGTACAGACCCGGAACCGATGAGGACAGCGTGTAATCATGCGCCTTGGATGTGGGTCAAGGACATTTAGACACTTGTACACCTGGCAACAACAAAAATTCTTTTAACATATTGGTAGCCAGGTGTTTTTGGTGAAATTTCCGGTTTTGAATCTGGCTACCGCAATCCGCATTATGCATAGGGGCCTACGCGGAAGTTTCTTGAAGAGCCCCTGCTGCACAGGAAGCAATACGCTGTTGCAATAGTCATGACGAATGAATGTATCTGGGTTTTTTTTACTTCGGGTGTCAGAAGTCACCTGATTCGTCGTAGCTGGTGCAGCTAACAGCTGTACGACTGGAATATAGATTGGTCACATGGTTTTTCATTATCAGTTCAGCGTCAACGAAAACTCCCAAGTCGGCCGCTGCGCTGCAGGAGCGAGCAGTCGCTGACTAAAGCTGAAGCTCAATGACAATAATGTTTGCCATCTGATATCAAAGTGCCAATCCAAATGCGTTGGGTTTTATTCCATATTAATTTTCAGACGATTTATGCCCTCCCACCTCTGAATACAGGTAATACAATCCGTAAATCTTTCGGTTGGAGATGAAGCATCCACAGCGGGCACTCTAACATAGGCCAACGGTTGAGTGTCATCAGCATATGAATGCGCAATCAGTCTCCTGCTGTCGATGACGGTGAACAGTTGGTCCCATGTGCAGCTGCAAAAGCAGGTGGTCTATGGCACACGGCAGTTCCTGCTTAGGATTGAAAATAGCCGCTCTTGGAATTTAATTCCTTGCGTGCGGTCCTTCAGAAATTACTTCACCCACTTCGCCCACTGCCTGTTGTTCCATTGAAACCACATGGCCTCTGAGGTCGACGCTGAAGAATGCGATGGTCAACAGTGTCGAAAGCAGCACTTAGATCTATAATTGACCCAGGGAAGTTACGCGGCGGCCAAACCACTGCGCTCACTTAACATTCAGTCTTTCCCATTCAGGTACAGAGCGCAGCTTCTCCACATGTCTCTGTCCATCGCCAGGAATAGATGTATGTCTAGACAATGTCTAGACAGGGTTAGATGTATAGATGAGTGTATCGTACACGTATATCATCTGTCTGTACAGCTGCAGAGTCGAGGTTATAGGCTTTCAGTGCACGATGACAGTTGAGATTTTGTAGCAATATATAATTCGAAGAATCGTACGCTTTGTGTGATAAATGATGCTAGTTTTAAGAAGAAATAATAACGATTAAATAGCTAATTGTAAGAAAAGTTAAAGGAGTAATTTGTGTAGAGATGGGCCACGTTACCTCACACTAGAAATTATAAGTCACTAGAGAGGGGCAGCTGTGACCGCATGTATGTATGTATGTATGTATGTATGTATGTATGTATGTATGTATGTATGCATGTATGTATGTATGTATGCATGCATGCATGCATGCATGTGTGTATGTATTTATGTGTATGTATGTACATATGTATGTATGCATGTATGCATGTGTATGTATGTTTATATGCATGTATGCATGTGTGTGTATGTTTGTATGTGTGTATGCATGCATGTATGTGTGTTTGTTTACCTTATTGTTCTTTCTGACCTCTTTGATCTTGACTGCAAGACCCGCCTATTGCATTATGACAGGTGGCTGTGCTTTCACGTCGAAGGTACCATGCACTGTTTGCCTTAAGTCACATTTCTTTGATCAGCAGCCCATAGCCGCGATAGTAGCGCTTTAGTTATGTACCTAAAATTCGCTTTGATGCAAACAAACATCGATCCGAATCCGTGGAGTGGCACGGTGGTTAGTGCGTTTCCTTTCAACTCTGCAGCGCCCAGAATTCGAATCTCAGTTTATCTTGTGATAATAGGGATCTTTTGTCAAGCCCTGTTACGCCCAGTGGTGAATTTTCCAGTTTCTGAGCCAGTTTTTGCTTATATGCATAAATGTAATAACCATGTATTAAGTCTTATGCATGTGTGTATGTAAGTATGTGCGTATGCATGTATGCATGTATGAGTTTATGTTAGCGGCTCTTTTGATCGTGACTGCAAGCGTGTATTATTGTAGCCAACTAACAAAACTAGGTTAGGCTGCTCTTTTGAAAGCTTGTCAAATATTTGCTGTTGTTGCAGTGTATACATACGTGTACTTTGGCCAAATTACCCTTCAACCACGCCCCTGGGAACAAGTGATGAAAGAGGGATATAAAAAATGACCAGTTACTTTACCTTACCTAACCTTACAATGGTAACGCCGTGTAATTATTTAACCTTATATACTTAGACCAGGGCTCCTCAGAGTGATTCTCTGATGCTGCGGTGCGTTAATTGTTTTATCAGCCTTGTATACCGCGGACCGGTGCGTTTCAACATCGGCTTGCAGCTTCCGTTTTTATATTAAAATTTAGATTTATAATATTATCAATGGTTACTACAAATATGCTTTTGTCGTTGTTGCGTGTTTAAAACTGTTTATTGTGATTTCGGTTATCACTACGCGGCCCGGAAAACCCCTGCGGACCGGTACCGGGCCGCGGACCAGTTTCAGTAGCACTATGACTAAACTAGAGACTGGATCTAACACTTCGTGGCGTAAGGGTTGCATGCGTTCCACTGTTGTTCCTCATGCTAACTTCCCTAGTGTCTGTGTAACCTCATCTAACGTACTGCGCTACGTGTAATTGGTCGTGTGGTCTTAGGATCGGAATGGGGTCGACTTGTCTCTTCCGCACGTCGTAAAAGTCGACAAAAGGAGGTCGGCAGAAAGTCAGACTGTCAGACGTCTGACCATAAAACTCCAGAAGACCACCCATAAATTTCTTTAAGGGATAGACGATCGGCTGACCTAAGTGTACTTGCGCAGCCTCAAATATAGGCCTGTGTTACATTGATGAAATATTTCATGGCATATTTAGTTTTAACTATACAGACATGTTTACGTGCATGTATATATGTATGCATACATACATAAAATACATACATATACATTACACACATACATACTTGTATGCATTCATACATGCATATGTATATATTTGCTTGCATGCATGCCTACAATCCCTACATACATACATACATACATACATACATACATACATGCATGCATGCATGCATACATACATACATACATACATACATACATACATACATACACTCATACATAAATACATACATACATACATACATACATACATACATACATGCATGCATACATACATACATACATACATACATACATACATACATACATGCATGCATACATAGTTACATACATACATACATACATACATACATACATACATACATACATACATACATACATACATACATACATACATACATACATACATAGTTACATACATACATACATACATACATACATACATACATAAATACATACTAACATAGTCATACATACATACATAAATACATACTAACATAGTTACATACATACATACATACATACATACATACATACATGCATACATACATACATACATACATACATACATACATACATACATACATACATGCATGCATGCATACATGCATACATGCATGCATACATGCATGCATACATGCATACATACATACATAAATACATACATACGTACATACATACACATGTGCATACCTATATTATAAAGATTTCGTATAGTAGGTCAAAGTAAGCATATCTGCAAGTCTTCTCCAGCATAACCCATATGCCCATAAAGTTGGGCAGTATTGCAGCATTCTTTGCATGGTCTGTGGCTATAGCTGACCGCTGCGGAGGAATTAGACTCGTCTGGTATGGGACCAGACAGGCGGATTCCCCTCAGAACAAGAAGAAAGACGTTCGTGCACTTGCTGACTCGCCCCAGTCCCACGCAACCGTTTCAAATAACACCGAAGTACATTGGTTCTGATATGGAATTAACCTACAGACTTTGTCTAATTTACCATGAAGCTTTCTTTGTAAATCCCCTACCATGTATGTATTTATGTGCCTATGCTTGTATGTAACTACAGTACGTCTGTTTTATCTATAGGCTCTTACAAAGCGAATTTGAAGGAGTTCTCAAAAGCATGGTTGTGTAAGGGATTTGAACAGGTGCGTCTTAAGAAACGAAAAGAATAAGAGAAGGCGTATGCCTCATTAAATGCACCATCAGCAGTTTAGGCCTCACCTGCACACATACATGCACTAGACATAATAAAATATTAAATGAAATAACAATTCTATATATGGTAGGTTGTTGCAAAGTACATAAGATTATGTTTATACAGTATTTACTGATTGTGTTTCGTAGGCCTACAATTAGACGTAAAAGAGAGTTGAGCATAGGGATAAGATTTTTCAATGCATTCCTGAGTTATAAAAACAGAGTCTAAGGGAACGAATTTCAATTTTATTTCTGACAGAATAATTATCAAAAGTAGATTCAGAATTTTCCTTTCACATGTTGGGAACTGTTTCCAGACTGGACCGACTTTTGTGGAAAATTAACTTGAACGAATGCGACTGCAGTGATTTTCCAACGACAGATAGCAACTTAGACCCACATGTTGCCTCCCACGTCCTGCAAGTTACCAGTAATCGACCGATCATCGTCTGTCAGTCAGTTAGCAAGTCGTTCAGTTATTTAGTCAGACAGTCAAACAATCACTTAGTCAGGCGGTCAGTCTGTCAACCAATCAAGCATTCACTTAGTCAGGCGGTCAGTCTGTCAATCAATCAAACAATCACTTAGTCAGGCGGTCAGTCTGTCAATCAATCAAACAATCACTTAGTCAGGCGGTCAGTCTATCAATCAATCAAACAATCACTTAGTCAGGCGGTCAGTCTGTCAATCAATCAAACAATCAATCAGGTGACCGAACAGTTAACTATTTGACCATTATTTTTCCTCATTTAGTGCAGACCAACGCTGCCCCTATGCTTCATATTCAACAATCGAAACTTCATATTATGTATGCCACACAAATTTGGCCCAGAATTTACTATAATACGCCATCTTTCGATTACTGAAACCGTTGCTCTGTTTTAGTCTCTAATCTGAAACCGATAATGCTGTCCGTCGATTGTTGTATCTGCAGTCTGAACGGAAGAGCTACTGTTTTATTGCCGGTGGGAATTTGCAGGTTCCTCGCTTCCGCACATCGACGCGAGCTCTTCGGGCTATCTCGTGAATAGGATTTGGAACAACCTTTCTTTTAATATATACGTACTGTTTCAATTGATGCGGCTTAACACAATTTGCTGGTTGCCTAAAATCGTCCTTAGCCTATTTATATCGTTTATATAGCTATGCATGCAGCTATTTCCGTAGGTGCCCGAACGGTTATTTTGTTACATTAAATTATATTACATTACTGGATTGTTGTTTCGTTAGCGTCTCAGCGAAGAGATTTGACAACCTCATGACCGCGTACAACTCTGAAGACAAAACCTTAGATCAAAGCATATAGTCTGACGTAGAGTCTGTCGCAGAGTCACGCAACAATTAAGGTAAGACAAGATAAGAAAGTAAAGTTTCCATGTCGCATAATGAAGGAATCGTCGATCCACAGCCTAGTCTTTGGACCACGAGTCGGCAGTGAATGAACCCCAAGGTCTTGGACACGGTCACACGGGGGCCTGTCGTCGCAGGATTTGTCGTTCATTTCATTCTATTGCATGGTGACTGTGCGCGAAAAACTTAATCACAGTCATTGTAATCGCCCATTCATTACACATCTCTGTCAATATTTGACCTGACAGGCGTTGTTTTGGCGTTTAAGAATATTTTTGCAAGAATGCCAAGACACCGATAGCAGTTAGATTCTGTCAGTGGTGAATTTACTACAGGAACAAATGAGGCCTCATGGCTGCACATTCCAGGTAGCTGTAAAAACTGGCAAAAAATGATTTAAAACATTTCAAACTTGTTTTCTTCTTATTAGTATTTTCTGGAACATGAATATTAGGAACGCAGCTTCTCTATTCGTCCCTGTCCATCTCCAAGTCCTCCCACGGCATCCCCAAGCACCACAAGTCTTCTCTGATGGTGTCCTGTCAATTCTTTCTTGGCATTCACCTTCTTTTCCCTTCAGAGATCCAGATCATCGCTTGGTTAGCTCTTCTATCCTTTTCCATACTAAAAATATGTCCAAGCATTTATCTTTGGCCTGTTGAACAACACTTAGCAGGGCATTATCATAAGATTCTATTCTACATTTATTTCTTAAGCCCAACGGAAACAGTCGCATGGGCGCATTATGAAGCTGGGTCGTACCAAGAAAGTCTGCCACTAGCTGATAAATACAGGAAAATCGTCTGACGGCTCATCGTAGGCTGAACACATTAAAACTCGACGCATTTGTAGAACTTGCGAGGGTCGTTGTTTATTTGTTACTATACGTGACGTAACGGAAATACGTCTAATTGAAGTCAGCCCCAATCATCCTGCAGTTTCTTATAACCTCGAAACGCCGTCATAGCATCCTGTAGGTCGCTATTTATACAGGCCTAGTGCCTAGAATGTTAATTGGCCAATTAAACCTTTGACTTCTGCTGTCATATATTTCGACAGCCAGGCTCATTCTGCGAAGGTGTTAAACTATGGAAATCCGTCTATATTTAGCCTAGACCATATATGGTGATGTACTGTAGAGAATTTATATAGCGCATATGCTTGCAACGTAATGGCGACTCGGGCTTAGTGCACGTAGGCTTACTCGTATATAGCGACCAAAGTTAGGTAAAGTAAGGGAGATAATCGATTATTTAATGCTCACTAAACCATGATTCACGGCTCCGAAGGTTTCTACCGACAGAGGTGTATACAATAAATGAGCAATTGCAATTCCATACCTTAAGGCTTAGCTTATACTTTACATAATTACATGGCTCTTTAAATAGAGACGTTTTCTAGGATTTGAAGGCTATTTCGGCTGAAACGCAAACATGACATCCGACAACTGAAGGGGAGAGAGAGAGAAAAAGAGAGAAAGAGAGAGACTGGAAGAGAGAAAGAGAGAGAGAAAGAGAGAGAGATAAAGGGAGAGAGAAATAGAGAGGGAGAGACAGAGAGAGAGAGAGAGAGAGAGAGAGAGAGAGAGAGAGAGAGAGAGAGAGAGAGAGAGAGAGAGAGAGACAGAGAGAGAGAGAGAGAGAGAGAGAGACAGAGAGAGAGAGAGAGACAGAGACAGAGACAGAGACAGAGACAGAGACAGACAGAGACAGAGACAGAGAGGGAGAGAGAGAAAGAGAGAGAGAGAGAATAAAGAGACAGAGACAGACAGAGATAAATGAACAAAATTGCTATCATCGTCGTTGTTGTAGTCGTTGTTGTGGTGACCATCATCATAGCAAAACGCTACGTTTGGCGGCAATAAGTGGGAATGAATGGCCTCCAATCTTTTCAGAACTTTTCTTTTATGCACTAGAGATGCCATTATTAAGCCTACTATTATTAGAAAAGTGCTCCAAGTGCACGAGAGCTAATATCTTGTCTCTTATAGTAAGCTAAGTGTTCAGTGTTGTTTTGTCTATAAAAAATAGCATTGCAAGTGGTTAGGGGTACAACATTTGGGAGGTGCAGCAGAGCTGTTGTGAAGTACTTAAAAGGCTCGGTAGCAAGTGCCTAAAAAATACACGGCTATCATCAAAACATATACACTGGGTGAGAACCGAAGGAAAAATGTTAAGTTTATTGTAAGGCGTAGGAGGAAGAGAAGCAGTTGAGAGGCGACTAAGAGGTATGGAACTCCAAGGGAGTAGCTTCATCTGTCCAGGGATCGTTGCGGCCTGATCCGCAGTCTCCTCTCCCTCTCCTCAGGCTCCAACACAGGCTGGATGGAGAACGCCAGATATCTAGCATAGTTTTCCGTAGATCACATCATCGCCTGTAATGCCGCATTCCGGAGGGTCGATAAAACCCCGATAATAAGCAGCTATACGCGCGCCTTTAAATAATCTCATTATATATATATATAAACTATATAAAAAGATAAATGTTTATGCATCCATATTATATCCACAATCACGATTACCGATCGATGTATATTTCTAATACGTAAAGGTATTAGGTATGTACTCTATAGCCTACTTCAGCCCACTCATGGACATACAATATATATATATATATATATATAACTCTCTGTGTGTAAGTGTATAATTATAATTTTTATTATGATATACAAAAATGTGCATAAATAATACACGAGTAGATTGCATAAGAAATACTGCCTATATGTATGTATGTGTGGCTGCTGAAAGTATGTTCAAATGTATTCATGTATGTATGCATGCGTAGGCATAGGTATGTATGCGCATAGATTTGTATATATATGTATGTATATATATATATATGTAGGTGGGTAGGTATAGCTAGGTGGGCTGTAAGTTTGTGCACGTGTGTTTATAGTATAAACCTGCGGTTAAATATAGAATACTCCGTTTTGGATAAATGACCGTTCCCACCTATCTTTATCCCTTGTCAGTTCTACACTGTATTATTTTTATCGACGCCATGGTTTATTTTATGAGTGGGCCAATGTAGATCGAGCACAAGCCACAGAGACTCGAGCGTTCATCATCGCAGGCGTTCGAATACAACAAGTGGCTTCACCGCGATAACTCTTCTCTCGATTGTTTAGCGGGCGAGTGATATTCCAGCCGCGGTTAGCGTCCGCCCAATCGCGCAACGGCCTGCGCGCCAGACAAAACGTTTTACGCGAATCGGCTCAATCATCACGCTGCGCCTCGCTTTTCCGCACGTGGGCCGAACAACAAATTTGTCTGGAATGGCCTGAGTGACGTGTGCACCCGAGAGATCGAGCAGGCGTTAAGTGACATCACTGAAGTAAGACGCTATAAATACGGACGCGAGCTCAGCAGACGACAGAGCAAACGATACAACGAGGAAAACGAGACGATATTTTGCAGACACAGCAGACGACACGAGTTATAGAGAGCAAGGTTACGTCGACGATCACTTCTTCAACAGTCTAAAGAGTATCTGAGTAGTTCGACGAAGTTTTGACCGTAAAGGAAAGCAGTTGACGAGAGAAGTTTGAGATTCGCAGCGGTTCTCGGTGACGCGTTGTGACAGAGGAGAGGAGGAAAAGAACCTGAGAGAATACCAACTGCCGCAAAAGAACATCGACAGAAGAACAATGGCCGGTGAAACAATCAACGCTCAGACCCTTGCCACTGTTGAGGCTACAAACGGCTACTTCTACCCTGTGACCATTCCTGATCACGGTAAGAACGATTCTAATCCTCAGTTTTATCCTAATAAAGGTTTTTAGCCAACTGGAATACAAATCTGCCATCGATTGATGCGTTGTGCATCTTTAAAAGGCGCTTTAGAAGTTCTAATAATGGCTTGGATTATGAACGAATGAATTTGCCAACAGTAGTAACAAACTGTAACTGCTCTTGTATAAAGTACCTACATGTAAAAGTCTAAGAAACATAGGGATAAATTTAAGAACTATTCAGTGCAGTGGACAGGAGCGAAATGTTTGGGGAAATACATTTCAAACGCAAAATAAGTGTATAAGTGAAGGAAACTTTCCAATTCTCCATTCCCCGAATATGAGCACCAACAGTATTAATTTTTAAATAAAAAAGTGAACCAAATATGAATCTAGACGCACTCTGGAATTTGTAGGCCTATGGCTGTTGGGTCGTGAATTTGGGCGTAGATGTAAAACGTGGGTGTGCATGAGTGCAGTTCAACAACACAAAAGTCTTGCTTCATGTTTGTAAATCCTAACAATGACGTTCATGTCACGGCGCAAACTTGCTACGCGTAACCACGTTCTTAGGCCTCTCAGTCCAATTATTCTTTTCAAAGAGTGACATGTTTAGGGCCATTGCTCCGTTTCAGATACATTTCGGTTCTATTATGTACGTCCCGAAAGCAAAATAGACATTTCTGCACCGAATTCCTTAAACAGAATCACCAGCATAGGTTTTACTGTAGGTCTATAGGTCTATGTCTGTGCCCTTATTGTACCGTTGGCCTGAAATCCTGAATTCATTTCTTGTTGGTCTTCCCATTCTGCCAGACGGACTTTCACTTCAGTCCTAACTTAATAATCTGTCCGGCATGTTAATCGTCTCGAGTGTATAACCTTGTAAATGAAAATCACACGTGGGCCTAGGTTAATACCTAGGCCTATTCTGAGGTAGTGTTACAGTTGCTCTGAATAAGCCTCGAGTACACTTTACGCCGGCCTAGTTATTTGAAGTGGTGCTTATTTATTAGCGAAACGATTAGCGGGCTTTAACCTCTTAATAGTTCCTTGTTCAAACATGTCCGAACAGGCAGCCTTGCTGAAGGATCCCACTCGACAGGCCCAAAATTCGTTGAAAAATAGACTGAGTCGAGGCCGTATACGGTCGCTATAGAAAAACGTGTAGGGCTCTTCATTTACGATTACTTATTCAGTAGAGTTGAAAAGACAGTAGAGTCTAAACTTGGATCTTTGGTTTCTTTTCAACAGACGTTCCATTTCCATTGGTCGACCTCATCTACAAGGCCAGAGATGACGTAGAGACCATCAGCCGCTGGGAGAACTAGACATCCGGGCGACGTTTGTGGGGATGAAACAGGGTCCAGAAGAAAACACTTTCCCCCTAAACCAGCCATCCACAACAAAACCGACGTATCTATCCATCAACACTCTCCCCATTCTCGCTCAAAACAGATTCTCAGCGTCCTACACTCGACATCCACACAAGTTCTTGATCCAGTTTCAGCCCCACGTGACCCAGACTACAAACCACCAAGAGTCGCCTACGATCTAGTCTTCGCAAGGGCGGCCAATTTCGTCACTCGACCTGATCTCTTCTAGGTTAATTTTCCAGTCATTGTTCGTGACAAGAGGCAAATTCGTACGTTATCCGTGATTTTCAACGAGATTGTAAGTTTATTAGAGATAATTTATTTATAAAACCGTCTTCATGTTATTTATGCTTGACATATGAATATGTTAATTATTAACAAGTTTATCGATCTTGTACTAACTTATGCAGTAACGATGTTCTTTCGTTCTTTTCACGTGCCGTACCGTGTTCTTTTTATATTTCGGTTTCTTATTTATGGCAACGAGACCTTAACATAGGGCGAATGTATAATCGTGTGTGTGTTTTAATGACCGGTTATTTATTTAATATTCACAATTATATTAAGTGTAATAATTGTGAAACTATTCACTTATCGCATGCTAATACGTTTCCGTGCAGACTCAGACATTCAAGTTGGGATCAAGCGTTCTCATTGGACTCGCGTCAGTTACATTCCAATTGCTTTATGTTACGTCACACTTATCGTTCAATCTCATCACGTATCAGTTCTGTTTCACAGTTTTTTTTATTCACAGTTAAGCGATGATTCAGCGTAGGTTTGTCTAGTGACGATTGTAATGTTATCATTCGCCGCCATATCTTCGATACGTAAAACTTATAACATATAACGTTAACACGCAATCAGTATATGTGATATAGATGTGTATTTACTTGAATTGCTTGTTAAGAAGTTGTATAAAAAATATCACAGATATTCTCTATTCGTGTACACTGAATCAGATGTTTAAAATGCAAGTCCACACTCGCGTAACTCAGTTCGCGTCTGGCATATCAGCTGATGCCGCATGACGTTTGTCAGCGGATGAAGAGCTAGACTCTGATTTGCATTGGCGCCTGCAAATGACAAACCGAGTTCTTACTCAGCAGACTTGCTCAGCTGTTGTCAATCCAGACTCGTCCTATCTATACAACTCATCATGCCTACATAGTATACAGATCTGTGATAACTCAGTGAAATGTGCGAACTGATGTAAATGTTCAGCAACATTTTTACGTGTTTGAATCTGATGCATGTATAATCGCAAAAATAAAAAAAATATAATCGCAAACTGTACGATGCGTTTAAAACGAGTTAAATGTTCCATGCATACTTAGGAAATTGAAAGCCATGACATTTTCTCGTGAGAAGCTGCCTTACAGTTTAATGCAATCTGCTTGTGACCAGTTATAATGTATAGCAGTTGTTAAGTGTGCCTGATCGCAGTCGTTAAATGTCTGTATACGTCATGTGAAATTTTGCCATGAGATTTTTTTAAATAAACGATGTGAAAATAACAATGAACTGCAGTCACTGTTTTGAACACCATGGCAACAGTCTAGGAAATTGCAGAAAATCAGGGCTAATTCAAAAGATGTCAAAGGGAGAACTCAACAGGAAACAGTTGTTTAGGAAATTGCAGAAACTCGGGGCTAATTCAAAAGATGTCAAAGGGAGAACTCAACAGGAAACAGTTGTTTAGGAAATTGCAGAAAATCAGGGCTAATTCAAAAGATGTCAAAGGGAGAACTCAACAGGAAACAGTTGTTTAGGAAATTGAAGAAACTCAGGGCTAATTCAAAAGATGTCAAAGGGAGAACTCAACAGGAAACAGTTGTTTAGGAAATTGAAGAAACTCAGGGCTAATTAAAAAGATGTCAGAGAACTCAACAGAAACCATTTGTTTAGGAAGTTACAGAAACTCTGGGCTAATTAAAAAGATGTCAGAGAACTCAACAGAAACCATTTGTTTAGGAAATTACAGAAACTCAGGGCTAATTAAAAAGATGTCAGAGAACTCAACAGAAACCATTTGTTTAGGAAATTGAAGAAACTCAGGGCTAATTCAAGAGATGTCAAAGGGAGAAAGCAACAGAAACCTTTTGGGTCCCGCTATACAGTGTCACCCTATTGTCCCATCATAAATACAAAATGAATTTCTTGATAATGAGATTTGATTTGAAGCTTTTGTGAAAGTTGACCGTCTGAGCTCCGTTATCCTCAACAGAACTGAATATAGTTGATTCTTACATGATCTTGACAGACTTGACTGACCCAGACTCATACGAGTCGTCACAATTTATCCTATTAAGTATGTGAACGCTTATTAAAAGTCTCAATTAATTAATTAGCAGTCATACTATGATAGGCCTACATGTACTATATATAATGCTAAACAATTCACAACGCTATAATCAAATAATAGGTATTAATTAATATATTAATTACATATTAAATACAGTTAACTTTTCACTAGGTCTAATCTTATTACTTTCATACAAATCAAGAAAATGACAAATCTGCAACGTCCAAGCATAGCTAATACGAGAGATGGCAAGAAGTTATTCTAAATGAGGCTCAGCTGTTGTTGACAGGCCTATTCTTCAGAGTAATGTCTCCATCTATCAGACATTAAAACGGTTAAAATTAAATGTTCACAGAACCTATATCTCTAACTGTACTATACAGAAAGCTACGTACTTGCTTTGACCTACGTCTCATAAAAATTTGAAAAATGCTTCTTCCGCAAATAGGTTGGCCGATACAAAGGCGTGGTCTACTTGTAAGCTAGACCAGCGGTTCTCAACCTGTGGTCCGCGGACCACTGGTGGTCCGCGGCCATCTGCCTGGTGGTCCGCGAGTAAGGCCTGCAATTTATAGTTTTTACAATTAAAAACATGCAAACAGGCACATTTTTTTCAATTTTTTAAATATTTGTTTAAACATTGTTTTAAATTTAATAGTAAATAATAAGTAAAATACTTAATCTTATCAAATTTCTTACTTTACACTACAATTTTATATAAATTTATAATTTTATAGGGTTGCAGATGTGCACCAGTGACACAATTTTTAGTGGTGGTCCGCGACCGAGACACAAAATTTTTAAGTGGTCCTTGAGTCTCAAAAGGTTGAGAACCGCTGAGCTAGACAATAATTATGTGTTAACGGCCCTTTTGGCCGCATTAGTGCTTTCTCTTGGGATAAAATATTTGGCGAATGTCAACAATGCTCGAATGTCGAGCCTAATATATAGGATTACTGAAAGGTATATTATAAAGGTCTATTATAATACAATGAAAATAAAATAATATTAATAATAGTAGCCTATTTGTTAATAATTTATTACAATTATTTATATGATTTATTTATCATTATCATTAATTTATTATTAAATTAATAATAATAATAATAATAATAATAATAATAATAATAATAAATATAATAATAATAATAATAATAATAATAATAATAATAATAATGATAATAATAATGATAATAATAATAATGATAATAATAATAATAATAATAATAAAAATATTGCATAGGATTTCTTAGCATGATCAGAATGAAGTATTAGCCCAAACTTTGAAATAATCATAATGCATACATAGAATGACAGGGCGAATCGTCCAATCTCTTAACTCGACGTGACCTATCGGCTTGCGCTTAGATAGGTATATCTGGCCTTTAGGCGAAATGTTGGATTACACCTGATTTTGGCGATAAAGGAATTTGTAGAAAGCTCATAGGCCTACCTAAGATAGCATCTTCCCATTTACCTGCCTCCATTTCACAAGCATTTAAAGATCACTGCACATAATCTTAGTCCTATGTTCACTGGCGTAAACTTGTCCAAAATATTGAGGGGGGAGGTCGTTTGGCTATTCATTCTACACTTGTTGCATTGGGTGTACAGTCCATCTCAATTATGGGGGGGGGGGCACGTGCCCCGGCTGCCCCCAGAGTTTATGCCTATGCCTACGTTATAAGTCAGGTCCGGCAAACCTCCGAGTAGTTTCCCTGAACAGCAGGAGCTATATAAATGTGGAATTTCTATGATTATAAGTTATGGGTTTCGACAGACCTTTGACTCTAGCGTGGACCTGCACGCATGAATGCAGAGGTAGAGAACTTTAGTCCTGCAGACCTCCACAGTTCGGCCTGTCTATTTTCTTTCATCAGACTGCAGCATGCAATCGTTCGTTATTGCCGGTTGTATCATTCACATTCCTCCACTCAGCTGTCCACATTCCTTTTGCCCAGTGGGCGGAATGTAACGATGCTTACTGGAGACTTCTAGAACGATGATGCACCGTGTAACAACTATACTGACGATATTGAAATTCTTAAGCAAATTCGTAGGCGGATACAAGAAATCTACAGCACTCAGATACTGAACATTTTTCTTGAAGTGTGTCAGTGTGGAATTACGGTTATTACCATTGGGCAAACGTCACACGGTTATGTAGACTTTGCCGAATGGTAAAATACTTTAGCTCAAACACAAGGATAGCGTGGTGGATGCGTGTGCTTATTAACTAAGCTTTAAGTGCATGTGCAACATAAATGACAAAATGACTGTCTAGAAATTTTGTGCAGAGTTTCAGCAGAAATTTATTATTTTAAAATTAACAATAACAAACAACAACAAAACATTTTTCATAAGTCCATGGGGGGGGGGTGACACCACGACTTACTGCACTTGGGTGACACCAAGCCTGGTGACGCCACTATTCTTTCTTATAGAAGCTTCTTCCTTATAGTAGCGTCTTTCCTATAGAAGCCACTTTCCTTCAGAAGCTTTTTTCTTACGGAAGCTTCTTTCTTACAGTTTCGCAGCCATTATAGCAACACTTAATTTTATTTGCAACGGATGCAGATTTTATAGCGTTTCATTAATCAGGGCGCTATAAAATCTGTGCAATGGGTTACGTCGTGATTCATTTCAGACGTCATGAGTCAACTCTGAGTCTCTCCGGTGGAATGACTCAGTGGTCGTTCGTCATCCGTGTTTTTGTATTTTCGACATTAAGGACATCTGATCAGTCGGTCATCTGAACGCACAGGTTCCTGCAGCAGCGTTGGCCTATAACCCCTCGCCATTGGAAAATCAATCACGTCCGAGATTACGCGATTGCCAGCCAATTTATTGGCGATTGGTCATTTCCGGCGGAGTACAGCTCGGTTGTGAAAGTAACGGCGCCATATGAATCATTAACATGTGCTGCAGAGAGGCTATAAGAACGCAGAGAGAGAGAATGGGGAATACAAAGGCAGATATATACAGATGCGTGCAGGCATACACAGGCAAACTACACAAGCCAGAGACAGACAAATGGTATTTAGACACGGAAATAGAGGAAACAGAGCAACGATGACGTAATTTAGAAGCACATTACGAATGTTTCGACAGAGGATGAATTAGTCAACGCGAACACTAATTGCATGACATCGGCATTCTAATAATAAATATTTATGTGACACAAAGACGTATAGCGTACAAAACCTGGCTTTTCATTGCCTATAGTTGGAGCGATAGCTGTAGAATCGAGGATTCCCTTTGTTACGTACAATTAGGCATAATTTTATGGGATCGGCGTTGATGTGGAGTACGTGATAAAATTACTAAAGCAATTAAAAGCACTGATTGGTAATTATAGCAAACACTGTATAACGTACAGGCCAATTATCAGTAAGAACAGTCTGGTTTTCATGATATCGTAGTAACTGTGGCCTACAGCGAGGGGTTGGACTTCAGAGTCTGACGGAAGTATGCGGATTTTACGAGTAAGTTCAGTGTACCAGTTGTGGAATTCCCCACATCGAGTGTATGGTATTCCCCACATCGAGTATATTTCGTTATCGGAGAGTTGATGTCTTGGAAAGCTGTGACCTTACTGCTTTCCAGAGAGCAGAGGCTAAAGTCGAGGAACACTTGTAGCTTTGATATCCACAAGTTTAAATAGATAGGGCAGCATGCATAGTTGTCTGGTTAACTTCAGGCGATTGCGAAGCCGTCAACGGTCCGAATTCCGCAGTTATTTCAGTCAATTTCGTACGCCGAGAATGAGAGGCATGTCAAGGGGACACGGTCCGCGGCCCCACCGCTCCGCCTCCACACGCGAGACACACCTTCGCCTCATTTAGACAGGAATCCTGAGGTCGTGTGTGCGTGTGTGCGTATAATCGCTCAACCGTCTATTTATACAGACGCAAACAGCGCTAATGTTAGAGCATTAGCAGCAGGCGTTCAATGGATCTGTCGACAAACATGGACTAACATAAATGATTCACCCTCACCCCACTGCCTCCATCGCCGCCGCCGCCGCTGCACTTGACGACCGCTGCTCTTGTCTCGCCACCGAATGCATTAACACAACGAAGACCAGTACGGCGGCGGCAGACCTGCATTCTTCACATTCAAACAGTTTCAAGACGGCTTTGGAGGAATTCCTTTAGTTCGTCGTCCCGCTTCCCCCTTGTATGGCTGCGCGAGAGTTGAAACATGTACCGGCAAAAACATACAACACCGACCGACTTAATCAAACGAAGACCACACTAAACAACTCCAGATAGACAGGCGCTTTGGCCTTAATTGTACTGCATCTGTTTACAGATTTCTTCTCCGATGTTATCGGAGTAAAACTGCAGCCAAAGTAAGACTCGTGTGGACCGGTGTCGTAGTTGTTTTAACTCCGTTTTCTAGGCCTGTGGTGTTTGCACAGACATCGCCATGAAGATAACCATCTGTTTACCAATCATAAATTTTATGTTCAGAATTTTGTGATGAAAAGTTTAAGAAATAAGTGATACAGCAATGGTCACCTTGAAGTTTCTGCTTGACAAAACCACACACAAACTACGCACCTTGTACTTCGTTGTTGTAAACACCAACAACCCACAACTGGCCTACATAGTTGCAATGATTGGAACGCCCTTCAAGGACCCTCCGTACGTGAGGATACCAGTTCGCATACTAATGGTGGTTTATTTAACACTTTAAAGACGAGCTGCATTGGTTTCTCAGTCGCTTTTACTACACTCTCGTCGTTAAAGTGCTAAGAGTTTCAAATCTCTTGCTAGCACGATCCATAAATGGGGACCTTAAATGGCGTGGCACCTATTCAAACAGGGAGCAGTGGTGAAGGATCTCATACTATCAACCAGTGTTGGGTAAACTCAGACAAGAAATGAGTCAAATCAAAACTCAACTCATGCACCTCAAAATGAGTTTAAGCTCAAACTCAACTCATCCTAAGTGAAATGAGTTAACTCAAACTCAGTTGTTAAATGAGTTAAATCATAAACTCACACGTTTCATACTAGCACGTTCTAATTGAGCAACAATTTTTCCATCACGCCTACTTGGGCTACTTGTAACAGAAAAATATTTTCCATCAAGAATACACGGTACTTCAGCCATGTTGTTCTTAACTGTTCACAATATACAAAATATGCAGTGCTTAAACACTGTCCGCTAGCAGTGTTTACGACCCTCCCTGCCGTCACCACTCACCAGTATGGAAAGCCGACGATTTAAAAAAGGCTTGTTTCAACATAATATGTGCCGAGTGCCCAAGAGTGAGTTGAGTTTAAAATAATTGACAGTTACAACTGTCAATTATTTTAAACTCAACTCACTCTTGGGCACTCGGCACATATTATGTTGAAACAAGCCTTTTTTAAATCGTCGGCTTTCCATACTGGTGAGTGGTGACGGCAGGGAGGGTCGTAAACACTGCTAGCGGACAGTGTTTAAGCACTGCATATTTTGTATATTGTGAACAGTTAAGAACAACATGGCTGAAGTACCGTGTATTCTTGATGGAAAATATTTTTCTGTTACAAGTAGCCCAAGTAGGCGTGATGGAAAAATTGTTGCTCAATTAGAACGTGCTAGTATGAAACGTGTGAGTTTATGATTTAACTCATTTAACAACTGAGTTTGAGTTAACTCAAACTCATAACTCACACTCTTTAAGGTGAGTTAACTCAAACTCATAAATCACAGCAAGTGAGTTAACTCGTGAGTTTAAACTCATCTGAGTTAACTCATACCCAACACTGCTATCAACTCATTGATAATGAGCAGGGTCGACGCCATACATTAGCTATAGAAAAACGTTGGTTTTAGCGTGATGCTTTGTCACCGAATATGATGAGTCTCTCTTCAAGTGGCGATATATAAATTTGCAATGACCATTGCCATTCTATGTTCGATCACGAGCGCTATCCCGAACGCACTTTCCTTAAGAGAATTTGCTGAGACTTGCGTGTAAATCATAATGACAGTGTCGTAATGACCTGCTTGGTGGATTTTGGCACACATTTACTAGTGCAACCAAACACACAGACCGTGGTGCAGGTTTTCTCATTTGTGTGTAAGAGTATCGTTCATACAGCCTCAAATTGCCTTTAAATTTGCTTCAGTTGAATGCTTAGGCTCATGGGCGGCGATCCCGGGGGGTCGAGGGGGACAAGACCCCCACCTTTAAGAGTGGGGGGACACGCCATACATCGGACCCCCAAATTTTGAGGAAACCGCAAAAAAGGTCATACGCGAAAAAGTTTTGTGACCTCTGTTTTCACCAGATCAGTTCAAAACTCTTTTTTCATCAGTTCCAAAATGTCCCCCCCACCTGTCAAACAAGATCGCCGCCACTGCCTAGGCTTCTAGTAAACTGATTTTACCGATTCGGCTGTTCTTGGATTAAAAAAAATCAAGAATTTACGTTCATTATGAAATTTATAAGTTCATTATTTCACTTAGAAATTCATCGACAATGCCACGTTTTTTGGCTCCATGTTTAATGATTTGTTTCCAGTTGGAGTTCAGTGCTTTTTTCAGCCGGAACGGCGTTCCGGCACCTTTTTTCAACTACTAAAAATAATGTATATATTTTAATAATAAAACAATAATTTAGTTATTTTAATTTAATTTCGGTGTTGTGAACTGTTTTCAGTGTTTAGTGAGACCTCTTCCAACCCTCAATCCCGTTTTTATCGGCAGGGCCTATTTTAGTCCTTCCATAATTGTTGAGTTCCGGAACCTTTCTTTCCAGAAAAGAGCACTGTCATAGTTAATAAAACATTGAACTCTGGCAGAACCACAGTCTACTTAAAATCATTCCTTATTTCCAAATTTATCATTAATCAGCCAGGTCGCCTGATTATCTTTCTCTGGTCACACCTAAGACTAGAATAATTCTTGATCAACGAGCTTCTTCGGTTGTTTGACTAAGATTTCGGAACTCTCGCTTTATATCGGTCCTTTCTGCGCAGTCGATTATGTCATTTCGTTATCGGCTAAAACTTAACTTTTCTAAATTGTTTATTTGCATCTCACTCTTACCGGACTGATCTTCTAGAATATTGACCTCATTACGGCTTGGTTTTGGTGTGCCATTGGCTGATGCCTTGTGCATTAAACACTGGTGCAATAGAAGTTACTATTTACAATTAAGATGAACAGTTTTTGCTTGTAGAGCGAATTGGGTGGAATCTGGCCTTCCCTGAGACGATCGCCATAGACAGAACCTCCAACCGCTCGTTTAGGTCCCTAGCGGCGCTACATCGATGCAAAAGTAAAAAGGCTGTTGTGTTCACAATTGTCATTGTTGGTCTGGAACAGCTGAAGCTATAACATTAATTAATGAGCCGAAGTTAATTTAAAAGGCTGCTGCAAGCCTATGAGCAGGCTTCTTACTGTGACGCATCTTAAGGGTATGCGTGAAGAGGTTGGAGACACTTCCGTACTGCGGAATCGGTGATCTACGAGTTCCGTGGAATATGGTTTTGCCGAATCCTGTCTCATCGGATTCGGACCTCCTTAGGACTACTCTTTGGAAAACCCTCTGAGACTTGACGTAGCGCTTGTGAAGAACCTGGTGCCTTGCGCTTGGCTTTCGAGTGGCGCTTTAGAGTTTGGAGATTACGATTACGAGAGGGGTCATACAAATAACCGAGCTCCTATGTCTAGTGCCGTGAGTGACAGACGATGGCGTCTATAAAGGCATAAAGCATCTCCATATATATAGAAAAACTTTTCATGAGAACAATGCAAGGTATTAAGTTCCAGGAGTAATTCCACCTTATATTGTAGCATCTTATAGGCAACGAGTGGTTACTGCATCCAGTTTGTGTGTAACATTCACTCAGCTGTTTCAACTCGAATTAAGCCATAGTGAATAGTCACCAGAACAATGGTTTATAACCGAGAAGTATCCGATTTCATTCAGAACATGCTCCCTCTCTCGGCGATTGGTTCGGGAGCTCATCCTATAATTAATTAATTGAAGTAAACTTACTATCATGTTTAATATAATTATGCGGTATGCGCCTTGTACACCCACGCAACAGACAGTTGGACATGACTTGTGATATAAGGCAGGAAATATGAAGATGTCGTCGGAGAGGGCGATGAGTCAACCCGTAGACACTTCCGTTCTGGCCATTCGGTGATCGAGTTCCGCGGAAAATGGTTTTGCCGAAATCCTGTCTAATCGGTCGAATTTCGAGATAATTCGGCCCCGGATCGCATTCCTACGTCATAGTGTAAAGGTCACTCGTTTATTTGGTGATGACAAATAAGCAAAGTCCTAAACTAGCACTTATGTAGCGCCACTCCAAGAATAAATCTCATCGGTGGGACACTGGGACAGTGCAACTGAGTAATACCAATGCAATTCGATTCTTGATTTGTTGTGTCAAAATTATAGACACAAATCATAGCCTTGAAGCCCGTGTTTTACTGAATATAGGAGGTGTTTATTCCTAAACTGAGGCCTCCCAGCTCAGATTGTCTATCTCATGCGTGCCTTACACGCCAACATCCTGAGCTGTCTTCGAGATGAAGGGTAAACATCAGACTGGTTTAGAGTTGACAGTGGAATGAGACGAGGTGCATGATCTGACGGCTCCAGACTTTTCTGAGGCGCAAAAGGACGAAATTATGGAGCCCATATTCCATTGTGGCATGTTAGGGTTAGGCACCACTGTCTGGAGAAGGTGTACTATACCGACCAAGCCTATGAGGAATATGCATTCTTATTGGCATACTGCTTGGGGATTAATAGGAACAGACCAAACCATCAAGGACTGTCCCTCTGGCCAGCTTCTGTAACGACTTCAGGTAATGTACTGGAGGTGGTGGACGCATTCGCTTACCACGAAAGCTAAACAGTAAACAGGACAACAGCATTTTGCATTCGAAATTGAGCTCAACAGCAAGCTGTTGCTTTAAAAACGGTGGATGTTGCCTGTACTCCTCCACAGTTGTGAGACTTGAAAGACCAAAGACGCCATAAATAAGGAGCTTGAAACCCTCTACACGTAGTGCCTCCGGAGGATCCTGCAGATTCACAACATGGACCATGTTCATGACATGACGATCAGGAGGAGAACGGCAGAGGCGTGCTTTTCGGAGGAAAGATACGAGGGGTATTCGTACACCCCATTTTTCAGGGCTGGGGTACCATAACTCCACCTTTCACAAGTTAAATAAAGAACACTTATACAGCGCATTTCCAGCTTCGCCGGAAGAGAACAGTTTCAAGTCTTCATATATACAACGACAATCGATATATTCCAAATTGTGTCTTTCTAGGTATCGCTGTTTCCGTCCCTACCTTCGGGTATGTAGACAGAAAGGCAACCAGACAGAGAGATAGAAGAGCAGGGCCATTGTGCTAAATAAGTAGAAATAAACCGATAGCCAGACGAACTGAGTCACAGGCAGTCAGACAGACAGCTGCCTTTAGCCTCGCAGGTCACCGGATTACAGGCAACATAGACTTAGGCTATGGCTAGGATCGTGGTAACATATGATGGAACTATGAAATGGACGTCAGACACTTCATCCTCACTCTCCACCCATGGTTGTCTTTGTCATCTGAGTATGTAGAGATGTAAGCCAAAGCATATAGGCTTATATTTCCTCTCAACAGTTAGAAACCAGAAACCACATAGACCCACATTCTATTGGATCTCTCTGTCTCTGTCTATCTGTCTCTCTCGCTCTATGTCTAAGTGCATTGAGCTGATATTGAAAGCCAGCTAATTATTCAAGACTCCATATAGCCAAATATACCAAATTTACCTGAGTTGACTTAACTTTCATCCATCTGGAGAGTTAAAAGAAAAGTATAATTGCTGTGCGCTAAACAGCTGCCTCGATATCACGACAACTGTGTTAAGTGAGTAAAGAGTATAACTGCTAAATTTAGAACGCTTCTGAAAGGCAAGAAGCGCTAGTTAAACGCTGTATTATAATAATACTACAATTAAACGGTGACTTGTTTCTGTTAGGACGATCACGTGATTTAACGTTCCTGTGATCTGGTCTTGGAGATAATATATATATTTAACCTATATATTATACATATACATATATATATTATATATATTAGAGAGAGACAGACAGACAGACGACAGAGTAAGAAAGGGAGTGAGAGAGACAGAGGCAGACAGAGATAGAGACATACTGTACAGGGGTTTCGCCTTTGAAGGGTTCCTAAATTGCGCTTTATAAAGCCCAGAGACATACATACAGAGAGACAGAGACGGAGATCGCCGGCTAGTAGGGGAAGAGCTGTTCTGCTTAGACCTCGTGGGTCACCTAATATCCAGACGCAGCCACCCAGAGTTCGACGGCAAATGGCAACTGTCCGTGACTCTATTTCCTTAATCGGAAAACTGGAGTACAAATACTCGGCTGGACACAAAAATCTGCGATACCTTTCTATTCGCCAGAGGTCTGCACTCAAACTAGTCTGACGACATTAGATAAGACTTCCCACTTCTGTGTATTATAAATTCGTGCTTGCTTGAGTAACCGTGTAGCTTTGCCTGACGCTGCTAGGTTATATAAAATTGCAACAATTAATCAACAAATACAACATTGAATTTATTTTTTCATAAAAAACTATACAGGTAATGCGAAACGCCTTACTAAGCATATTTCTAGCGTTGGTCTAAATTCGTCTACAGAAATATGAGGAAACATCAAGGAATCGATTGGCTGAGGTCTGACGAACAGATTCTGAATCTGTTTATGAGTTGCACTACAGGACCTACATGCAGGACAAGATTGTTGCGTCTAAACTCTAAAACCAGTCGACAGTTTTTGAGTTTATTAGTTCGTTTTCATTTGTTGCTACTCTTATTTCACGACCAATTCCTACTACCATTTCCAATCCTGTTACCAATTCTACTACAGAAGGGACGAAGAGATTAATAAGATTACGAAATCGGTCGAGTTTGCTCACAACCAGCGAAAGTAGGCCCATAACTTAACAATAAAAGGCGAATGTACTTATTAACACGCCTCTGTAGAAGCTTCGCAGATGTTCTGACATGGCACAAACACGACCCTTAGATTTCAACCTTCCATCGGCACAAAAGATTCTTTTTTTGTAAACAATTAATTCTGCCAAAAACTTAGTTTGGTCAAACATTTAGGGTATGCTCAATCAAGCTGTTCGTCGAAGGTGCGAAGCCGCGAGTGCTGAAGGCACGACGCCTATGACGACTTAGGGGTCTGGGGAACGTCGTAAGCTCCACCAGCGGGGTCTGGGGCGGAAGCAAATATTTCATTTTGTAGAAGCTGATATCAAATGGAGCCCGTTTAGGCCCTTGTTTGCCAGCTGTTTCTGAACGATAAAGTCATGAAAACTTCAAGAAGAAATTGGCTTTCCAGAATTGCAGGCTAACAGCATAACAAGTTCAAAGTTTAAGTTTTAAAGAAACAGGTTTCATCTTTACCTTTCGGCTCTTTCTTAAATTTATTAGTACGCCATACACATAGACAACCCTAATACTCATGAAAATTTGCTGTAGATTCGAGAAGTTTAGCATTTTGTTTTCAATCTACTTCTCCCTATTGTCTTTTCTATCGACTTTCACCTCTGCGACCCGGGTTGGAATTCCAGACCCTTCAGATGAAATCGACACAGATCAAATTTTTGAACTGTGCACAACTGCACAACCTCCGAGGTCACCTTCTTCGATATGTCTCTCCTCTTTAAATCCGATTCACAAACGATTATTATGGTCATATAAAACTATTTGCAAAGAACTCTGGCAGAGACAATACTAGATGACTTCAGCCATTGATCAGGTGAAGACGAAGAGCGTGGAAGCTTGACATAAATATCAGTGACATGAAACTATAAAGTATAAACATCGTAGCCCTACTATAGGCTGAAATCTTGCATCGGAAGCAGTCTTGTTGTCCTCGAGACCAAGGTCTTGGTCTCGAGTGCACTCGAGTTCGTTTTTAAAAGTCTTGGTCCTGGTCTTGGTCTTGAGGTTCAAGGTCTTGGTCTTGGTCTTGGTCTTGAGGTTCAAGGTCTTGGTTTTGGTCTTGAGGTTCAAGGTCTTGGTCTTGGTCTCGCAAGACCAAGACCAAGACCGGCTGTTAATATGAACAGTCATTTTACAGAACTCAAGAATTCTGTATCAGGCCTCCTTGCATCATACGACCAATATCTATGGATGGATACAAGTCATGTTGGTCAGGTAAACCCATTGGCAGCAGCAACAGTTATTCTGTATCAGACGGTATGATAAACCATGGGAAGATTTCAAAAGGACTCACTCACTGTACATTTACATCCAGTGCTTGAAAAGCTACTCTGTGCACATGTGTGTCAGCGACTTCAGCACCTGTAGAACGTATTTTTTCACATGGCGGAATTTTTATGAGGCCCACCAGGAACGTCTTGGTCAGAAAATTCTGAGCGAATTGGTTTTTATAAAATACAAAAGGCATTTGGTATAAGAGTTTGCATGAAGGACTTTTGAATACAAATTCGGATTTCTCTGCAGTTTGCACTTAAAGTAAATTTGCTTGAATAAAATAAAAGACTCATGTTTTAATTAAAATAGCGAATATTCCGACTTTACAATTTTTAGAAGTCTTGACCTGATTTCGATTTTTTGGGTCTTGGTCTTGGTCTCGAGGTTCGAAGTCTTGGTCTTGGTCTTGGTCTCGAGGTTCAAGGTCTTGGTCTTGGTCTCGAGGTTCAAGGTCTTGGTCTTGGTCTCGAGGTTCAAGGTCTTGGTCTTGGTCTTGAGGTTTAAGGTCTTGACAACAAGACTGATCGGAAGTCGCAACCTAGCCCCACACTATCGCGCGTAAAGGAAGTTCGAAATGAAGGTTACTGTGTGTGACGGAGCGTTGAGATTTGCGACCTCGCCTCGCTGAACATTTTCAATACTATTGGTCTATTTCGCACAAAAAAAGTTCAAAACTTAGAAAGCCAGTTGCGCCTATTCGGCAAGCGTGATAGCAACTGCAAAAACAAGTATATAATATGCATTTAGGCCATTGAAATTTATGATATATGCCGTCGGCATATATAGGAGAAGCAACGTTTGTTTAGAATCAGTAGCGTTGCGATAAATTGTTCCGCACTTATTCACCAATACAATAGAGTGCAATATTGGGCCTACTTTGTCACACAACGCTTTCGTATCAAACTTCACATTACCTATAGTAGGCACCTATAAGTTGTTTATGACTTAGCCTAAGCTTATACCTTCAGTTTGACTTATCCAAAAGTTCTAGATCAACTGGACAAAACATTCTGTTAGTTCAAAACATTCAAAATACTGGTATTTGCAAGTAACACCGAACAATTAATAATTATAATTCATGCAGTTTCAGTTGCGATGATACTACTACTAATATTAGCAGAAAAAACCCAGTAGGCAGCTCCAAGTTATTCAGAATGCTCTCGCCCGTGCTGTGACTAAAAACCATAAACACCACCACATCACTCCTGTCCTCAATTCTTTCGCTGGCTTAAAATACCCGAAAGTCATATCACCCACTCACAATACACTTCAATCCTCCTAACCCTCCTAGTCAGCTGTTCACGGTTTAACCATTTCGCTCAACCCGATCCTCTTCTGCCCAACACTTCACCCTTTCGTCACCGCATCACTAAATTTTCGAATAGCTCCATAGCTATTCCACCTCTTTAGAACAAAATCCCGCCAGTACATAAATGCCAAGGAATTTTGCATTGGGTAATCAATTTGTCTAGTTTGTCTAGTTGATATAGCCTATAGATTTCCTGTGTGAGGTTAATATTATAAAATATAATCAGTTTTGTTCAAGTTTATTTGCTTTAAACCGGTCAGATCTTAGCTCATTGTTTACTGTAATAATTAATTGGTCATATGATTTTAGTGGTTCAATGTATCTGATTTACTTAATTAATGAAAACTGCTGCATTGTTTTTTCTTCTAAGTTTTACGTAAATCAGATCACTTCAGCGTTTGTTAAGTCATACTTTTTGGGTAGAAATCTTCTGAAAAAAACTTAGTTTTCTAATAAGTAGGCCTATTCTTCATTGTTCGATTTGTAGACACAGCTAAGGTTCGAAATTCACCCACACCCACTACAATTTAGCATGTATACCGGTTTTAGGTATGTCAGGAATTCCGGTCGAGACATACGGACAGGTAAGAATTTTTCAAACCCTCAGTTCAAATTTGACAATTCAAACCCTGCATAGATTAATTAACCTGGGCCATGAAGGAATAAATGTATCAGAACAAGGGGCCACCGTATGTGTGCTCAAGCTGCTTAACGCTCTTAGATTCATTGTTAGGGTTGAAGCTACATACCGAGCTTATGCCTGCAAATGTCCTATGGGTATAAAGTACACTTCTTTTCAATCTCTTCTTTCACTGTGCTCCAGAGGCGCCGCCAGGCTTTAAAAAATTGGACGCAAACCCCTCCCGTCTCCTCCCATCCACACCCGTCACCTGTCTGCCACTCGTAGTCATACTGAAAATGACTCAGTTCTCGTGTGACTCATAAAAGAATAACAGTATAACACATGCATAATGATGTCATATGACATTATTTATACATACTGTATGGTAAACCAAAATTACAAAGTGAAATTGTCAAAAATATCGATGCGATGCCTAATCCTTGTGTGGATCTGATTTGGTGGGTTGACGCACGTGCGTCCAGTGCGTCACGCTGCCGGCGTAGTAGGCTGAATAGACTCTCGTTTCAAACTCTCCCGGAGTCTATTTATCATAGGATATATGGACTAGGGTGACCACATTTCTTTTCTGCCATTCCGTCACACCACACTACTTCCAATATATATAAGTGAGATTCAATTAGGAGCTGGGATCATTAGGAAGAGCGCTATACATAAACTACGCAATACCTCGACTGAAAAAATTTGTAAGATTTTAGACCAAAATTAAGCATTTTATTTGTAATTGTTTTAATTAGAAAGAAAACGAGCTAAAACAATACAAATTGGTCAATTTACTGCTGAAACTCAAAATATAATTGCTTAAAATTAATCAAGGTTCAAGCCTAGATAGTTAAAGACTTGAAAAAGTGACTACAGGGCCATGGTTTAGCCGATGATGTACAACATTCTACTTGTCTTCTCGATCCTTCTCTGTTAAAGCCTCCAGCCACAGCTCGCAGCCCCTCCCATTCTCCTATGGTGTCCCTCGATCAAGGCGCAGTCCTGGGTCTACTCCTCTTTATCCTGTATACCACACCTTTAAAACATCTCAGAAATCCTTCTCTGTTGGCCACCATCTCTACGCAGATGACACCCAACTCTACAAATTCTACTCCCAAGCTGTTTTTCCACCTCTATCACACAATTACTCAGTGTGGTTAACCTAATCTTAAAGTGGATGGCATCCAATCTCCTCTGCCTTAACCATTCCAAAACAGAATTCATCATCCTGTAACCAAATCAAGAAAATTCCTGACCCTTCCATACACCTATCGACTATATAAATATATAACTCGTCGTCTTTTACCTTCAACTCTTACTCCAGTCCGCAATCTTGGTATTACTTTTACCCATACCTGCATGTCCTTCTCTAACCACATCTTCAACCTCCCGCATTCCTATTTCATGCACATTCGTGACCTCCGCCGCATCCGGCCTATGCTCAACCTTAAAACTGCCTCCACCATAGCTACCTCCATTAATTCATTCAAAGTTCGATTACTGCCAACGACCTCTTATATATAACGGAATACTGCAATTCCTTCTTCCTCAACCTTGAATCCACCCAAATCAAGCATCTGCAACTTATGCAACTTATTAAAAACTCACTAGCCCGGGCTGTCACTAGAACGCCCAAACATCATCATATCACTCCCATCCTCAAATCACTCCATTGGCTAAAAACCCCAGAGCGAATCCACTTCAAAGTCCTGTCACTAACCTACAACTCCCTACAATATTCCCAGCGCAAATACCTACGTGATCTCTTTACCATCCAGGCAACCCGCTCCACCCCAGCATACTCCTATCTCAGTCTTTCTCGACACCCCAGTCACTACTCATCTTAAGTTCTCTAATCGAGCCATACCCAACACAGCACCATGCACGGTGCTCTGGAACGATCTGGAACCCCTCTGAATTCCGCAGATTCTCGGTTCATCCGTCATTATTGCAACCGCCATCCTCCCCCTCATGTTCCTCTATCTAACACCCGCGGGCTATAATTCAAAACTGAATTAAGTCTCACCTTTTCAAGAACTCCTTCCATGAGCCATCTGTTCCTCCGTGCACCTTCCAATTCTTCTCGCCCTAAACGACACCCGCCTTAACAGCTGCTCTTGATCTGGCCCTCTAGAAACCGAACCAGAGCCTCTTTGGACTACTCTCTGGAAACCCTCTGATTTGACGCAGCGCTTGTGAATATGTATAGGTTGGTACCCTGCGCTTGGCCTTCGAGTGGTGCTTTAGCAAATTTGGAGATTACGATTACGATTAGATGTCATGGACATAAAAGCCTCTAGTGCAGAATGTAGACCCCTAGTTTAAATGTTAGCGATAATCTTAAGATTACATTGTGCCACGGATTTGTAATTTTGTGCGACACTGCTTATTTGTTAATGTCGTTACTTCTTTTTATACTTTAATTTTTTTCTTTTTTGACTTTCTATTATTATTTTTGGGATATTAAATAGCTAATCCTACGTATTTAATAAAAGAAAAAATTCATTCCGGGACGTTTCATTGTCCCGGAAAGGACGTGTCCGGGACGCGGGACATTTTTTCAAATTCCGGGACTGTCCCGGACAATCCGGGACGTGTGGTCACCCTAATATGGACACGGGAGTTAATTCTTACTAGGACTAATTGACCAGTGGAGTGTATTGTTACTAGGACTAAAACACTCCTGCTAGTGATTATGAACTCCAGTGGAGTTAATTCTTCCTAGGACAAATTGAATGGGGGAATTTGTTCATCCCGGGACAAAATGACTCGTGGAGTTGATCTTTCCTGCGACAAATTAAATGAAGGAATTGTTTTCACCACTGGTGGAGTTGATTCTTCCTAGGACTAAATGACTCATGAAGTTGATTCCTCCTAGGATAAACTGAAAGGGGAGTTCATTCTTCCTAGGACCAAATGACTCGTGGAGTTAATTCTTCCTAGGATAAACTGAAAGGGGAGTTCATTCTTCCTAGGACGAAATGACTTGTGGAGTTCATTCTTCCCAGGATAAACTGAAAGGGGAGTTGATTCTTCCTAGGACAAAATGACTCGTGGAGTTAATTCTTCCTAGGATAAACTGAAAGGGGAGTTCATTCTTCGTAGGACCAAATGACTCGTGGAGTTTATTCTTCTTGGGACAAATTGAAAGGGGAGTTCATTCTTCCTACGTCCAAATGACTCGTGGAGTTCATTCCTCCTACTATAAACTGAAAGCGGAGATGATTCTTCCTAGGACCAAATGACTCGTGGAGTTCATTCTTCCGAGGATAAGCTGAAAGGGGAGTTCTTTTTTCCTAGGACAAAATGACGCGTGGAGTTCATTGTTCCTATATAGGATAAACTGAAAGGAGAGTTCATTCTTCCTAGGACCAAATGACTCGTGGAGTTCATTCCTCCTAGGACTAACTGTAAAAGCAGATTATTCTTCCTGGGACCACATGACTTGTGTAGTTCACTCATCCTAGGCTAAATTGAGAGAGGAATTCATTCTTCCTAGGACAAAATGACTTGTGGAGTTCATTCTTCCTAGGACAAACTGAAAGAAGAGTTCATTCTTAGGGCGTCAATGACGTCATTGTTAGGATTTACAAACATGAAGCAAGACTTTTGTGTTGTTGAACTGCACTCATGCACACCCACGTTTTGCATCTACGCCCAAATTCACGACCCAACAGCCATAGGCCTACAAATTCCAGAGTGCGTCTAGATTCATATTGGGCTCACTTTTTTATTTTAAAATTAATACTGTTGGTGCTCATGTTCGGGGAATGAAGAATTGGAAAGTTTCCTTCAATTATACACTTATTTTGCGCAGGGGCGGCGCCAGATCCTTTTTGTAACCAGGGCATAGCCAGGGCAGTCATGCAAGTAACCAGGGCAGAGGGCGGCGATTCATGGCGAACGTGGTAGCTGTTTTTCCTGAGACATTCATTGTTTTGTAGGTTGTATATTTTTCAGCACTGGAGCGATGTTCTTCGGAGTACATGCAGTGGCGTCACTAGGGCTGGTGTCACCCGGTGCGGTAAGTCACCCTCAAAAAAGTGATGACCTTTTTCAGGAATTCGTCTCCCAAAAAGTGATGACCTTTTTTTAGGAATTCCTCATCTTCCAAAAATTTCATCATTTTCTCATTTTGGGTGTCACCCCCTCTGAGGGTGTCACCCGGTGCGGTCCGCACCCCCCGCACCCCCTCGTGACGCCACTGAGTACATGTGTTGCAGAAATGCGTTTGACTTGTTATCCGACCCAGTGCACCTGTTCCAGGCACGAAAACCACTGTGAATAAACACTTGATCCTTGCGTCGTTCTTCTGATTCTTGCCTGGCAGTCATGACAAAATGACGACAATAGCAGCAATAAGCAGAATCATTCACTTTTGAGTATTCCAACCAGCTGTACAGCTTGAACCATGTGTAATTAAATCCCAACTACGTGACTCGGATAGGTTCTTATGTACAGTTACTTTGGGCCATCATCCACTGACTGCGATAGATCACTTGGACCGGGTGCGACCGGGTGACAGGACTGAACTTGCACAGGAGGTCCTAGTACGTCATCAGCATGTTCATCGCCAAGCTCACTTTGTCACTTTCATTTAAATTAAAATCAATGTGAGAGTCAAAGGTTTGAAAGGATGCGTTGACAACAGGACTAGCTTCATCTGTGGCTCCTTCGCATGTCAACTCGTATTGTGTGTCTACAACCGCCCAACGCAAAAGTATATCGATTTGTCATAGATAGGCCTATTGTATGGATAATTAATGCAATACTAAGTTTATATGCGTGGAATGTATGGATGGGATGAACGGGCTCGAACCATATGTATTCATATTTATTTGTGCTGCCGTGACTGCAGTGACTGCAACTAAATGGCTAATTTTCAGTATGGATCCTCGTGTGCATTTGCAAGCTGCCATCCTGTGTGAACTATTTATGGCAGTGATTACAGATTAATGGTTTATCTCCAGTTAGAATCCTCATGTGTGTTTGCAACTTTGCAATTTGCGGTCATATCGTTAGCCTAACTGATTATTGTATTTGCATTCAATTCAATTTCTTCAGTTCAATTCAACTTTATTGATCCGAATTCAATGCAAAAGTACAGTAGGCACCAATCGGAATGTAACACTTTCCGGATACAACATTGATTATAAGTTAGGGTGACCATTTATTGGCCTTCAAAAACCGGGACACTTTTTGTAACGCTCTTTTTGGCACCTCTTATCGGCTGGGCAAAAGAAAACAGTTGATCAATACAAATGAGAACCTGCATATATATACGGTATCTTAATATAATCTATCTATATTACTTTTATTCTTAGATTACCACGTTTCACATGTATGCATTTGAAACGTGGAACGTGTGGAAGGAAGAAATTGATAGAATCAGGTAGATAGATGAGAGACATGATAGAGTAGACTGAGATAGAGTAAGCTATTATAAAGTACAGTAGTCAGTAGAGTCGAGTAGATTAGAGTAGTAGACTGAATGCCTTGGAGATGTTGGTTAAATTAAGGGTTAAGTGTAGGGTTTCAGTTAGGATTAGGTACCTCTAGGTCCGTTAGGCCATTACAGTAGAGTAGACTCAGTAGTAGTAGAGTCAGTCGACCCAGGGTGGGAATTGTCGGGGTAGGGGGTTCAACCTCCAGTCTTCCTTAGGACCCAATCAGTTAAGTCTTCATTGCGCATCACAGGGGTTGTTTCCAACCGCCTGGTGTGATTTAGCATTATTTGATTCGGAGTATTTGACAAAGATGCATAATGTATGCATTTTTTTATTTTCCCACAGCGTTTTCTCTACTTTCCGCATTATCTGCACTTCACGCATTTAAAAAATTATAGGGCCTACCCGTCGTACTGAAATGAAATTGTAATAATTATTAAAATTTTCACGTTATGCTTTAATACTTTATATAGCCTTATAACTAAATTTACTAAAGATATAATAATAAAAAACAAACTGTTCTTTCATTACGATTTCGTTTTGGATTACAAACTCTTTACTATTAACTATTAGTTCTGTCATTTACAAAGAACTGAGTTTCCAAGAAAGTTGACAATTTCTCTTACTTCTCAGAAACCGGGACAATTTTGCTCTTTCACAAAAGTCGTCGGGACACCGGGACACACCACATAAAACCGGGACATGTCCCGGGAAACCGGGACGTATGGTCACCCTATTATAAGTTAAACTAAATGGTATTTCTTCTCCACTCCAGTAACTGCGGTTAGATATATATGAGTAGGCCTACGCCAAAGTCCTGACAGCCACGTTGTGGTGGGGAATCTATATTATAGGTTGATAGGCCCCTACTGGTAGCTCTTTCAAATTTCAAATGATATTTTTATTAATGAAATTAATTAATTCATTTTATGAATAGAATTGAAAATGCAGATTTGCGTTACTTTAGCAATTTTACAACTATTTTCACGCAATATGATGCCATAATCACGTACGGTAGGCTACATTCCGATTAAACGAATAAAGAATCGGGCGGCGACGCCGGGGTGTAGGACGTTGTTTGTTAGGCTGGCATTTCTATGCTTTGCTTTAAATTACTTACCGTTTGAAGGTAAACGCGGGCGTTTCGGATTCGGTTTCTTCAGATACCGATCCATCCTAACGGTATCGATCACTCAAACTTTAAGAATTAAGTAGCAAGATTATCAAGATATCGAATAAAAAAATTAAAAATTACGATGATCGATGATAATGGATTGATCGCGTTTTGAGTGACGTCATTGTGTTGAATATTATGACGTTATCGACTGCGCAGACTCAGAGCGCGGACTTCGGACCCCGATATAATTATATAAGAAGTCGTTGCTTCGGACGGAGGGAACAGTAAGTAAGTAATGCTG